>VZSC01016186.1:285886-389990 GCA_013398225.1 Steatornis caripensis | reverse complement strand
CGACCTGCTGGCCACACTCTTCTTAATGCACCCCAGGATGCCATTGGCCTTCCTGGCCGCAAGGGCACACTGCTGGCTCATGGTGAGCCTGTTGTCCACCAGCACTCCCAGGTCCTTCTCCGCAGAGCTGCTCTCCAGCAAGTCAACCCCCAGCCTGTACTGGCACATGGGGTTGTTCCTCCCCAGGTGCAGGACCCTACACTTGCCCTTGTTGAACTTCATCAGGTTTCTCTCCGCCCAACTCTCCAGCCTGTCCAGGTCACGCTGAATGGCAGCACAGCCTTCGGGTGAGTCAGCCGCTCCCCCCAGCTTTGTATCGTCAGCAAACTTGCTGATATCCTTAAACATGTACAAGCTGCTCCTCTCGGCTTGAATGAAGCACTAACTGGGGCCCTTGGCTAAGCAACAGGGAGGGAGCTGGATGCAGTTGGGAAAATGAATAACAAAGATGGCTGGGACAGTTCGTGTAGCCATTTCCATCAGAAAACAGGACAAGTGCCTGTACAGTCCTGGCAAGTGAGAATCAGGCACCTGGCTTGTAAATCAGGAGCTGCATTACAAGGGAATTAATGGAGTTTGGTTCTTGTGCCTTCCTACAGACATGGTGTTACTGAAAGAGTGGAAAATAAGCTATGGATGTGTTATACACAGGCCCTGGATTTTGGCGTAGCCCAGCTGTTTAAACTCAGCCTCCTTTTTTTATGACAAGGCTTGGAGTGGCATCCCAGGCTCCAATCCTTCCTCTGTGGGCTTGGCGCAAGTACTTAAAAAGCCGAGAGTTCATCTCCAAATGGATGAAACATTTCTGCAGATGGGGAAAGCAGACACTGCCCCACGGGGATAAGATACATATGACGAGGATCATCAGTCCTGGTGGTGCAGGGTACACATGCTCATCAGCCAGGATCCAAGCCAAATGCCTCTTTCTTCTTCCTTTTCTTGTTGCCTTTTCAAGTAGGCTCTTCTTAACTGCTTGTAGGGTGAGCAAGGCCATCGGGGAAAATAAAGAAATACATGCCCTGACAGCTCCTGAACATTCACCAGGGATCTTCGGCCATTCCCCAGTGGAGGCGAGGAGTTTGATGAGAAATACAAGACTGACAGCAAGAAAATCCCCTGTCCTTAGCCCCCTTTGTGCATCACCTAGGACTAATTGGTCCCTTGAGGGATCCCTAGGACTTGTGGACCAAAGTGTAATGACCACCACCCTAGAGTCACATGTCCTCTCAGAGGTCTCTGCAAAACTTTTTTAGGCTCCTCTGCTTTTACAATATTTTCCAGCTTTGTGCAATGTCAGACTTTGTATTTGTCTGATTGCTAGCTACAGGGAAGGCATGATTCTCTACTCCCTTGCTCCCTTTCACTGGAGAAAGGTGCTAACCTAAGGTGTCCATTCATTGTCCAGCCATTCAAGAGCTTTTTCTGTATTTCACAAGTTGTTCTTAACTTCTGTTAGCATTTGTGGAGATAGATTTAGGAAAAAAGAAAAACGACCAATATTTACTTCTAGACCAGCAGCTGTTCAAGTGATATTTTTATTATTTTAACAGAACTGGTTTCAAATCTCACCATAGATGAAATTAAAGAAATCTAATATAGTCCCTTTACCTCCAACTAGTGATGACCCCTAGAGCTGCTGCTGTTACACTGCTTTTTTGGAGCACGTCCCAGTGACCCTGGGGCCCGCTCTTCCCCTCTGCCTGCCCTGCAGTGGCCGGCACAAGGGATCACGGAGGATGTCCTACTCGTTCTTATTTTGAAAAGCTGCCTATAAAAAGCATGAGGATAGAGCTGCAGGAAATACATGTTCCATATGACAGGCAACGGGCGGTACTCCCAAACGTTTGCATATCGGAAAAGGTAATGAACACAGACAGACATTTCCATGATAAAAACTTTTTTGCCATGAAACATGGGAGCAGTTTTGCCGCAGGTACAGCAGCACGGTAACACACACTGATGTAGCATAGCTCTACCACCGCTTTGACACAGGAAGAACTCGGTCCAAGCTAGCATTTCTATCCTTCATCAGAAATAATATCTCTTCTAGGAACTTCCACCAAGAACCCGACCAAGATATAAAAATCCAAACTAGAGAAAAAAAAAAGCAAGGTGTTCCTCAAGCTCACCGAAGACTAATTGTTTGTATCAAGTACTCACTGAACACTTTTTCCCAGGGCTTACAATATTCATAGAACCATTTCCTTGTTTTATTACAAATTGCCCTATATAATAACGCCGAGGATCAAACCACAAAATCTACATATTCCCTTAAGCAAATTGCATTGTGATTCAGGGGCTGGGAAGCAATGGAGAGCTGGCAGCACTACGTGGCTGTAGCATTTCCTGATGCTTCTGCTGGGGGCTGCAAAGTATTTAGTGCTGGCTGTGTCGAAAGAGATGAACTTGCACTGACAGCGCCCTGCTCAGGGTGAAACGCTGGAAGCCTGTGCTCTCCAGAGTGCTTTAACGCTAGAGGTATCCTTCATCACCTGCACTCAGGGTAAAACTTCGTTATCAGCTGCTTCAGTGTCTGGGTAAACCATGTGAGAGCAGAGGTGGTGGCAGTGCCCAGGTCCAGGGTTGCATCCCACACTGGGAAACCACGCTGCCCCGAGGACACCCTTCATGGAAGCGCTATGGCCGGTTGAACGGAAAATGTTATTTTGGGCTGGTTATGTTGTCTTCTTTGTAAAGAGTGTCCTGAGCTAACCCCTGCCCAGCTCCTGCCCTCTCTGCAGGCAGACTGCTCTTGCCCTCGGCACTATCAGGGAGAGGCAGCGGGACCCTGGCAGCCTGGGGACCAGTGCTCCCCACTGTGCCCTGGGATATCAGCACTGCCTTATGCTGTCCGCCTGGCGTGGTTAAAAATTAAACTACCCTTGCTAATAGTTAGCCTGCAGCTTGACAACAGACAGGGCTGACACCTTGAGAGCTGATTTTGGCACTGCTCAATGTTTCACCTCTTTCAACGAGGTCTGGCTATGAGAGGATTGCTATGGATGCAGATGGTGCCAGAGGCTGGGCAACAGTCAACAACTGCGTCAACACTGACAGACGATGCTCAACTCAGTTGCCTCTGGAGTTAGAATTAACCCTTTAAGATTCAATTGAAGAATTTAAAATATAACACAAACAAAAGCATCTGGTGATAGCACAAGCAGATACTGCCAAACAGCTAGTAGAAACCAGGTTAAAACGTTATTGCTTTGGTTCTTAGGACAAACTGGTCCTGTTTGCGAGGCAGCTCAGCCACACCAGATAATATAGTAGTGTCACTTGATGCTACTGTTATCTTTCTGAACCTGAAGTATAACTGGAAAAATAATAATCAAAGGAAGGAGGCACAGGCTTCAAGGATGTATGTTCAGATGATAAAACGCATCGCAGACGGTAACAGACATTTTTCTCTATCAAAAAGCTGGTCCGTTTGGGTGCAATAAATTCATAAAACTACACATAATAGCATTGCTGAAAGACTCCCCCAAATCCATTAAATATAGCTGAAATGTGACAAGATACTTGGAGCTCCAGCCACTGCTGCTTCAGAACCACTTTGCAGAGCCTCCTGTTTATTAGTGGCTGGAGATGCTGCATACCTCTTCTTTATTTCTTTTTTTAAAAACAGATTAACAAAATCCCTGCCTTCCTGAATGAAAGATGGAATGCCTGTGATCACAGCAAGAAACGTGCACCCTGGCAGAGACATACTTGTAACCTGGAGGTCTAGAAGTACCCATTATACATTGAAGGGCCGCACAAACCTGCTCGGTATCACAAAGGGCTGCCAGCGGAGAGGCGAGGTCTTCTAATACTGCTCCTTCTCTCCTAGAAATCATGCCAAGACCGAAAGAAAATCTCATAAAGAACCTGAAATTAATCTCTGAAGTTCACTTAAAATAACTAATTACTTGGTAAATTAGAACACTTGAAACAGTGTAGCATTATAAGCCTCCCTCAACCTGAGAATAAGTATTCATCTTTCCAAGATCTACAGATCACTTCTCCAAGGGTGCTATCCCTGTCTTTCATCTTAAACTGCTGCAGAACACAGAACATTTATTTTCTATTAAAAAATTACAGATTTTATAAAGGGAGACCCACATAATAAATGCTTTCTCTCTCAGATCTAAACCAAAACTCTCCTGGGCGCAAGAAATCTTCTTCTCCAGGTCCCATTTAATTGTAAACCTGGACTTGTACAACCCTTATTAATTCCACAGTGGTAAAGGACATGTGATTATACCACCTTTATTTGATTATATTAGTTTTCTCTTCAATGCCACAATGTTTAGCCATTATACAAATAGAAAGAGATAAGTTATAATTAGCAACTTCAGGAATGTTCTGAAGACTGCTTGTAATTGGTAACAACAGCAAAAAAACCCTAATTCATTTAATAGGCATGTGATGGATATTATGACTTGTAAAATGTACGTAAGCTTAGTGATAAGGAATAATTACTAAAGCAGCTTCTGTTTACTAAAGGAATGGTAGCAGATACATTATAAACACAGTGTTAGATCTGTAAGTCTTTGATTAGGACAGGTATTGTCATTTTTGCTCTCTTCTGTTCTGCTGTTGTGTTTCAAAGGGTCTGCAGCATGGCATTAACAGTAACACAGTGTTTCTGCAAAGATTATGGGCTGCTCATACAAGCACTGGTGACAAATTAGCTTAAGATCATGTCCAAAAGTGCTATTTTCAGACCTGTGCCACAGTAACACCTACATCCTGGAGAGAGAAATCAATGTTTGTAGGCCCTCAGAAGAAAGTTACTCCAAAATGTCAGGTATGACGACCTGAGCATTTCCATTTCAGGTTGCTGAAGGTTATTATCATTTGCATGAGGTCTGGAAATTGGTCTCACACTGTGCTTTTAATGACAAGGGAGTATCATGATTTGGAAATCCAAGCAACTCATCAGGACGCTAGGCTCTTAACTGACGTTTAAATTGAACGGTGGGTAAGATGTTCTCCAGAGCATCCTCTATCAGCTTTATGTTTTGAGTTTTGCCAATCTCAGGGTAAAAACTATAATTAATTTCTCCTTTTCAAATCTTTAAATTATAATTAAAGACAACATACATAATAAGAAAATTTTCTCTTGATATTACATGCAATGTTGGAGTTAATTATTATAATTTTAGCTCGAGGTTTTTATCACTCAGAATGTTAATCTCTCTGTTACTCTGAGAGATTGAGGAAAACTGAAAAAAAAAACCCTGTAATTGGTTTTCCCCCCCAAAATGCCTCTGTGCACAACTTGAATGTAGCGTGCATCTGATTTTGACCAAAATATTTAATTGGCAATGAACGCAAAATAAACTTCGTTCTTGTTCTCAAGAGGTTTTCTCCCTGTAAGAACTACTTTTGGTAATTAAACAAAGGTGAAAGAATACCATACACGAAACTGCATATGCTCATTAACCGAGATGTACAGATTCAGCTGGATACAGCTTTGCTCATCCCCACACAAGTGTTAATGCTCCCTCCACAGCGTTGTACAAGGGAACAGTCCTGCTAAAGTCAAGGAGACTATTTGGGAGGCTCAAGTTAAACAAGTTTTCAAGTTTTGCAGGATCAGGGCCATGGTTTCTCTCTGGGAGCCACTAAATCAATGTAATGCAGCACTGCACTTTTATTACCTGTGCTGTTTTCTATTGCTTTCAAAACTGTTTGGTGGAGTGTTGATAGCAACCTGGCAGAGGCTGCCTTACCAATAAAAAAGATTATATTTATCGTTACGCTATCAAGCAGCTCAGGAGGGTTCGTAGTGCCACAGGCTGTCAACTGCTTAATGTGGGACTGGATCGAAGGGCTTGGATTCAAATCTTGACTCTGTCAGCAAAGCAATACATGGCCAGAAACAAGCTCCTGAATGTAAAACGCCCAGCCTGCTGCCCTCCCTTCTCCCCCATTCCCAGAAGACAACCTGTATTTTGGTCCAGCACTGTAGGTGGGATGGTAGGATGTGTTAGAGCATCTGCAGCAACTCAGTCTGGTCAACCCAGATAACAGCAGCTGCTCAGGTTTTGCTCTTCTAGCAACCTGAATATGGGCTCCAATCCTTTGAGCATTTTTAGTGCCTGCATTTTGTTCTGTATTTCTGGAAAACTGGCAAACACAGCAGTGATGCTGATGGGGCTGGTGGGGAAACGAAACAGCCTTGCTCCTGCTCTGCATTTGGAACACAAAGCCCACATTGGCGGGTGTGCAACAGTCTTTTTTTCCCCTGTGAGCCATGCACCTTACTGATTGACCTGGTTTGGCTCTGCCTGCACCAGAGCCGTGAGCGTGCACTGACTCAGAGTTGGCGCTGTGATAACATGTCCCTGCAGCTCTGGTCAGCTTTGGGCTGGCAGAGTAAACTCCTGTCTGCCAGAAAAGAGTAGGCAGAGGTACTCGGTGCTTGCCAGCTGTGCCATGTGTTGCTTCTGTGCTTTTGTCAAGTCCAGTGGTGTTCACAGAGAAGATTATAAAAGCACAGGACAGTCACAACCCTTCCTTGGAGGGACAGCTTGTTTCTCCATTGTCTTACACACTTTGTCATTCACAACCCAGGAAACCTATCATCAAACCAGAAACAAATCCCGTGTGTGTGTGTTATTCTAGCATACAATATTTTTCACCATAGCTTTTTTCCTTTTCAACGTGAACACGTCTTTGCCAGGAAAAACACTGTTGCAGTATCTATGTGGGTTGTGGGAAGGAAGTTATACCGCTGCACAGTTTAAATTCACAGCTTAGAGATCTTTTTTTAAGTCCTTCACGTGCAGAAAAGATAAAGCTTCTGCAAGCAGAAGGAGAAACTTTTACTACCATCACGCTGGCCACGTCACAAGCAGCAAGGACTTAAATATTCACACATACTCAGATTTTGCAAAGTCTCCTAGGATGTGAACCTGAACCAAAAGAACGGATATCAAGATCTGATGTGAAGACATAAGAGATAACACTTAGGAAAGAGAAAAATGACTCGAAAAGAGAACACTGAAACATTATCTTGAGCACTTGAAAACAACAACTTGAGATTTAAACCGATCCTGATTGCTTTTTCCAGCACTGAAGATGAAATTGGCTTCGCAGCCCACAACGCTAAGAAGCTGGCATCAGTGGCAATGGGCAGAGAGGCCCATCATTCAGCACAGACACGCATCCCATGGCAATGAGTGGTAGACCAGAGAAGGAAAATACAGCACAGGTTTAGCAAACAAATTGTGCCCTCCATGTGGGAGTACAGAAAGGCCACCTCCCAGCCCCAGCCCAGCAAAGACTTTCCTCCCTCAAACCCTGAAAATCCAAGTTTCCCTAAAACAAAAACTGCAGCCTTCCCTTCCAACCTGCTGAAGTAAACAAACAGCTTCAGAATCCTCCTCCCTTCCTTCAGTATCCAGGGCTGCACAACCCATTCTTGAATTAGACTTTATTTAGTGTATCCTCTGGCATACGTCCCTCTGAAGACAGAAGGCGCACTGTTTCAGACCATCACTCGGTCACTTTAGAGGACAGCCCCTCTCCATAGCACCCAGGGGTGCCTTGTCTTTCCTTGAGCTGAGATTTCCACCTCCAAGCATGGCATTTATGAAGCATCCAGGTTTACCTGTCAGAGAAATAATGTTTGATGCAGTGCTTCTGAACCCAGTGATTCATCAAGGTAACTGCAACGGGAGGACATAGCATCGCTAGAAGCTAATGTATTACTGTCCTGATAGATTCATGTTGTTAAATTGATGGCTGGCTTTGCTGGACCTTTCAGTAGAGAAACTGCCTGGGCCATCGAAACTGCCATGTTAAAAATGCTAGTATTTATCACTTACAGGGAGCTTTCAATCCTTGAAGCTATTTACAAAAATTAATCAGCAGATGTCCTCCAGTTTCTGTGGTGGGTAGTCCATAGAACTAATATTGCTCTCATCTTACAGAAGGGGAAATTTGAAGACCTCATAAACTCAATTTCCAGCAGTGGCTGAGTACCCACAGATCCAGCTGAACACTGTAAGAGTAACAAGAAAAGCACACCTGAGACATAAACCTATAAACACTGGGTACAATAAAAAGATTAGTCGCAAACAAAATTAAATCCTGTTCTCTCCCAAAGGAATATGGATATACATTCTGTTTTCAGAGGTGCGATACCGTATCTCTGTATTACAAACAAAGGAGGAATTCTGAGTTGTCGAGTTTTCACCCGGTGTCATATCCCAAACCCCTCTTCTGTTATCCCATTGACCTCTCTGCTTATTAGTATCAGATGTCACAGCAATTCAGTCAGCTTCCCAACAGGAAAAACATATGAACAATGCAGTGTCTGGGTGTTATTTTAAGTTCGCTTTTTTTGGTAACTTTTGTATCAGTCCCAGAACTTTACAGCAGACCACAGGAGACAATCCTTTCCCCAGAAACGTCCCCATCACTATCGCGTTTGCAAGCAGCAAGTCTATTTTGAGAACAGATTACAAACAAACGTTCTGGCAAAGCACAATCTCCCTCGACTGCCCAGTAACTCCTTCTATGCAGAAAAACGAAAAATGAGTTCTTTCCTGTAGGCTATCAAAACACTAGCAGCACTGCAAGGCTGTTTGTAAGTGTTCCTCTCCAACGCCTGATTGCAAAGCTGTGTTGTGCTCCTGGGAGCTCCCACACACCAATACAAGTGCTGTTTGTATTACTTAGAAAAATAACGAGGTAATTTCTCCTTCTCCTTGTCCTTCCAGATGTCACTACCGCACGCTCCTGACTGCAGAGGCCATTCCCTCCAGCCTCTGTGGTATTCCTTGCTACTCACAGATGCTACCAAAATAGCTCTGGGAGCAGACATTACCACTGCCTGGCATTTTCCTCTGCTGTTTTGCATTTTCAGATTGCTGTATTCCTAATAAAGGTGAGGCTTTCAAAGCAGGCAAAGGGGACACTCTGCTCGAGTCTAAGAGGTCCTAAAAATGTGAATTAAGCACCTAAAACTCCATCTGTGCTTTTGATAAACCTCTGCCCCCCATACGAAGATGAGCAGTGCAGTATTTTTGACATCCGCAAAGCAAACTAGTGAATGGGCCAACCTTCCCTACCCTTAATGCTCATACTCACTTCCCTTAATCCCCAGCCTTGAAAAATGCATCAGGCATATGTCTCTGTTTGTAGAGGACAAAACCTGAACCAATCAGCCCAGAATAGCTTTGATCTTATTTATTGAAGTGTCTTTGTGAAATATGTTCCTTTTAAAAGTCAGTTATTAGAAGTCCAGAATAATGAGACCATTAAAAAACCTTAGCACAGGCTGGGATCAATTAAAATAAATGGGTAGGAATAAGGACTTCAAGAACAAGTTGCTTCATTGGGGAATTCAACACTCAGCTCTGTCTGCCTTGGCTTCAGTATATACTACATGTATATTCATAGCGCTTTGACTCAGTTACATACAGCTGAATGCCATGGTTATTGAATCAACTAAAATGTAGTATATTTTTTTTAAGGTAGAAAGATTGCTTTTAAAAAACACAGTGTGTGCCAGTACACTATCAATGAATCTTTAGTGGTCTCTTTCTTTTACAACCAGGTGTAACTGCTGTACCAGCTCTCCAGGAATATAAGCCCATGCTTAAGTTTATTTTGATCCAGTAAATCAGGTATTTAAGGCTAGACTATTCACAAGGCTGAATGGCTTTCAGAGGGATTTGGGGAATTTAACCTCCCTTTGTTGAAAATTGCAGCCAAAGTACTTGACTGAATAGGGATGAACAAGCTTAACTGGAGTTTTTTAGCTCACCAAATCTGCTGCTTTCTTCCCAAACTAGAACTAAATCTGAAGAAGGGAAGATGCTGCTGAATACCTTGCATAAAGAGGAATTTTCTGATGAGACAATAAGCCTCAATATGAAAGCAGTTATCCGCATGAAGAAGAGATCCAGAAAAAAATATAGCAGCAAGAGAAAAAAACCAACTCAGAACAGAAAATTAGGTGCACTGTGTCTCTCACAGCTTCAAAGTACATAGAAGTCCGTCCTTTCTTGTTTATATTAGGAATAGTAAAGTAAGTTTGCAGGAGTGCTTCAAGATCTGAATTACGCTTTCGTAAAACCCAGCATATTTTTCCAATCTAAAGCTATCTAGAAAAATGGTTAAAGCGCCATACAGGGACACAGGAGAGCCCAGTAAGGCTCGAGCTCAGCCACTGATTTTGAGTGCAAGGGGTGGTCAAGCCACCAGCCTGGCCCTCGTGGTTTTTTTTCTGTTTCATGTGGATAGTCCCCAGTTGTCCCTCTATACCAGGTTTAGTTGAAAGGGCTTCCAACCTTATCAGTTTTCCTTCAGACAGCTTTCAGTAACTCTCTCTGCGCTTGAACGTCATCTGAGCAGGAACTTTGTAAAATGAGAAACTGCATCTCAATAAAAAGCTTTCCACAAGCAGCAGTTCTCCAAGGCACGGAGTTATTCGTGTATTTGAGCATGCTAGTTAAGCAAGGTAATTAATATATCTCTGAACATTAGGTATGCATGGCCAAATCTGATAGCTGTCAGCAAAACATAATCTAGGTAATTTCTGGCATATAAATTGAATGTATTCATGAAAAACAATTTCTAATTATGAAGACTAATTAATTTTTGGAAAAAGCTTGCTTTTGTTTAACTGGAACAATAAATTTAATTATGATAACAAACACCCAGTGGACAAACAGTTCTGAAGAACATAGCCTCTGTCCACGAACAATCAGTTTTCTTTTATTTAAAACCTTATCCTGTTATGTTACCAAGAAAAAAATAACTGCTTATTGCAAACATGAACATGATTTCCTGTGTTGTATTTAGGGATATGTCTGGCATAAACCACACCTGCAATGGTGCCAACTAAATGCACATATGCAGCTAGGTAGCACAACCTGCCGGATGCTGAAAAACGTGGGCGAGACATTCAGTATCACAGGCAATTAGTAAAAAACAAGTAGCTGGAATAGGATGTATTTTTTTTATCATCAGCTTCCAGCAGTCTGGTTAGTGAACAGAAAGCAGTGGAACAAAACCGGGATGAAAGTTGAGCTGTGCTAGGATTTCTCTTTTTCCCCTCAGGACAGCAGTCACCCTTAAAAACTAGCAAGGTCTGATCAGACCCTATCCTTCTTTAGCCCTGTGCTTTCAGTAATGCTCTGCTCAGATGCACCCTCTCGTGGCTGGGACAAGGCAGGAATTTGGTGGTCCCAGTGCCAGCCCCTTGAGCAGAAGTCGCTGGGGAGCCCGTTTCAAATAAAGCTGAGCGTCTGTAATTGTCCGCCTCTCAGCTCTCCTGGCACTTGGCCATCTTGCCTGTTTTCTCCTCTTCCCTGAGCAATAGGTGTGGACTGTTTGGAGTAGGAGGTTCGGTCCTTCAACATCACAACCCTTAGGCTTGCAAACAGCAAATATTCTGCTGAGCGTACAAAGGTTGGGCTGTGCAGGCTAACGGAGGAACTAGCATGGATGGGGAAGGCTGACAGAGAAAAACCTGCTTCCACAGTTGGGGAACAAGCTACGTGAGAGTCGTGGTATCATTACGCACCACTGGGCAAAACAAAAGACATCTTGGCTCCATGCAGGCATGCACACGTGATCCGAGGAAAGCAACGTGGCCAGCTGCCAGGGTCACCCTCCACCCCTGCAGCTGCCCTTGAGCTGACGCTGCGTAGCTGTGCTGCGCAGGACCATTGCCACCACAGGGGAGGGACCAGGCTCTCCTGTGCCTCCTGTCAGCAGTCCTCAAGCACAGGGAGGTGGCAGTGATTTCACGCTCGCACCTCCATGCAGCTGGGTGCGCTGTCAGAGAAGCAAGATCCTACCAGCTGGCTCTTTTTTGCTCCCGTCTCTCCTCCTGTCTGGAACGTGCTCGCCACATGGCAGAGCTGCACTGTGATGGCCGCGAGGCCGTTTTCAAAACACAATATCCTTCTTTTGCCCATGGCAGATAGCTGTTTTTATTTATTATGAAGTGTTACACTCCGCCCTAGTTCGCATGGGATTTGAGATTAGAAAGCGAAGTTCAAGCAGCCAGTTAAAATTGCTGAGATCTGGAAAGGGAGCAGCGCAAGAAGCTTGGATTTCCCTGAAGCAGGGCAACAAGCCTTTGAAGTCTTTTTCCTTTGCTCAACCATCTGACTTGTGTGCAATTCACGGCCCCTGGGGTTAAGATTTGCATCCCAAAAGAAAGACTTGAAAAGTAACTGGTTTGAGGCACTTACAACCCAGAGACTTCACAGCCTTCATGGAAAGCTGCATCACATTTCTCCAAGGCCTCTATAACCTTGGTGCTAAGGAGTTACTCCTGTCAGAAACCCTGTGTACAGTGCTGAGTCAAGTGAAACATCAGCAAGGAGGTGGCAAACTTGCTTACTCCTGTTTTTCTTCACGATCATTGCTTTCTCTTGCTGAGTACCTGGCTTATCAGGGCAAGTTCTTCACAAAGGAGTGCTTCAGCAATGAGACATGCACTCAGATGACATAGGAAAGGCCACAGAACTACTAAAATAAAATAAAGGGAAAGAGAAAAGGGGACTTGGGCTGTCTGAATCTTTGCTAAACCCAGCTCAAAAGCATGTAGGGCCTTGGGAAGAAACGCAGCATCGACTTTGAAGTACTGTGCATGTGAGATAAGGATCATCCTGATGGAAAGACAAATACATACTTCATCCTCCCTCAAAAGCTCTTTCCTCTCACATTTGCTGTTTTACCTCCTGCTACATTAACCTCGTCACACCTGGAAGTTTCTGAGCTGTATTCCCGGGAGTCACCATCTGTGAACTGAGGAGAACTGCCTGTTTGCTGTCCTCATGCTCAGTTACAGGGATAAAATAGGGATTGGGTTTGGGAAGTGCCCGTTAATCGTTTGGGCTCTCATTTGGTCTCAGGCAAGTCATCATAGATGGTACCTTCAGAAGTCTCTTTGAAACTTCAAAGCCCAATTAAAATAAAAAGTGAAACAGTGATGATTAAGCCAAGCAAAACTTGTTTGGTAAAAAGAATGGGATCAGTACATGTCAAACCCAGCTGGGCAAGTCTGCTGCACCGTGGGGCTTCTGAAACGGTGACATGTGAACCTGGGAAGACAAGCTGGGCAATTTAAGAGATAGCTGAGAAAAGACACGCATCGTTACAGAGTAACCCTGTTGTCAGACAAATCAGAGCATAGATAATTGCAGTATGAAGACACATCTAACAAAGAAATGTATTTGGAAAGAACTGAGAGCAAATGGAAAGATAAAAAGAAAAAATCTGCAAAAGCTTAGCATAAAACATCATCATCCTGATACCACAAGTGAGCGCAACAGGAGCGAGCAAAATTTCCATCACTTTGCAGAATACAGTGCCCTGCAGCTGTCAGCATTTCTCATGGGAGAAGGGAATCCCTGCAGAGGCGTGAACAGCAGCATCTAGCTCTGGGTTGAATTCCCAAGGTCACTTTTAAGCAGAGCAAGAATTTGGCTGCTGCGGAGACTTGAAATGCTGCACAAAGCAGCATGTTGGGCTGGGAGAAGCACATGGACGATGCCCATGCAGACCTCTGCTAGGGAGCAGCAGTAGGAGGGGGAGGCACGTGCCACAGCCACGTAGACCCTCCTTCTCTCCCTCCTCACTGAAGCACCATGGCACTTCAAGTCCACAGCTTCAGTCGGACTAAACTGACTGCAAGGACTCTACCCATCAAGGCAAATACCCAAGTATATACTTGGTGGGCGGAAACAGCTCAAGATTTTATCATTAACACTGCAATTGCATTTAATTATTTCACAACCAAAGCACCTGGCTCTCAGGTCATCTGCCCTGCTGTACAAGGAGTGCCAAGACTTGACTGCTTTTGGTGAAAGGTCCCTGCAATTACAAGGTTCCTGGAGAAAGTCTGATTTCAAGAAAGCAGCATTGTCTGGTTGGAAGCACAATGCAGGGCAATTCCAGCCAGCTGTAAATGTCATCTCCTCCAAGACACAGGAGGTGATTTCCACTAGAGAGTTCACAGCAAAGCAAGTTGCAGAAGGAGAATCCTGACTGCAGTGTTTTCTTCAGGTACACAAGGGCAATTCTCATTAGCAGGAAAGTCATTATTTAACATAATCTTTATCTTCTCCTTGAAGAGAGAATTGGCATGTGACCGAAGGTTTCGTTTACCCACCCATCAGCCTAGCCCTAAAGCCATCTTCAGTTTTCTCATTAGCTTTCCTGCAGGACTCTTCCCATCACAGGATTTAGATGCTTCATAAAAATTAATGAATTAACTTTGCCAGAAGCTCTATGATATCAGAAAGTATGACACACACACACCCCTTTACATACTCAGAAGACACAGACAACATTACAGACTTGTTTCGAATGCCCAATGAGAGATGTGTGATCCTCAAATGTTTGTAGGGCACCCGATATTTTTATGCTCTGAGAGCTGCTCCCAGAGAATTCCATTAAGACATGACCATGAAACACTGGGAATACAGAAAAAGAAGAGGTGATTTATCCTCATCGTATCCAACTTCAGGCACCTAACATGCTAAGTTAGGCCTTTATTTGCTCTAACCTTCCTCCATAGTATCTGAAGAGAAATAAAGCAAATTGTATCTACGTGGCTTTCCGATACCTACCCTAGGTCTCCTCTCTCCATCTATCTTCCTCTTGAGAGTGGGATGCATTTCCTCAAAGATAACAATGAGCATATTTCCAACAGATTTTCTGGTTCAGCTTCCTCTAGCTCAGCGCTACTTTGTTGCCTTCATGGAGTCAACAGTGCTTCCAAATGGACTGGCTGCATTGCAGCAGTCCCCATTATTCTTATGGTGCACTTGCACACCTTTGCTTTTGATACTCCACAAGCCTACAATAAAATGCCAGTCTGTGCTCCAACAGATTGATAATTATGAAGGACCTACTCATCCTCCTAATAAAAGACTGATGATCAGAAGGACTGGTTGGTGATACTGTCCATTTATCACAAAGATATTAATTATATTTTGTTAAATCTTTGATGGTCTGGTTATTTGCAAAGGAGAGCTGTCACTGTTTCTGGCCGTGAGTATAAGATGTGGTGTCTAGCAAGGAGGCAGGAGTACTTTTTTCCTGAATATGCTTTTTTCTTCTGCTTAAGCCACTAGATCTGCATACGCCAAGCCTTGGTTTGCAAAAGTACATGAGGTGAGCAAGTGCCTGTGTGACTTGAATCATTATGCAAGTTGCAGATGCAAGAAAC
The DNA here is from genome assembly GCA_013398225.1 of Steatornis caripensis. Lineage (NCBI taxonomy): Eukaryota > Metazoa > Chordata > Aves > Caprimulgiformes > Steatornithidae > Steatornis > Steatornis caripensis. The sequence continues at coordinate 374,797 of VZSC01016186.1, read as the reverse complement.
TCAGCATGCAACATGAATGCATCTAACAGTCCCCCCCCTTCTTCCCTGGAAAGGCAAGGCAGGCCCTAGGAGCCACTTGCAAAATACAGCCATTGATCTTGAGCTGCAGCTGCAGTCTGCGGACTGCGGCTTTCAAAATGCAATAAAAGTATAATTTGAACAGGAGGGGAAGAGTGTGAGATATGCTTTATAGCTAAATAATTAAAATGAATTGAAAGGACTGAAATATTCATAGCTTTAAAAATTTATAAATTAATTCTAAAAGTCACTATGTAGTATTGAATTATCTTTAAATGTCTGCCAATCTAGGACCTCTCCGATTCATTTCTGCTTGTTATTACAGTTATTAATGCTCCAGAAATGACAGGTGTTTGGCAAAAGAGATGAAATGCAGTTTCAAAAATAACAACGGTAGCTAATGCTTCTGCACTAGTGCAGGGTCAGCTACACTGCCTGGAGTCACCAGAGGAAACCCAGGCTCTTTTTTTTCTCTCCCGAGCGGGCACGGTCAGAGCTAGCTGTGCCACCCTCAGCCATGCAAATAAACCCCCCCAAGCACTGATTCCTGGCCCCATCAGTGTTAGCAACAGTTCTGTTGCTGACTGTCCGAGACAGGAGCAAGCAACGACATCCCTCTGCCCGGGACCCTGGCTGGACCACTTCGCAGATAGGATGCAGAAAGCTATTGGGGACAAGAAAGACCAGTTCAACAGAGTCCATTGGCTGAAGCTGTATCTTGTTCCTCCTTGTCGCCACAACAGTCTGCACATTCTAGCAGGAATTTTACGTGTCTCTTTTTGTCCTAAGAAAAATTAAAGATATGAATAATGTGGTTGGTGACATTCCATGCTGGCACCACATTACCACGCAAGAGAACCATATCTGCTCTCCTACCAACGCCACCTAGAAACACTCACCATGAAACACAGCCATTTTGCTGAACGTGCAATTAGACACAGATAGACAGTTCCTTCATGCTCACAAATGCCACAGACACCAGAGCATCTCCTGATGCTCTTGTGTGCCCCCCTTGCAGACATGAGGCAGCAATTGCACAAGAGCACTGATCCTTTCTTCAATATCCCTGCATTACGTAGCTCCTTCACTTTCCTTTGATACTTAGTTCTGATAAATATTCTGTATTGATATAGCAGCAGGAGATCATTACCCTTTGACAAGAGTCCGTTTTCATTGACATTATCTCTAAATTATTCTCATTTTATGTGACTCGGATGGGTTACACTTAAAGAGGCTTACACGGCAGTGCTTAGAAGAAGAACAGATACTTTTCTGTATCAGCTGAGAAAATCAAACCGTTAGTAAAAAAAAAAAAAAAAAAACAAAAAAGGAATTTCCATATTGCAAATGTGTGAAAAGCTGGACCTTAATTCTCTCCATAACGCCAAGAACTAGAAGTCAATTTATAACTTACAGCAGAAATAGTTTAATCTAATTTTCTTAGAAGGTTTAATAGTGTAATCCAGAGCATTGCTTTAACCATGGTTTAGGACTATACCTCAAATAGAGCTGGATACCATAGCAGAACGGATAACCACACATACGAACTGAGCACTTCCAAAACGGGACAGAAAGAGACATACTCAGTGAATAGGATAGTTTTGTAAAGATACTTCTCAAGCCAGATCATTCCTGTGAGGAGCTGTCCTCCCCTTTAATGGGTTCATTTTCTGTTCTGCGTTTGTAGAAGGTCTTGTGTTCCTGTTGTGTCTACTCCTAGGCAGTTCTGGTGCATCACAGCCCAAGCCAAGGGAAGACGAGCACTTAAGAGATGGAGATCACCATCTGTCTGCTGATGTAGATTACCTGAACTTCTCTGGTTTTCACTCACACTTTCTGGCAATTTCCTGTCTTGACTTCATCTTTAAAAATGAACTCATTTAAATAATGATCCTCCTCTGACAGTCACTTGCTTTCTCCAAGTGAGCTGATGTAAATCGAATAGATGGCTTGTCGTCATACCACAGAAACATCAGAGAGAAGTAGCAAACTTTAGCAGGCTGCAATTAGTATTTTCAGAGCAATTTGTGTGGTTTATTTGCTGGCGCCTCTGCTGGTTGCTGCTACACAGTGAGGGTTTACCTTCATGGTTACGAATGTTACTCAGAAGAGTTTTAATGCTTCTTCCTTTAGAATCACTCTGTTTATGGGATTCTTTATTACATGTATGGGCAACAGAATAAACCAGATATAATTTGGAAGGCAAAACATACCCTTTTCCAGTTCAGGAAGTATCTGTGTACAGAATGCCATCCTCTCCGACATGCTATGCAAAATTATTCGTTGACTTATTTCTAAGAATAATGACAGCCTTACAGCTTGTTAGTGAGCAGTCTGTAGCAAGGACTTGGTGTTTGAATTCTGACCTTTGACTGGGAAACCACAGCTGGAGCCGTTATTTCTTGTGTTTGAATCAATTAAAGTAATCCTTAGGGCTAGGATCGCATTTTGGATTCTCAAGAGCCTGAAAAGGCCTTTCTGCAAGTCTCCTCTTAACGTTTCTACTGCAGCAAACGTTGGTCAAATAACTGAATGTAGTTATTTTTTAACATTTGTTGCAACTGAGTAGAACCAGAAACAGGGCAGACACTTTATGACAGACAGTCCTTATAACCAGCTGATACAGCAGACAGCCTTGGGAAGGCAGAGCAGAGGCACAGGCACCCTCCAGCTCTCAGCCAGCTCACCAGCCGCCGCACTGACAGCACACACCCGGCTGGGAGTCTCAGCATGAGGCCCCAGCAAGCATCCTTCCCTCCCTTCCCCTCAAAGGCATCTCTGGGAGGAAGATTTCTTCCCAGATTATGACTGAGGAGGTTGTGATACAAGAAGCAATCAAGAGAGATAGTTTAGATGTTGGGAAGATAATCCCCATCTAATATGTTTTAAAAGTGAAGTAAATAAAGACACTCTCTTTAAACCAGACAAGCACGTGGGCTTATTCAGCTAAAAAGCACAGAGGCACTTGCTCCTCCACCTGAAGGCAGAGAGAAATGGCAGTAGTAACCTGGGGGATAACAGCTACAATGAGGACTGATTAAAAACTGCAGTGCCAGCATCCTTCCTCTGCAAAACAAGCTGACAATTTAGATACCTCCCTTTCCTCAACGGTGTTTCTGAACATTTCAATAGGTGGCTACCTTTATCCTAAGGTCGGAAGATTACTGATTAATGTCTCAGCTGTGAATGTTTTACAGAGAAGAAGCTGCTAATCAGGCCATTTACTAAGGAGCATCTAGTAAAATAATCACCTAACAGCATATATTAGCAAGGGGAATGTGTGACCATAGGCTATTTGATTTTGCTGAATACTCAGGTAAACTAGATCTGGGGTGAGGTACTAAACTGCATAATAAAAAGTCAAAGAAAGAATAAGATCCTGTTGCTGTCACTGAAGAAAGAAAAATTCAGACTGAAATGAGATGCAGATATTTAAGGGTTCAGGTAAATAACCATGGGAACAGAGCATCTGGGGAGTCTGCAGGTGGGAACTGCATAACTTTATAAAAAACACATGTTAGTTCAAACAAAAATTTAGTTAAAATAGAAGTTATGACCTTGAGGAAGGTAAAAATAATTATAAGATTTCTCCTGCCTTTTTTTTGCAGGTAAGACTAGATGGTAAAATTTATTGTTCCTTTTTTTTCAACATAAATTATAGGAACAGCCATTTTTACCTGCTAGTCTGACTTTGGATTGCTTTGATATCAACGATATCCCTGGTTGGGATAAAATGTTAGAGAAGTCATATGTTGTTAGCATGTTAGAGGTGTCTTGGAGATTGTGATCTCTGCCTTGCCTGTGGCTCTTCCCGTCTCAGAGCAGGATCAGAGGCTGCTGGAGGAGAGGCTGAAGACCACACTCCAGCCCTGCTGCAAAAGCCTTGGCAATAAGGGAAACAACGTGTCCACGCTCTCGGTGCTCAGCGTTAGTCAGTGTACACCAGTGGCCTGACAGGACTTTGTGCTAAATGGTACCAAAAGCTGGAAAGACACTGGCGTTCATACTCCATCCAGCACTGCCTCAACGCACGTCCAAAACAGGTAGCGCTGTGGATCAAGGACACCTGAGAACGCAAAGGCCTGGACTTGCCACAACATCAAACCTCGTTTGGCATTTTCACCTGTGCAAAACATTATGCATAAAATCCTGCCTTTCTGGTAACCTGACACTGCATACGAGCATGATGCTTTCTCCAGCTGACAGGGAGATAACAAAGGAATGCCCATCTAAACCAAGACACTGAAAGTGAGAAATTCAGACCCTTCCACCAGTAAATTCATTGAAGACAAGGCCTTCAAATCTCCCTCTCCTTTCTTGGGGAGGAGGAGGAACCAAAAGTTTTCATCTTGGTGAGCACCTTTGCAGGTGCTTCTGGATTTCAGAATTTTAGAGAGAGCCAATTTATTACCATTTTGCAGGACATGAAGACAAAGCTTTCGAATGACCCAGGACGTTCCTAACTCCCAAAGTTTTACTTATGCTCTAAATAAATTAAGTCCTTATGAAAGTTTTGCGTCCAATGTCCATTCCTCTCTGAAGAGAAACAGATACAGAGTATTTATTTATTTATGTAAGATTGTCTCCTCTGGACACTGGGCCCAAGTATAACAATCACCTTCTTTTGAGAAGGTGGCTCTGAACCAAGCCATCTTGATGGACTGTCCTGGTTTGGGCCGGGACAGAACCAATTTTCTTTTAGTAGCTTTACTTTCTAGTTAAGTCTCTTCTGAGAAGCTGCACTCTCTGAAATTCACTGCATGTTTTCCCAGACAGTAGCTGCTTCAAGCAGTGATAAGACTTGGTGCTTATAGTTAGCGCTGGAACATCAGAAGGAATGTTATGCAGAAAGGCCCTTGCTTATAGTTATCCCTATGGAGGCCAAAGTCAATACTTGCTTCTGCTAACTTTCTTGTGCGCCAGAACTGAAAGGGCAGAGAAGGGTGTCACACCTGCAACGCAAAGCAGGTGCCCCCAGAGCAGGGGGCACAGGAACGCATCCAGGCAAGGTTTGAATCTCTCCAGAGAAGGAGACTCCACAACCTCTCTGGACAGCCTGGGCCAGGGCCCTGTCACCCTCACGGTAAAGAAGTTCTTCCTCATGTTCAGGTGGAACTGCCTGTGCTCCAGTTTGTGCCCATTGCCCCTTGACCTGTTGCTGGGCACCACCAAAAGAGCCTGGCCCCATCCTCTGGACCTTTAGATATTGATAAGCGTTGATGAGATCCCCTCTCAGTCTTCTCCAGGCTGAACAGACCCAGGTCTCTCAGCCTTTCCTCATAAGAGATGAGTCAGTCCAGTCCCCTCATCATCTTTGCAGCCCTCCACTGGACTCTCTCCAGTCGTTCCCCATCTCTCTGGAACTGGGGATCCCAGAACTGGACACAGCACTCCAGACGTGGCCTCCCCAGGGCAGAGTAGAGGGGCAGGATCACCTCCCTCGACCCGCTGGCCACTCTTCTTAATGCACAATGGTCGCGGCTCTTTGTCTATGCCGCTTGGTAGATTCCTTGGGAACTTCATACCACACAGACTGCTGAGACCCAACAAGCACGCGTGAAATTTGGGACGCGGGATTGCTTTCTGCCTCACTATATTCTACCTTCTGGCAGCACACGTCATTCCCTTGTGAGATGGGGGGTTTAATGGAAGGAATGCAGAGCCCACAGGCAGTATTACACAGACCTGGCCAGGTACATTGATTTGGATTACAGGAGGAGAGTACCTTACACCTGCAGAATATCCCTTTAACAGCTCAGATGTAACCTAAAAGCCATCTGTAACTCCCAATAGCACACATGTCTTCTAACACCAAGCATTTGCACAGAGAAGCCTTGAAAGCAAGGAAAAGTAGCAATTTTGGTGAGGATAAAGGTGAAATGCTAAGAGCAAGATCACAGAGAAGAAACCTTGCATGGGTGCTGGGTCCCAAAGGTCCAGCTCCTCTGGCAGATGCCACGCTCGCGCTGCCCCAGCTGTCCCTCGCTCATGCTCAGCTCCCTGCTCTCCCTGCGCAGGGGGAACCGATCAGATACTCTTCCGCGCGAGCTGAAAGCACAATCCGAGCAGCATCAGATGGGTGTACCCTTTTCCAGCCCCCTTTGCTAGAGCAGCCCTGCCTGCCCACAGCGTAGTAGGGAAAAGGGCGTGGGCTGCTGCGCACTGTCTCGCTCCACCAAAATCCCTCCGGTTTGTGTAAGCAGCACAGCAGTAGGTAACATTGGCAGTGTTACCTGTGAAGAGAACACATGTGATTCATACAGAGCTGGCACCTGAGCTGATACAAACCATACTGGGTTTCTGTGAAGTACAGAGAGGAGAGTTTTTAAATTGCCTTATACATCAAGGACACCGGTCCACGCTCAAAGGTCAGCAGCATTGAAAAGCAACACGTTCCTGATGCAACCAGCTTGATGAGATCCAGAAAGGATTAAGCCACGGTGCCTGGCACTGGCAGGCAGGGGAGGGGCAGGGTTGGGTAAATGTTTGCTGAGATGTGGCAAATGCAAAATTGATTTTCTTCTTCATTTAACACGTTTTTCACTCGCTTCCCCCCTTCTCCTCCCCTTTGTGATTAAATTTAAAAACAACAGTGACTTCAAGATGCAAGCACACTTAAAAGTTTAGAGGAGAGGCATGGGGAGAGGGGTTCAAGAGAGAAAAAACCTACATATCCAGCACTTCAAGAGAAACCCCTGAATTAGAAAAGCTGCAGGGATGCAGAAAAGCAATTCCCTGGGGAATGAAGGGGGATGCTCTTGGTTTCAGCACACTCCATAGGAGGATCTGAGCTCCTGACTACTGTGATGGAAGGATGACATGAACACGGCTAGCAAGACAGGAGGGACAACGTCCATGGTTTAGTTTAACTTGTGCGAGCCTTTCTCATGCTCACTTTGCTTCAGATATGACAAAGAGATGAACTGGACATCTTCTGGAAGAGTAAAAATCCACCATGGTTAAAGCTAAATTGGCTTTAACAGACTTCAATTGTCTATCACCTGGTAAAAGGCTGGGAGTATTTTGAAGATCTGTAACATTATCCTCATTTATTACACGGGAGGAATGGCTTTGGGTGGGGCGGGGGTGTGTGAAATGGGATGGAAATATTTTAAATTGCAGCTATGAAAGTGTTTCTTCAAGCATCACAAAGAACTTTCCAACTTTGCGATCTAATTCAACCATTCAGAGCTGCTCAGGCTTGCAAATCAGAAAGAGAACAATCGAACAGGATGGACTTAAAGTTTTTAGCTTAATTTTTTATTTTTTAATTACTTAACACAACTACTGATCACAACATCTGGAGAAGAGGAGAGGCTGGAAAGTCACATTCAGCAGCAAGCCTGAAAAGGAGAAACACCTTTTTCCTTCGCATTCAACTATTGCACTATTGGGAACAATACGTTTTTAAAGATTTCCTTAAACTCATATTCCTGCTCCTTTTGCCTACTTTGCAACAGTTTTGCAATCTCAGCTCTGCCAAAGCTTTTTGTTTGGAGTAGCTCTGTCTCTCATAGCACCTGAGCCCGCATGGCCTGTGCCACCAGTGTTTATCAGTGTTTATTTCCACACTCGGCATCCCTAGAGATGGTCTGTTTAATCCAGTGCAGGTTTTTTCCAGCCATCCAGATTAGCCCATAGCAGACAAGGTATGTGTTGCTTATTAGTCATCTGAATGCACACGCACACTGTTGGTGCCAAGCTAAAAATCTTACCTATGAGGATGGCAAGAAACAATTTAGGGGCCAAGGGAGGTGACCCAAACTGTCATTCAGACTGAACAGCTTGTCACGGGTCAGTTCTGACTGGCCAGGTGTGCAGCAGTCCCTCGGACCCCACTTAACACAGGTCTGCCATTAGTATGTACTCAGACAATGATTACTTATTTTAAATTATGCTGGCCGGGTTAGAGTCCCCTGTTGGTTTTGGCTCTGCAGATCTAGCAAATGAACGTCATGGCAAGGTTTTTCATAGGAATAGCAAAGCAGATGTGGTTATTAGAAAAGCCCCAGTTCCCACACATGCAGCACAGTGCTGCCCGGTTTTGAACTCCAGCATAACACACAAACCCTCAAAACCCTCGTTTCCTTTGTTCAGCTGAAGCTCAGAAACAGTATTTCCAAAGGCCCCTGGCACCATGTAAATCATATATGAAAACTTAGAGAAAGCAAAGTGCCACTGGACACATATGTGCCCCGGGAGTCCCAGGACACAGCACCCTGGCAGCCACAGCAGTCCTGGTAGCTCAGTTCCTCCCCACGATCCTGCCTCCCTTTTTCTTGTCACAAGTATTTGAAATCATCTGCAACCTGGCAACGGGAAAATGATGCAATCAGCTATTTGTGTGTAGCATCATTTCACCCTTAACATCCCATAATGTTTCGTCTGAGAACAAAGGTAAGGTCAACTTCCAAGCCTTTCTTACGCCATGGGACCTAGAAGTAAAATTATGTCAGTGAAAATCTGGACATAGCAAGATATCACTCCGTATAACGTACTCCACTGAGCCTGGTGAGGATTAGGAAGCTAATGGTGTGCTGCATCCACATCTGGATAAAGCTGAAGAAGCTTCCCATCAATGGATATATAGTCCGAACTGGAACCGTCCGTCTCACAGGCCTGTAGTGGACTAAGCCACACTGGGTTTTCCAGGTGCTGTTTCAAAAAATACTGCACACCATTAAGCTTCCTGAGAAAAAGCTTTTTCCACACTACACGAATTGTTGCAGTACAGTTGTTCAACTCAAACTCAACTCTGTCCTCCAGCTTGAATTTATGAGCAAATATAAGCTCAGAGCTTATCCTTAGGCTTGGCTCTGCCTCAGGATCTTCCTTTGGGACCACTCTGCCCATATTCTGCCTCCTCTTTTCCCTTGAGAGCAGGGGGTACACAGAAGACACCAACCTGCTCCAGCAAGCCAGCAAAATCCAAATCCAGCAAGAGAGGGGGATGTTTCTGGCAAAGAGCCGCCATGCCAAAGCACCCTCCGATATCTCCCGGCCAAAAAAGAATTTTGGTACCCCTCACTTTGCTCTGTGCTGATTTATTTCTACAGCAAGGGGAGTTTTCCATGTGCTTATTAACTAGCTCCAGTATGTCTTTGGCAAATTACATTACTGCCTTTCTCCTTGAATGCATCCCACTGAAATCTGTTTTCCTGTCACCTACCCCCACCTCTCTTGGTGGCAGCTACTCTGTTCAGCTGTTCTTCCTCTTCACATTCCTGATAGACTAGAAATATCTGCATAATAACTTTGGGGGAAAAAAGCTTTTGAAATACAGCTTTTGTTTTAATGACAGAACAGCATATGCTGTCACTCCTCCAAGCATTTTCTAAGCGGTGATAATGCTCTCAACTTATTTAAGTATGGTATTTTTCCACCAAGACTCTTTGTGTAACGATGCTCCCACCTCATTATCTTTCAGTAGCGGTGCTAGCAAATAAGGCTCATGGAAGATAAAACGATACAGGTTGCAACTCAGACAGACAAGAACTAGTCAGGGATGGTAACAGACACAAAAAGCTGGACTCAAAAATAAACCAGGAGCGTCTGACATTAGGACTCTTCGGAACATTTACAAAGACAACAAACACAGCCCGGACTCACTGTCCTTTTGCATTTTGTGCACAAGAAATGCCTGTTAACGGATGCCGTTTGCAGCAAACCGTTGAAGCTGCACAACTGCCTATTATGCCATGTGGCGGTTGGACGTGAAAGTGCCTTCAGATAAGGGGCAGGCTCCCATGGCCAGCTCGCCATATGCTTCCTACCCTGCCCATAGTCAAACTGAGATGCTCCGAGCTGCAGGCCCGCGCGTGCTCTACCCAGCAGCTGCCTGCTTCTGCTGCCGGCACATGGAATTCCTTCCAGAAGTCAAGCATTAGAGGTGTCCATGGATGAGGTTAGAGGCTGTGAGATCTACCCTGCTTGTTGTCCACACAGGAAGAAAGGCCTCTGCTCAGGTTTGTACCACTGGCACGGCGAGCGCCGTCACCCCCCGCCAGCATGCTTGTCACACGCACGGACCAGCACCTGTGACCTCGCCCTGGAAAAGGACATGCGCAGCCCAGAGAGCAAAGGGCACGGGGTTGGTCATAAGACAGAAAAAGCTAACTAGCGATCTCCACACTGCTGCCCGAAGAGCTTCCTGTCGCTCACTTGTGCGCCTCACCCGTTTGACAGCATATTTCTGCCTCTTTTGACTGTGAGAGCAACTGTGATTCCAGATGGTATCTGCTCCCATGTGAGTCCCACTCAGCGTGCTCGCACACATGTTTTGACTTGTTTTGTTTAGATTTGCAAGATCATCCCTGGCTGGACAAATGTAAAGTGACTCATTGGCAAAGATTTTTGAAAATTATTGAATTATTTACTTTAATACAGATAGGAATCTGCTCATTAACTTTGATTACACCTGACCATGGTTGACTTAAATCAAATTTACCCTTCGAATTCAAAGCACAAACAGAAACGACAGCAACAACAAGCCCAGCAACAATGTTTGTCAGTCCTAGGCCTGATCACAGGAGCACAGGACACAAACAAGCTTTTCTGCAGAGGAAGGGAGATTGCTTGGAGCAGTGTGGGCAGCAGGTGTGTGTTTGTTTCCCCACTGATTCCAGGAGTGGACAGGTAGAGCATGTGCAACATCTCTAGAAAATCCCATTATAACATACACACAAAAACATCAGGGATCAGAGAGAAGGGTATTTCTGCATTCCCTTAAAATAAAGCCAAGAGATGCCCATAATATACCACGTACACTTACATTCCCCAATTCGTTTCTAAATGAGGGTGGATGGCACCAGTTCCAACAAACTGCAAATACCCCAGCTCTGCTCCGGTATGCAGGTGACACCTGCAGCTGGCTCTAGGGCTTTCATTTATTTCAGAAAATAGTTGAAGTAAGAAAGTGAAGACAGAGACTGGAGGAGTTCCAAAGGCCTCAAAATGTCACCCTTGTTATTAAAGCAAAAAGAAAGTATGTAGGGCACTGGCTGAGAAAAGGACAAAAGCTTTTTTATGAAAGAATCAAATTGCTTTTGCCTGCTCCAGCTGTTGGCTGCAGCTTTGTTGACACTTTTGCTAGTAAAATGGCTGGATGTGCCCTGAAGCAAACCTGCCTGTTGGGGAGATGGAATTTGCTCCAGCTGATGTCCTGGTAAGGAAACTTTCCCACCCGACGGTTGCTTTTGGATGTGCTGCCCACATCAGAGAGGATGACTCAGGAGCAAGGAAAGGAAAGTGTGGAGCGACTGGAGGTGGTGCTGGGATTGCCACCCCCAAAGCTTTCCTTTGTAGGCAGCTGTAGGCTGATCGGGAAGAAACAGGCACATCCATTCCCATAGGGATGATCAGAGAGGCAGTTCCTCAGCTTAGAGGAACACCCAGCTTGGGTCTGACAGCCAGAAGTAGCAGACTGTGACAGGAGAAGCAATCCACGCTCTGGAAAGGATTTGGCTCAGACTGGTACTGGCAGAGCTGCAAGACCCAGAGCTGGAGCAGGCAGGCGGTGCAGGGGAGCTGGCTGAAGGCGGGAAAAGACCAGAGGTAACTTTTCCCATTTGCTCTGCATATTCCCTTCCAGGGCTTGACTCCCTCAAGGTGTTCGCAAAGAGATGCCGGAGGAAAGCGTAAGCTTGGCAAAGAAGTCTGACCTGTTGTCTAGACCATCCTAAAAAAGATGCTTGATTTTTTCTTATTTATTTATCTCCCCTTAAGTGGGAAGCCTCCCCAGCTGAACAACATTCAGGCTGGAGTCAGAGGTAGGCTCCTTTCCAGATGGGCTCCTTTCCTCTCCTACAAGTTCCCTTGGCCGACAGTGATGCTGACTCCCTGAGTGGGAGGCACAGCACCAGCAGGTCCTGGAGATGCTATGAGCCTGCATTGGCTCACTGCAGGGTTTTACAGCACAGAATTAAACCAAATAAGTAAACCATACTATGGTGGGAGCTAAAGCTTCCTAGTGGCAGCTGGAATTTGGCTTTAACTGGATGGTAAGGTCTGCAGGCGCAGTCCACTGCTCCCACACTGAACTACCCCTTTCCAACCAGCCCTGCCACAAGAGAGCTTTCTGCACCTTTCGCTTTATCACTGAACAACCCTGAGTGTTATAAACATCAAAGAAACTATTTCTTCTGTTCTTCTAGGAATATTCCTGGGCAAATCCCAGATCTGAAAATATCCTCCCAGCCAGCCAGACACTCCTGAGGCCAGCCTCCGCATAGGCGGTTGGTACCTCACATGAGGTTGGCCTTTACATATGGCCACAGTAAAGGCCCCCATACGACGCCCTGAGGAAGATTATAAATACTTGATCTTCTTAATGTATTTCTCATTGCAGATCTCTTCCAGTTCCATGGTCACAAGCAATCTCCAAGCAGAAGGAGAGAGGTGCCAGAACATCTGCCAGTTTCCAAGACCAACTAAAAAATCCTATATGCATTTTTAAAATGTATCTAAACCAGATCTGCACATGAAATACTCCTGTTCCTTTGAATCTGTCCCAGACTAGCCTCAGTGATTGAGTCTTGGCTATTATGTAAATTATGACTCATCACTGTAACACCAAATGCAGCAGTTTCGATTTAGGATTGTCAACTGTCCAGACAGACTGTGCATCAGCTCCCATCCCTGCCCTGCAGCACAACATGCCTCAGTGGCTCTGACCAGTTTTTACCAGTGGCTCCTGTGTACATTTAAATATGTACCTGTCAGGAGCACCGCGGTCTTCACCCATCTGCGCACATACACTGACTCCTCCTTAACCGACAAGCTGAATGGTTGCATGGGAGACGCTTTAGTGGTTGTAGCCATAAATGAGAGAAAATGTAATGCTGCTTGTTCAGATATTGGAAAGCAATCCTTGTTTACCTGACACACAGATCTGTGGCTCTGGGGCTGTGCCTCTTGGGTTCCTCCTCCTTAGCCACGCGTAGAAGTTGCGAGCAAGCTACACGGTAGGTGAGCTTACGTGCTGCTCCACTCGGGAAGGAGCAGACCTGCAGGAGCAGCTCCTCCACCATGTTGGCTGATAGGAGTCTGATGGGTTCTCCTGCTCTGTGCTAATAAGCGGCACAAACTTGTGTTGTGCTTGGGTTGATCCTGTGATGGAGGGAGAACAGGTTTGTGCGAGGCACTTCTGCTGAGAACAAGTCACCTTTGTCTGCTCAGCCCCTGTGAAATTGTCACCCAGGTGGGCAGCTCTCTTGTACCGAGCAGGCAGCAGACAAGGGCCTCTTGTTAATGCATTTCCATTCCCTCCTTCAAGTGGGCCTTGCTGGTTCAGAACAAAAGTGGCTGAACAAGCAGCTGCACATCCCTGCCCGAAAGGCAAAAAGATAAATGCCTCTGAACTTGATTTCATCTCGCTTTCTCGGTAGGCAAGAGCGGCAATTCCACGTGAAATCACAATGTGACATTGTGAAGGGTATCAGGGGATCTCCTTTTGTTTTTATAGAGAAAAAACAAATGCCAGACCTTAAAGGGAGCTTATCCTTCTGCACAGACAGGCAAACAAAGACAGGCAGAGGCTGAGCAGCTCAGAGTTGCTCACAGCCTGTCCCAGACCATGAGCAGATCAAACTCCTCCACCTTGCTGGGACTCCCTGCAGGGACTGGGTCTCATTTCCCAGCTTCTGCAGTGCCAGCTGATTGCCCTCCACCACCCCCATTTCTTACAACGGGAAACTGAGACATAAAAAGACCAACTTTTTTGTTATCCCTGCAAGTCTGAAGGAAGAGCTAGGTTCTGCACCAGGATTCAATTTTCACACCTATCTCCTAGTCCTGCCACAGTTCTCCTGCAAAACGTTGCCTCAAACCATCCCCATCCATGGGGAGTCAGGAACGGGACTTTTCACTCCAAGCAACAATCCTAGGGACATGGGTGGGATAAAAATTTTAGGAGGTGAATTAGCCACCTTCCTGAATCACAAACTCCTTTCCCTAAGGAAGGCATCCGAGCCATTTTCCAGCCTTCTCTTTTTCTCCCTCTTGCAACTTCTGAAATAACAGGACATTTATTCAGACAGACAATCGGAGGAACAGCAAGTCCCCGCTAGGTTATGTGACAATTTGCCAGGGTCCAAAGGCCCCTAGGAAATGGTGCAGAGATGATGGATGAAGGTGCAGAGCAGAATTGTCACTCCACAGCTGAGGCATTAATCAACTGTCAGGACGGCTGAAGAGTGTGGCAGGCGAGCCTGGAAAACGGGGCAGCATGCTGCAAGCAAGTGCAAGCAAGGCCCCCGATTCTGACACCTCCTGCAGAAGGAAAACACTCTGGGAGCGACTTCAGCTACGCACAAGAAGCAGCAAATGGTCCCGGCAATTCCCTGGGCAGTTATTCCTAGAGAAAGCACTCATTCTTGCGTTTTAGAGAACATTGTTCACAAGGCCTGCTGTGCTTCCCTTAGTCTGTTACCAGCTGTGGCAAGTGACTCCAGCTCTGCTCGGAGGTGAGCTCACGAGTGAGCCCAGCAGTCACTCCAGCCCCTTTGTTTTTGTTAAATGCTTTTATTTCTGGTTTGTTTTAGGTTTCATTTTGAAGTTATTAAATTCCCTTTAAAGGTTTTTTTCTTTTTTCAAAAATAGGTAATTTTTTTAAATAAAAAAGAATGCTGCAGCACAAGTAGTCTTTTTCCACTGTAAAAATAGGAATTAAATGTTTTGTCACTTGGAGAAAAAAACCCTCCTTTTATTTTGTAATGAAATTACTCAGCAAGAGCTAATGTCACCAAAAGTTTTGTTCCTTTGAAAACTCAACTGCTACTTGGGATTCCCTACACTTTAAAAATATTAGCACACGTAGAAAAAAACCTGTAGAAGGCAAGCTCAAGATGCCTACTATTGCCAAGCAGGCGGCATCTCAGATCACTACTAAGCTGCTTTTTTTCTATTTCCATCTCACTCTTCCCTAGCATTCGTTTCCATCTTTTCCCCAAGCTCACACATCTGTAGCTGTGCTCAGAGAACGGGATGTAGCATTCCCACTCGCCTGTAGGCTTAGATCTGCAGTACACTACAGTAACATAACCTGTGACAGATATAATATTTGAAAAAAAATATTAAGACAGATTCACATTCAAAATTCCCCTTTGAAGAACAGGAGGGACAAAACCTCAGTACATGTCAACATCAAATTCCAGCTTTCCTTTGGACAGTTTAACCCAGATTGTTAACTCAGTTAATATCCACTACTGCAGGCTCAGCCCTGTTCCCTTGATGTTGACAGGACTTCAGTGTGTCATTTCAGCAGGACCATAGGAACAAATATCTCCTGCATAGTTTTGTAATATTAAGCTGACCTCTTTGCACGTACATGAATGACGAGAAGTTGCCAGACCAAAAGTCGGGAGTCATATTGCTAGAGTTCTGGGTTTCACAGCACATCTGATATCTCTGAGCTAGGAGAGCAAGCTTGACATCCCCCCATCCAGAGGTATGAAGTTTTCCTGCTGGGCCTTGAAAGACGTTTGAAGCATCAGATCCCCACAGCTGACAGGTTTAAGTCCTAAACATCTGCCGAGCACAGCCCAGAAGGGATAGTGTCAAAAGAGAGAGATGAGCAGCATCTCCTGCTCTCTGGCCTGGAGTGGTACTTACTTGGGGCAAGAACGCTCTGGTCTCAGACACACTCCAAGGGCTGCATTTTCTCTTTCTCGTGACTGTGTTTCAGGAGAAATCTGCAGCCCAGTAAATGAGTTTAAATAGCCTGATGGAAGCAAGGAAGGGCAGCCCCAACAGACGTGGTGTGCTGTGCGCAGTCTGCCCCTCGTTTGTGCTGTGCCGGTCAGACAAGCCTGAACTCCTGAGTAATCCGGAAAATTTTGGAAATCCTTTAGTGGCAGCTTTTGCAGTGTCGGTGTCCAGACAAACTTAAAGCCTAGCCTGAGGGAAAATGCTGTGGGGAAGGCACAGAGGGTGGGAATCCTCCTGCAAACATTCAACATTGTCTCCTGAAAATATTTCAAGGCAAAAGTGACAGCTCATCATTGCTGCCCTGGTGAGCTAGGAAAACTGCTGGCAGATGGATGAAAAGCTTGTGAGGACTCCTAAGGTTCTGCTGCCATCCTTGTCTTCAAGGAAGTCCTTCCGCAGCAGTCTTTTTCCAGGTTTTCATTACTGATGCGGGTCACAACACACAGAGCAAAATCACGAGACTTGCAGACCACGCTGGGAGACAACTTCCAATTCAGCGCTCAACAAATTCCCCCGACAAGAAGCTTCAACTTTATGCCTGCTTTTACCATCTCTCCACTTCCCACCAAACAAAAAGCTATGGTTTGTATTTTGCCTTCAGCATGCAGCTGTGAAGGAGGTAAATCAGGGTATACATTCTGCACAAGTAACGCAGCCTAGCAGGAGCAGTGCCACAGTCTGGGTTCAGTTGTCCGCAGCCGCGTCAGTGGCAGCCTGCCATGCCTCTGAAGTGTATAATCTTCACAGTGTCAGGCTTATTCGGTAACTAGATGAGAGATGGAAAACTCGTGTGCCAAATAAATGGATTGCATAGTCTTGAGCCAGTCTGGAACGGCTGGAAGGTAAAGGAGGGATAGTGGATGCTATAAAGGTGCCAGCAATGCTTTCTGTGAGACAAGTAAAATCAAAGATAAAAACGTGGAGTTGAGAAAGCGTGAAGTGCAAATACCAGCATATGGTGGGGAAGCTCCAAGACTTCCATGCAGGACAGGCCAGATTTCATAGGTGTGACCAGTTCTTTCTATACCTCCATCTTCAGCAATTACTTGCATACTACTCAGCACAGAGGTCTGCTCCCTGTCTCTTCTTTGCTCCCAGTCTTGCTATTAAATACAACTCTTAAGATCCAGGGTGAGGAGCAGCTGCAACAGAAGTTTCCCTCACTAATGCATCTCTCCATACGACACAGAGACAAAGGAAGTGTCTGTCTGAAGGAATAATCGCAGCAAGCAAAAGACTAATGGGGCCATTCATTATCTTTAATTATATTCATCATCTTCTGGTGATTAGAACACAGTCATAAATTAAGATACATTTAAATGAATTGGATATCCTTTGAATATCTTATGGGAAGTGAATTTGTAGGAGTAACGATGCTGTCACCTTGACAGGGCAGAGAGGATGCTTTAGTGTGTCAGGCGGCTCAGAGGGCCTTGCGGTACAATAACAGCGGAACCAGGAGAGGAAGGGATCAGCCTTTGCTTTGGTTTCTCATGGCTGAAGCTCCCGAGAGCTCAACTCCCAGTTTTCAGCAATTTCTCGAGTACTGAAACAAGGAGCACAGCACTTCTTACTTCTGGAATATCTTGAGTTTTGTTGTTCTCAGCACTGGGGGTGCACAACAGGGCTCTGTCCATGGAATTACCTCCCTTTGTGTCCAGGGGTTGTAAATTCATAATAGATGTACAGTAGCATAAGGGTTGCAGACTTTAAGCCATTAATACACTGAACTCATGTACCCTGGGAATGGGAATCTGCTTTAAGGCCCAGTCCTCCTAGATCCCTTGCATCTTAGTGGTTGTACCATAAATTAATCCCGTGGGAAGGATTAAGAGTTTGTGGCTTGAGCTGAACCTTCCCAGGGGATGAATGGGTACATTCTTCCCCAGCTTTTACTCCATTTTTACACACCTCTAGGTCTTCAGAGAAAACTTAAGCAAGTTACGTCCCAGAAAGAAAACCACAGGAGCATTTATTTTGCTTCTGCTGCATTCTTAGACTCCTCCAGTCATTAACTAGCAGAGCTCAGTTAACAGAGAGCTGTGGTGCCTCCTGCAACCTCACCCAGGGTGACAGAACACCCATGGTGCTTCTAGCACCGTGCCTATGCTGATCACTTTTGTGCATGGCTCAGAGACAAACTAATACACCTGCACCTTGGAATGCTCCATTTGACTCTCTGGCATCTTAGTGAAAACCTGCAGGGATAGTAAAAGATGACCCCATTTGCCATTGGAGAGAACAGGTCTGAACATTATCAGCTCTGCATTGCATCTAGAAGTCGGCCAAGTGTAAATATTGTTGGTTTTTAATGTGGACTAAGGTACATAGATAAGGTATGTCAGCTTAACAAAACATCCTAGTATCAGCTATCATCAGCAATATGAGCGTGCCTGGTTGAAACGCACATGTGTCATGTTACCCCACGTTTGCTGTGGGCAAAGGACACGTGGCCAGCAAGTCCCCACGGCTTGGTCAGTCTTGTTTTCAGGAAAAGGGACCTGCTTCTGTCACACAGGCTGTCCCAACCAAGAACAAATGGCCATGTGGGTAACAAAAATCTTTGCTCTTGTTTGTTCCTGGATACAGCTTTTTGTTGATCAATGCCTAGAGCACCATAGTGTTTACACCATAACAAGAGTGTCATCAACATATCATACTCCACATCAACAGCCAAACAAACCATTGCTGTTAAATGATCCACCTCTGCCAACACAAACACCTCATAATTGGCAGCAAAGAAACACCCTCTTTCCAGATTTGGATTTAGCTACATGCCAGAATTCATCCATGATCAAATTATTCTGAGCTGCTTTAAACATGTTTCCACTTTAATTGAAAAAAAAAAATAGATAGGAAAAGCTTAGCCCATTTTAAAAAAAAACGTGCATGAAAAGTGATAGCTGGTACATTATTTCAGAGAGATAAAACGTTCTGACTGGAACTTTTATCTGTGAATACATCTGCAGGGCCAGGATTACTTTGAAACAGGAGTGTTTCATAGCAGAATCAGTGCTCAGTCTTAGCAGCTGCTAAGAAATTTTTGAGTGCCCTTAAAATCTCCTTTATTCCCACCACTGTCAAGATAAGTCCAGTGTAGGTTGCACATATAAAAGCTCATAATGCAATGAACAGAAGCTGAGTAACAGCACTGGATCTATATTTAAATTATTTCAAACAAAAAGAAAAACAGAAGACCTAAGAAAGCCAGCCTGAAGCAGAGGTAAAAACCAAATAAATAAAATCAATAGAGGTGATTCTCACTTGTATACCAAATAAATTAAAAGAAAAACAAAGTAAAATATAACCAGAAGAATATGATCTTAGTAAGAAAATTACTCCAACACATTTCCTAATGAAAGTATTTGCAATCAATAAATGCCTTCAGAGCAAACGCATTCTGCTTGCTGTGCCGATTTATATGGTGCACATCTGGCTTTATGTGACATCTTACATTGAAGTCCCAGAGTTTCACTGTCAATCTAAGTGACATAAGAAAGGAAAAAGAGATCTCAGGCCGTTGTAGGTAATGGGAAAAGCATTAAGTCAAGATGATGTTTTCAAAAGCCCCAAAAGAGGCTGTACAGCGGGCACTCTGCAGTAGACTGTCCTGTGCTTAACACTGGGCCTGGGTAAGAAAGTATACATTTGGTTTTAATTCCTCCTAGTTACATATTTTCTATATATTTTAGGTTTATTTCTTTAGACTGATGCTTTCTGAAAGGAGCATTTAGCAGCTTGTAACAAACAATAGAAGTACATTTTAAAACGTAATAAATTGCTTCTAAAGGAGGCTCTTTCTTTGTTAACCTATGTGCTTTTCTTTACCCTGTCATAGGGTGGTGTCCAGTCCACATACATTTTTAAGTTTAGGATGCAGAACAGAAGCAACAACAGCTTCTAGAGGAAGGAATGACATTCATTCACCTGAATAAGGTACCAGATCTAAATTCCTACCACTGACATTCAAACAGCAGCACCTTTGATTTGTCAGAAACATTTGACTACCTGTAGCAAAGGTCAAGCAGCCATAGTGCAACATCACTTTTCATGACAGCGTGCTGTGAAATTACCCTTTCTTCCCTCCTCAAAAAAGATCTCCCCCATAGTGATTACACTGCTGTCTAGCCATGAAGCCATGTATGCAGGATTGTTTTCTGCAACTAAACACCCAAGAAAGTTTGAAAAGCTACTGAGCAGCTCTAGGTAATGACTCTTTTCACACTCAAAAGTAGAAAACATCACTTTATTTTCAATTCATGAAAGTAATCAAACCATAACTATGACCCAGCAATATCTGAAGAAGAAAGCATTCAGCTTATCTAGGCAAAAATTTCCTCTGTCTTTGTTAAGGATGAAATCACACCTCTGTGTCTTTGCTGTTAGCTATTTGAATAAAGTTTGGGGCTGTAGTTTGGGTCTGAACATGCAATTAGAGATTAACAATGCCTTATACTTCTTATTACACATCCTACATGCTTTTAGCCTCTGAATGTGATGGCATCCTTAATTTTCTCTGTTACATCTCATTGTTAGACTGTTTAAATTCATTTGAAAAAGTCATTAGCTTTACATTAAGGATCACTGTGGCATCTGGCAGATGATCTATAGATGGAAATTGTGTTCATATGGAGCCCCATCATCAGTGCTCGTAGACTGAGAAACATTATTTAAAAGGACTGAACTAATGGTATTTGACACATAAATATACGTCTGCAATCATCAATGAATCACACAGTGCATTATCAATGTTAATGTTCATAAGACCCCCATGGAGTAGGTAAGTAGGATTACTGAGACTGCCGAGATGGGGAAATGAGGCATAGGTACTTTACAGAAGAAATTGGGTTACAAATAAATAGTACATCTAGACACACGAACAAAAAAGGAAATTAACTCTAGTCTCTGATTCTCGTCTAGTGCTTGAAACACAAACTCACCCTGCTCGTCCATCCATCTGGCATCTGAAGTGCCCTGAACTAACACGGGGGTGGGGGGGGGCAAGATTTTAGGATTCTCTCAGCAACAAGGTTTTAGCTCATGTAGGTACCCAACCAGCAAGGCAGTTCCACAGAGGAGAATAACAACAGCCACCCTCTCCAATGCTAAGGCCTGCAGAGCTGATAACCCTCCTGTCCCTTGGCAGTAATTCAGGAGCTAACTCTGAACAAAGAGTGCTGCTGAGAAGGAAGCTATCAGCAGCACTGGACTGATGAGCTTTGTCATCTTGATCCATTACAACTTTGATCAGGAAACAAAATCTGCATCCTCCAAGCCCGCATACATGCAGTGAGAAGACATAGATGAGGGCTGGCAAGAAAACATACACTTTTGCATTATGGACTTTTTAATGCTTATTTCTCTATTTTTATGAGCACGAGGAAGATAATTCCTGACTATTTCATTCATCCATATTTCTATTTGTTACAAATATTTTATTAAGTCAGCAGAGCAAAGATTATGGGGAAAACCAAGACAGTTTAAAAGCTCCATATTATAGAGAACAATAAAAAAATGTTTCAAGTTTCCTGGTTTTATAAAACACAATTGACCATGTCCAGTCCTGAGAACAGCTTAAGCACACTGCACCCTATAAGAGGTTTTACTTAATGATCCATATCAAAAGTCCTATTGGTATGATAAGGTTTGCAGAAACATTTTGCATTAATGTTCGATTTTACCTTCAGTTTGGGAATGACACAAGAGTCTCTTAGAAGTAGCAATACTTATGCTAGTGGGTGTCACTGTCTCATATTTCCAGCACAGCTGAATCAAGTCCTCCTCTTTGGAAATACTTCCCAGCTTTGTCCCAAAAGTTTGTTGCCCAACTCACCTCTAATGATGTGTCACCCACTTTCAGCAATGAGTAATCCCCGTCTTGTCACTACCACAGAGTTACTTGTACATAATTTTTCACTGGAACAGGATTTTCCCAGCAAGAAAGCCAGCAGGATACAAGAACTGGGAGCAAAAACCAGATCATGCATATGCACCTCTGTCATGATGTAGGAGATTTTTTTTTTCCCCCCAGTAAATCCTCTCTCAATTTGTACCACCATAATAAACATCAAAAAATGTCAATTTTTGATAGAAAGGTTCTGCAGATGAACTGTATTTGTTCATCAAATAAGCAAGAGGTAACACCACTCCTCTGGACTTTCACAAATGGTTTCTGCAAAGGAAACCAATCCTTCTTTTCACCAGTGAACACGATGGGCAATGAGCCCCTCACACACTAAAACTTCAGCTTATTGGGTTTGCAAGTATTATCAACTTCATCTCATGTGTCTGAAGGCAGAGGATAGCTCTGCATCTCTTCAGGGCCCAGTCACCAAGCCTCCGCGTGAAATATTACAGAGTACTACGGCTTAGTCTGAAAGCCATGAGCTCAGCAGACCATTCTGGAAATCTTGTGATGCTGTAAACCTAGCTTGACATTAGTAGATGAGACTTGGAAAAGAAGTCAAAGCAAGAGCATCTATGTGTTCAGACAGCAGTTCACCACTCTTGAAAAGAGACAGGATTGAGAGTGGTTGCTCATCAGCACTTGGATCTGGCAGGCAGAGCACTGTCACACAGGTCATACAAAATTCTGTTTGCATTCAATTCAGCAACATGGGATCTTAGGCCATACCTACACAAAACAGGAAGCCAAGAGAAGTCCTCCCAGGACTAATATTCCCTCTTGACTAACAAAGTGGCCTAAGAGAGACAAGACCTGATGGAAAGCCATCAGTGGCCTGAGGCCTTCTCTTTCCTAAAGGAGGCAAACATGATGATGCAAACCTTGACATCGCATCACTGTCAAATTAGGCAAAACAAAATGTGGAGAGTGAGCAAGCTCCTAGGTAAGTAGCAGATTTTGGAGGCGGGTAACAGGAGTTAAACAAGCAATAAGCGATGCTACAAAATGCAGACACCATGTTGGTATCAGGGTAAACAAAAACATAGAGGATGGGAAAGAAGCTGAGGCAATGAAGGTTTTTCAAGTCAGTGGCTGAGGGACACAGTTTATTAGTCTAGCAATAAACCTTACTTGCTACTCATTTCTCGGTGAGATTAAAACTCAAACACACTTGTAGACAGTGTACAGTACATACTGCTGGTGCTCAGCTTAATACTACTGCATGCTGAATTAACCCCATCTTTACTTGCTGCATACCCTACAAACAACTTTTACCAGCAATTATGAAACTTGATTCAACATTTGAATCAAAGTTTTCAATGCACAAAATCCAAACTGCCCAACCAAGCAGCTAGTTATATAACAAGAAATTGGGGAGAAGCTACAGATTTTTGGCTTTTTTCCTTTAGACCAATATTTTTATTGCATGTACTGCGGTCACGTTCACATCATCCTTATCTCCAAAGACCTTTGTGCAAGGCCAACAAGCATCAGTTTCATGCTGAATATACTGTGCTAGGTGAGACTCTGTGGGGGACACTGCCTAAAGGGGTAGAAAGGACCCTCCTTTTAACTACTCCTTTTGCAGAGATTTTGAGGTGTGTGTGCTGCCTGCCTCATTGTGAGAAGGAAAATGTTGTCCAGCGACAACAGATATTCTGCTGTTGTTCTGGGTGCAGGGAGAAGCAGAAGTCAAGAAACACAACACAAACAGATACCCACCAATGCATCCTTTTGACATGGTGATACGGAAGGTTACTCTCAGTTTTCATCCACCCACCCTGTCTCCTCTGCCTCCTCTCAGACACGACACCAGGGCTGAGTCTTGCAGAGCACCTCCAGTATAACAGCACAACAGATTATAGGAGAGACAAAGGTTGGACAATGCTGGTATATGGGTGTCATTAAGCGGCTTCTGACAAGGGTAATTTCTTCCAAGGTTACTTGTATACCTCACTAGTGCAAAACACAAGCAAAAATTCAAGTTCTTTGAGGTCCCGAGAGATCTTTTATTCCTTAAGCTTTTGGTTTTTTTTTTTTTTAATCACTAAAGGAGGGGAAAGAGGGTGTTTCAGCCCTGAACTATAAGGCTGACTTACAGCTGGTAGCTCAGTAATTGGTATTTATGGCTCAGAATGCATCGCTAACACACAGGTTGGAGACTGATATTTTCATCACTTCTTATTTTGCTCTCAACTTTGCAGTGATTTCATGCACTCCAAGTTTGTCAATTACCTTCCTGAGCTGGGACGGTGTGATTTGTTTTTAACACATGTACAGTGAGTTTTAATAGCCTGGTTTGTTTTTTGCTTTTGCAATTTCATGGGGACAGATTCAGGGACAAGCACACAGCGAAGACCAAGAGGGCATGTAGTCTTGGTAAGCACCACAAAGTTTTCCTGGAGCTTCATCTTACCCCAACCTGTAAGTTCTTCATTCCCAAACTGGCTCCTAAAGTCCCAGATAGCACTGTTAACCTTTGGTCTGTGGCCTTTGTGCTCCTGGCATCTGTTAATCTACTACACAGCTCTCAGGATATGAGTTTTGCACTTCTGAAGAGTGGAAATTATGCTGATGGGTGGCGCAAATACATTGCAATGCTGAATCTTGAAAATTGTAGGTTGGATCGAAGAAGGTATTATTGAAAGAGTTCACAGGATGCGCGAGCCAAGTCAATCCAGGAAAAAATATTTTGACAGAACCCTATGAACATAGGATGAGGTCCCAGTACGAACTGGGATGTGCGAGGACAGCTCTTATGAGACACACGCTCCCAGTTTTGTAGTCTGCAGCCCTGGATTTAGTATCTGTGAGGAAGTCAAATAGCCTCTCATCTATAATTCAATCCTCTTTTACTTTATTCCGTATTCCTAGAGTCCCAATTTCCCCAGAAGATATAATGTGTCTTGCTTGAGGACATAGGTACCAATAAATTGACAATGTCACCATTTTGTCATATTTTGTCACTTTTGGCAGTCGTGTACTCAGAATAGGAAAAGGAAATGAAAGGACAAGTGTGCAACCAGCCAGAGCCTGTAGCATGCACAGGGGCTGGTTGGCAAGACGCACACCTCTAGGTGACACACCAGTTCCCAAAGTCATTGAAAGCAGTCCGGGTCAGAAGGCACAGATGAACTCTGAAATACACAGTAAAACCGAGGAGACAGGCCCTATATGGATTTCTTTAACATGACAGAAGAGGGAAGAGGTACTGGAAAGCCAGATCAATCTGCATTCCCTGGATTTCTCCATGTTAAGGATGGAAAAGGGAAGGCCCTAGTATAGAAAAGGTAGAAAAGTAAAATATTTCAGGGAATAAGCACAAACTTTCCTGTAAATGGGCTGCTGGAATAACCCAGGCAGAATATCTTCAGTTTCAACTGAAGCATGAAAGTCAATAATCTTCTCTGTAACCTTTCTAAACTCTTTGCTTTTCTATTACATACACTGAGGCTGAAGGGAGATAATCTAATCAAGGTATGAGTATATACACACACATTATATACAGTAGAGTGCTCTTTCAAAGAGAACTAGTTACTCAGCAGCCTGTGTCATGCTCAGCACTACTAATGTTTAAGCAAAGTGTCGTTTATCTTACTGACAGTTTTACCAAAACCAGGAAAGAAGCAGCTGCCCTTCCTAAGAAAATGATGGGGGTGAAGGGTGAAAGATGGTCCAAATTACTTTTTACTTACCAATTATTTCCATATAAGGACTCTTAAAAATTGAATTCTCACATACATATTGCAATTTCATAAACCATTTTATAGCTATATGCACCATGCATCAAAAATGAAACTGGGAATATTTCTTCCTAAAAGCTATTTCTATAGATGCCAAACTTACCCATGCTGCCTTTGTACTTTAAGTTTCTTTGCAAGTAAAAAAGTGCCTGATCATCTTGTTCTCTCCTTCTCTCTAGTTTAGTTTCAAGTTGTATAATTACTTTGGGTAAGTTGTTTTATCCCTGATGACGGAGTCTGTTTCAGCCCACGGAGAGTCTGGGTTCTGTCCAGACTGCCCATCTGGGCATCAATTAATAGAGACTCCAGGCTAAGACTTGCAGTTTCAGGACTGCTCTAATTTTTACTTGACAGTAATAGGACTGTCAGAATAATTCTTATCACAGTAGAAATAATCTCTCTCGATCAGAGCTACACGAAAGGTAAGACTGTCACTCACGAAGCTTCTCTCATACAAGGACCAAACTGGTAGTGATAGGATCAAATAGAAAAAGTCATCAAGGGCAGACAGGCTTGCCCCTATCAATGGGGAGCTCTTTTTTAATAACTGGTTTCCAGTCTGTTATTCATTCTTTCAGCTACCCATGACACAGGCACTTCCTGCTCTTTCTTAGAAAGGCTACTTCAGACAGGAATTTTCCAGGGAGCTAACAGACCTGTCATATCCTCTCTCTCAATAAATTAGTACCCTGCTGTATAAGACATTCAGGTTGATCTTACAAAGGCAGAGTGATTATGTGCTCTGATTTATTCCAAAACAGAAGTGCCCAGCTTAAGGTCCATGTTAAGGAAAAAACAACAAATAAAATTGTTGTAGTCAGAGAGAATATCAAAACAGAACCCAAGCCTCCTGGATTTCCAGATGAAGAAATTATGAAATTGGGTTTCCACTGCAGAATAGGGATATTCCCAGCCTCTCTGGAGCACTGCACAGATAAATTCCTTCACCTGCAGGAAATGCTCAGATACTGTAGCAACAGGCTCTACGTAAAACAGGCAATTGCATCTTGAGTTTACCAAGTTTATTGCAAATTAATAATTTCAAATAAAGTAGATTTATAATAAGTCATGAATGAAGTAGAAAAAGATTGCTGTTGCGGTACAGCACATGCACCCACAAACAAGCTGCATCAGCAATAAAAGGGAGGAGAAAACACTCTGACTAGGTCTCTCTTAGAAAGGCATTTATTTATGGATGGACACTAGAATATTTGAAACTACAGATAAAATGCAGGAATAACACATGTCAGTGTTCACTGGCTAAACTACCATGCTTTCTACCATGAGGACAGATGTTGCAGGTTAAAAAAAGTTTAGGTATATGTCTTGCAATATACTAAATAAATTATTTCAGGACTTTGGGGCAGGAAGAGGGAAGAAAGAGCAGGGGTAAGTTGACTGCTATTGAAAGATGCTTTGCACAATATGCAGTGATGGCACATAGCCTAGTTTCAGTAGGCAAAGCTATAATCTATGGATAAATATAGATTAAAAATGTAACGGCACATACCATAAGATTTACAAAATAACAAATTTGAACTCTTAAATTAAAAAAGCGTCCATTTCTTTCTTTGTTGACAAGTGCAAAAATGGTGCACACAACCACATTCTTTGAGCCAGTGCTTTTTAAACATCGACACTACATAGAAACAAACAGAAAAAGTAGGGCTTCGCCCCAGTCCTACAGAAATCGATGTTTTTCACTGATTACTCAGAAAAAAAAATACACGTAAATGCATACAGTCAAGAATGTCATGTGCGACATACTGACCTAGAAGACCATTGCTATAACTACCTCAGTATACATCTCTGCAGTGCAATACAGCTAAAAAAGGCAGGGGAGAAGTACACTCCTGAAGTCCAAAACCAGCCAAGAAGTTGCCTCTTTTATAACACGTGAAATCAGAGCACATGAACGTCAGAGCTGGAGCACAGCTGGCCTGGATCTAGCTTCTTTTCCCTGAGCTCACCTCTGAAATTTATGTATAATGGGGTTTTTTTTTGACATTTAGAACCTGATCTGAAGACAGTTGAACTCAGTAGGAGCCCTTAGCAACCGCAGCCAGCTTTGGGATGGATTGCAAAGAGAAAAGCATTTCTGCGCTCAGTGCCACGCAGCCCAGACCCAGACAGGTCCCCAGTACTGCCAGCACGCGCACAGCACGTGCAGAGAGAAGATTGTTTGCTCTGTCATACAGCTTCAATTGCTCAACCACTTTATTTCCTGCTTACTGATAAATTGCTCATCAGGCTGATCTTGCTGGGGGTTTGCCTGATTCAGTTTTGTCTAGTAAGGAGACAAATTAAACCAAGGAGAAATTAAACCAAGGAGAAACCGAAACCAATGAACACTTCTCATCTCCCATCTGATGACTTTCACTCTGTTTTACCAAGTACATTATAGATGATGACATATTAATTGCACTGTGTACAGGACAACACAAAGCAATTAACACTCCTCATGTTTCATGGTTGCTCTCTGTGCTGTTTCCAGAGAGAGTTATGATGTGAAATCCCATGACTAGCGTGAAACCAATTGTAGTCATCACTGGATTTATATTTTTCCACGTCTGCCTAACACGCCATTCAGTGCCTGCTGGGCTTTCTCTTATAGGCAATCTGGCAGACTGGAACTGCAGACCTAATTTCTACAGAAATGGCATAAGACTGAAGTTACCCACTTCTGGCAGAACTAGGGATTTAGAGGAAACCAGAAAGTGTTCGGTAACCTACTAAAACAAGGGGGAGGAAGGAGTTCCAGTTCTGGTTCCTGGCTTTGGACAATGCATTTAATCTCCCCGAAACCAGGAAAAAACATGCATCTGTCTCCCACGCTGTCTCCAACCCTTCACTTCTCTGGCCTTGGTGCTCTTTGATTATAGGACCTGTTTCCATATCCACCATGCAATCCAGCCTGCCCTCTACCACGGTGCTAGACTGCCCGTCTCACCTCTGTGTCTCTGTGAACTTGCTAGAAGTATATAAAGCATCTAACACAAAAGTATCCTGAGCTTCATTTGGGATTGCGGCATTACTTGAATGCAAATAATACAGCAGTATTCTTAGAATGAAAGACAATATTTGTGAGTTAAAGCATAAAACCCACAAGGAGTACTGAGCTTTTGTCAGATGTCCCAGTCTAGAGCTCTCAGCATTACTAACAATTTGATTTTATGAAAGGCAATAAATACGGCCATTTTATATGTAACTCGCCATTAGCATTCAGCAGAATCGCCTGTTGGAATAGTTTCCAAACTGCACAAATGACCTACCTCCCATAATTAATCCTATCATTGCTGATGTTTGATTTTAGGTATTGCAGCTCTTCCCCCAGGTCTACTTTCAGCCAGTTGTTCTTTGCTACCTCCTACTCTTCCCTAACAGGTTGGCACCAGGACTGAAGTATCCTGCCACAGGCAAGTATGATGTCAATTAACAGGCTGATGGAGTTCGTGTCATTCATTGCACCAATGCCCATGCTCACCACGCTCTGCTTTTAACTGTGAATAGTGCCCTGTGTGGTTCTAACCAAACTCCTTTCAACTACACTGGACTATTTGTTGCAGATGCTCGTTCTCAGCTTGTAGGATGGGAAGGATGAAGACAGACATATACATTAGTCATGGCTTCGCTTAAGGTAATTTGGACACTACCAAAGTCCTGTCTATTCCAAACGAAAGTGAAAGGAAACTCCACTTGACAGAGGATTTTGCAAACATGGCCACTATTTCCAACCTCACCACATGGCTCTTAGCAAGCCAGGGACCTGCAGGTAACTCAGGGTGCTTAAAACAGCACTTACAGAACCTTCCCAATACACATTCCTAAGGCTGCAGTCCAGGATGACTGTGATGTGGTGAACTTCCTCAGGAGGGACAGACACACAGCCGATCTTGCCTGCCACACATGCCTAAATCAGTAAGGATTGCATCATTGCTTGTGTAGGTGTATCCTTTACTTAGCATCCTAAATCTGTAGAAAACAAGTTACCTTGGCAATGGGATTCTAATCAGTAAGATTTGTGAAACTATAAGAAGGGACTAAACTCTTGGGATCCTTCCCTTCCAAGACATATTTCAGCTCTAGATACTACAAAGCTTTAAGCATTAAAAGCAAGACCTAGAAATGCATCTTTTTGTCTCTGCTTTGCTCTAAGTTAACTAGCAAAGTCCTTGCATTTGCATATCTCACTGGGGTTTTATAATTCTCTGCACAAAATTTGATTTAGAAAGGAAAGCCTGAGAGCCTTTTAGAAAGCCTTAGCCTTTAGTGTCAAGCAGTTGACAGATGCATAGGACTGTATATAACATATGCCTATACCATAAAGGCATACATCAATAGTGGGCGGCCTGTATATCTCCCTATGCACTTATTTCTATTTTATGGTATTTTAAAATAAGCAATACCATTTAAAGGAGCCAATTGCCTGAGGCTGGCAAAAAATTTACAAGGCTCATTTGAAATGTTTTTGCTTAACAGCAGGAAAAAAAAAAAGCATTTGAAAGTGAAAATTTCAATCACCCCAATCCTGGTGACCTCTTCTGGGTATTAAGATGTTATCGGCAGACAGCTCTCTTGAAAAAGATGAAGCTTGGCTTTCCACAGGAGCGGAATAGCATTTGTTTTCACATCAGCAGTAATAGCGTTTCTGAGGGACCTCCTGATTTCATACAGATTTCATAGGAAATAACAGCTGGTCACATACATCAGTGATGCCCAAACACCCAAGTACAAGTGCCCTGAAGCACTTGTGTTAGTCTGAGAGCAATGTCTTACATCTGGGGACAGAAGGCATCCTGGGTCTGAGGGCCAGAGAGCAGTGAGCTGCAGCCATACAGAGATGTCACAGGAGATACTTTGACTAGCTTTTGAGGGTTGTCTGAGTGCTGACACATGGAGAAGGGCCAGCATGGAGCCCTGACACTTACAGCAGGGGTGCAAGGTAGAAACTGGACATTTGCATCCCTCCCCCTACCAAGGCAAGTCCATCCTTTACCAGGATGGGAGAGGCAAGTTTTCCCTCTGGGAACACGTGTCAAAGATATTTTCTTGGAGGTGGAAAAACAGTTCTAGGAATGCAAAGTCAACCAGCTGGGAGGACAGAGACTGAACTCCTCCTATCTGTTTTCCCAAGACCAGAGCTAGCTTTGAGAGTCTTTAAGAACAAACAAATATAGAAGAAAATGTAATCATATCTCCAAGGCCACAGAGCAGGCCACTATGAAGCCACAGACAGAAAAAAGTTTCCATTAAATTGAGGTTTGAACAGTGCCCCAATTCATAAACATCTCAGAGTTCTTTATGAAAAACAAACCACACCCAAACCACACTATGAGCCTCGTGGGTTCAGTGGTGCAGCCCAGAGTCATTTATTTTCCCTACTTAGTCACAGGCCACACAACCCCAGAAGTCCCAGCACTGGTAAAGCCAGGTACCACGCTACCTCAGCGGATCATCTTGGGCACCGACCATTAGCTGCTGTGGCAGAAGGGTGAGCAAAGGCTCTCTGGTGGACAATGCAAGATGCTCATGGGATGCAGTCCTGAGTTTATATACAGGATGGTTTTAATATAACAAAACAGATGGGGTTTCCAAGCACGACTGCTTCTTTTGGCGATAATAATGCCATTAATAGCATCCAGGAAGGAGGCACAGCTTGCCAGCACTGAGGGGCCCACTTCGGGATGAAACAGTCTTCATGCAGAAACAACCCCAAAGTTAGTTGTAACGTCTCCCCAGTTTTGGCATCATCCCCTTCCCAATCCAATTTTGTTAAGAAATATAATGACTGGGCAAATATTAAAATTAGTTTGCCAGCTGGTTTGAGTATCTATTTCTGAAAACATCTTAATCTTCTAGAAAGCTCATAATTTTTAATGTGGTTGGTGACAGTCTTTTAGAAATTGGTAGAAAAACAGGCTTAAGGGGTTTTTAATATTATTATTTCATTTCAGATCAGAGAACTAGAATTACTGAGGTTTTTGAACATGACATTATTTGCTTTTATAAAATGAAACTAAAACTGAAAAAGAAGTTTAAATATTTATTAATGCCTTTTTTTACAGATTGCAACTGGTGCAGTTGTGACAAAACACCCAGGACTTGGCTGCATTCTAGATGAAGTCATTACCTGGGAGCCCAAAGCCGTACTTTGGAGACCTTTTGACTGGTGAAAGGTTTTCTTTAGGTTTGCAAATCTTGGAGCAGAAAGTGTGTGGTGTACCTTGGTGAGAGCACTTTGCAGATAACACCATTCATATCATGTTCTTATTCACACTGTTTTACCAAACCTATCAAATTCCACAGCTTCACTACTGCTGAAATGAGCCCTTAATTTTAAGGAAGAGCAGGTGCAGTAGTTGTTTGGGCCCTTGACTGTAGGAGTGTTTTATTAAGCTCAGGTAGGAGTAACCCAAGGGAGAGGAGCATCTCTGGGTTTTGCCATCAACCTGAAGCACTCACTGCACAGGTTTGAGAGTGTTTACAGAACATAGAAATTCCCAAGGACTTTCTCCAGGGCAAAAAAGGAGTGAGGACTCCACTGTTCAGCCGCTTAGTATAGAAGCCACCATCTCCACATATCCCAGCCACTGGTCTTAAACTGGTACCAGCCCCCTTCACTCAGGTGAATTTAACTTGTACCGTCAGGATCAAGAGGAGAGTTCAGTCTCTCATTTACTGATATTAATGCAATTTCCAGTTAAGACATCATCAAGCCTGTTTGGCAGCTTTGGATGGGCACGCTTAGAACCGATTTAATATCAGCACAATCTCAAAATAAACACACTGCTAGCCTTTCCGCTCCTGACCTCCTGCAGGACAGAGTTGGCATAAGGAGAGCAATTGCTATGACCCATACTTCCCTTATCACTCTTACCTCATGCACTCGAAACGTATCTCCTAGTGACAGAGGAAAGAGCAGAGCTGGCTCAAAACGTTGCTGTTTTTAGAGTGAGGGGTGGGGAAGCAACAACAGAGTGCCAATTTTTCTGTCATTAATTAAAAAGAAAATGTCCCAAAAATCTTTAATGCAAGAATCAGAATTTTGAAGCAAAATTAGAAAACAGACTTCCACAGCAGTCTGCAAGAGCAAACGTGATCGTTGCATAAAAAAACAATTTTCTTTTCTCAGACAGCTTGCACTCTATATTCCACCTTGGACAAACCACAGAGTCCAGGGCTCCTGGCACCCCTAAAGAATGCTCCCCAGCTTCGTGTCAAGCTTCAGTGACAGCCAAAGGGCCCCGAAAGCAGAATATTTATTTCAGCTTATTTTCATGGAAACTAAACCCAAGGCAAGTCCCATTGAAATAAAGCATGCTCTAGGGAGATCTGGGAGGACAACCCTCAGGCTTCATCCCTCTCTGCATCATGTGCAGCCTAGGAGAGACTTCAGAGTCCTGTTCCAGAGCTGGATGCTCTGGTATTACTGCCTGTCAATACTGTGGCATTGCCTCTGTTCATGTCAGAGCATAAGACAAGGCCATGTAGAGGAACCAATTTAGGATGAGAATTAATGTAATTTGGCTTCAAAGCATGCAGCCAAGATGTTCTTCACTCATCATGAAACGACAAAAGTTTTTCCAGCTTGTGAAATAGCTCAGTGCTGCTGATCTACAAACCATACTGCAAGGCCCAGCTTTTTGCGTCTGGTGACCGAAGAAGGTGAGGAACCACTTGGTTACACACAACAAAGCTTTGTCTGTAGTGGGGGATTAGGTTACACTAGCACTATGCAGGGGAGGGAAGATGATGCCTGAAGCAAGAAGCTGCAATTCACTTATGCTTTCCTGAATTACTGTTAGTAACACTGAGACTGGACCCAGGAGCCTGACTGTTGGTCAGGACTTCACTGTGGTTAGCAGTGTGCAAACACAAGAGAAAATTGCATTCTCTGAAGAGTCGTTTTCATGCTTTTAAAAAAAGTCACTAAAGTCATAGCTGAATTCCTTTGAATCTCACTTATAAATCAAAATAATTATTTTAGCAAGTGATGACAGGTAATAAGTAGCACAGTGTCTTGTCTTTTTCCCTGCAAGATGAGCCACTTCCCAGCCCTGGATTATGAAATGATTTCCCTGTTACACCATCCCACACTCATTCTAAGGATGCTCTGCTCCTCTTCTCTCTTCCTGCATCCAGCACTGGGAACACCAGCTGAGTACCGGACCAAAGAACTCATGAAGGGAAGGATTGTGTTATCTACAGAGCAGCAGAGTGTCTCCTCACTGTCTATACACCAGGAAAAAAAAAAACAATAAAAAAACCTGTATTTGCTGTAGCTCACGACTTCAGCCTTTACAGATATGGCCTAAGTATCGATTTGCACACACCTCACAGCAAGATATCCCACCAGTCAAATGCATAATCCTTGCATTTAAAACAACCCATGAAGGAAGAAACTACCGTATAATTTTGAGGGCTGGCACAGGAGATCTGCGTCATGCTGGTCTCGTTAC
Organism: Steatornis caripensis; assembly: GCA_013398225.1. Classification (NCBI taxonomy): domain Eukaryota; kingdom Metazoa; phylum Chordata; class Aves; order Caprimulgiformes; family Steatornithidae; genus Steatornis; species Steatornis caripensis. The sequence continues at coordinate 340,967 of VZSC01016186.1, read as the reverse complement.
CTTGGATGATAGCACAACAGATTTGTAAGGCACATCTAAACAGATTTTAAATGAATTCAAACCCTAGGTGTAAACATAAAAAAAAGTTGGATGAGAGTCTGTGTTTTAACCCATTTTCAGATCTCCTGTGTTTCTGGGATAGTGAGGACTGAAAGCACCATCTCAGATGAAGGCAGGCTTCAGCACCTGAGCCACCAGCAGGGTCTGAAGTAAAGGTGGTCCAGCCCAGGGAAGGAGAAGAGCCAAAATCCTGGATACAAACATCCAGGCATGGAAGACAGACCCTCCTTGACACTTAAACCCAGGCTGTATTTCCAGAACTCCTTAGCACAACTTAGGTATACCAGCAACTGACCCCCAGAAGCAGTGCTAATAGAGGGACTGTGCTCTGGCTGATGTTAGAATCGAGTACCTGGTGCTGTCTGTTTTCACAGCTATAACATCATGTAGCACTATTCTTTCCTTGTTCCTGCCTTTTATATACACAGGGACATAAAATGCAACATATTCTTGCCTGTCACTGACAGAGAAACAAATTTCAGGTTAATCTCAATTACCAAGAAGCAACAACAGCAGCTGCAAACAGCTCTGCAAAGGGGCTGTGGTGAGGTATGGGAAGGAAAAAGTGCCGAAAAAGTGCCACCAGAGCAGACATGCTTGGTATGAAAGACAGACCTTTCCACTACTCAACGGACTGGAATGGAAGCAAATTCCCCACAGCAGACAAGCTGACTCAGCGTTAAAAATGTTTGGGTTTTTTTTCCCCCCAAGGAAATTATAGCTGAATTTGACTAATATTCCTAATACCAAGTATTGAGCTACAGTTGTTTCTCAGCTTTCTCCACGTTGACACACACAAAATTAAGGAAAAAAATAATCACAGTAAGTGTTTTGTTAAAGAGATGTCTTTCAACAGTCTTCCATGACATCAATATCAGCTGATACAAACAATGAGGAAAGTCTAAATTTCAGACTCTTCCCAAATCATCTGTCTGAAATATTCATGATTATTTAGACAAGCAATTATTTTCCCTCCTTCTAAGGCCACACTCTGATGTGAAAAGGCAGAGAAAACAGGTACAAGGCATGAGCTTGGAAATAGCCCTTTTCCAGGTGCAGTGAAAACCTCATATTCCTGAGAAACCTGAGTTTCCACATCTCTAACTCTTGACCAATCCCACCTCTGACCCTGAGCACTGCGTCCCAGCAGCAGCCATCGGCAGGTGGTACCCGAGGAATCCCTGCCCTGCCACCCACATCCAGAAAGCAGGCATGCAAGGGAGATTTCCTCAAAACACATTTAAAAGCCTTAGTGCTAACAGATAACACAACACTTGGAAGACACATTCCCTGTGTCACTCTGGAGCTGCCTGTTTCCAGTAAAGCACTGGGCTGTCTCACCACAGATGCTTGCTGGTGCTGCTGGCTATTTTGCCTGCACCACAAAAAGATACTTCTCAAAAAAATAAATTAAAAAAGGGGAAAAAGAAAAAGAGATAAAAATCAGGTTTCAGCTGGCTCTGTGCTGCTCTTGGAGCAGTTACACTGCTGAACTCAGCGAGCCATCCTAGAGCAACACAGGCATCCCCTCCTCCAGACTGACTCCCCTCTCTCAGGGGAAACCAGCTGCAATTCTTCATAATAACTAGAGGTAGGATATTTCTCCAACTTCTGGGGTTTCCCCTCCGAGCAAGACAAAAGAGAAGCAAACAAGATTTAAGGATGTGATCTCTGCAGCTCAGGGGAATCAGTCCAAAGATTAAATCAGTGCTCTGCCACCAGCTGAGCTTAGCACATTTCAGCTGGTGCAGTCATTTAACTCCGTGGCTGCCACAGCCTCAGTGCTCAGTTGATGGGCGCTTCCCAAACATCCACCCACCAGCTGGGCTTTCTGAGCAACGCAGCCCTTCAGATACCACTCTCTGTTGCTCCCAACACTGTCCGCAGCATGAGCAAATACAGGGTGCTCCCTTGCACTGCTGCAAGCAATTCTGCACAAGGTGACTCGGGGAGCAAGGGAAAGCCAGGGCCAGGCTGGCAATCGGGCACTGAGTCACTGCAAGTGCTGGAGGCTTTGCAGGACTGGAGTCTGCCTGCTTATGCCAGGACCAAGCAAAACCCACCTGGAAAGGGGCAAGCAGTTAACCGGGTTGGGGAGATGTTGCAGGTGTTGCAAGATGCAGCTGTGAGGAAAAGCCAGTGCAGTTTAACAGTGCTAATTCACCACTGAATAACACTCACCAGTTTTGAACGTTATTACGCCATGAAAGCAGAGCTCAAATCTCTTCCCTTTAGTTAGATGTGGGACCACATGTCTTCATGCTTTTAGCAACAAAATCTGTTGTGTTTGGCAGTTTTACAAGGGTTTTTTTTTTGTTTTGGTTTTAAATCCTTGAGTAGTTGAAGGTGTGTGCAAAGCCTGGAGCAGGCTGTCCTCTCACTGATGCACTCTCAGGCTTGGATGCTTAGCCAATAATTTTCTCACAAGTTTGGGAAGTCAGTTCTGTTGAGTTTTAGGTGTAGGGTTTTCTTTTAATTAATCTGAAAAATGATTGTAGCAATCATGGTAATTTTTCATGTATATTCCTTCTCCACACACACAAACAAGCCTTTATATAAGCTGCTATGTTTCTTTACGCCTCATTTCCTTTTAGAAGAAAGTGCTTTACAATGAAGTTTTCTACTCACCCTCCCCAAAGAAGTGTTTTTAAATAAGTGTGAACTCATTTATTTCTCTTAATGGTGGCCACTTATTTCTTCAAGACAGGGCCAACCACAGAAATTGCATGTTATACCAAGACTGCAAATACATTTAGTTAGAGAGGCAAGGTAGCTCTCCCTAGAAAAGAAGAATAATAAAAATAAAATAATAATAAAGTAATAAAAATAAAAATACGTATGTCCAAGAAAAAGCAATAGACTGGCAACTGACTTGGAGCATCTTGGCTGTAAAATCCAAGACAGAAGCATCAAAGAAAGGACAGGAATAAAACGGTGTACTGGTCAGGAGCTGTAAAGTATTGCTCCACCTCTGTGGGTTCATGGTCTAAAGCTGGGCTGGCTATTAAACAGAGGACAGACACTCTTTCTTAACCCCCTCCCTCCTCAAAAGGGGGGGGAAGAGAAAAGAAAAAGAGACTTATGGCTTGGAAAAGTTAAAACAGCTTTAATCTGACTACAATAATAATAATAGTAATAGAAAGAATAATAATGAAATATATACAAATATATACAAAACTGATATCGAGCTCCTTCCTCCCCAATGACAAATACCTCACCTTGACGCTGTGGGGCACACCCCAGGAAAGTCCCGGACCGTACTCAGCAGGAAGTCAGAGCTGGATACAGAATCACGGCATGGTAGGGGTTGGAAGGGCCCTCTGGAGATCCCCCAGCCCAACCCCCCTGCTAAAGCAGGTGCCCCCAGAGCAGGGGGCACAGGAACACGTCCAGGTGGGGTTTGAAAATTTCCAGAGAAGGAGACCTCACAGCCTCTCTGCCAGGGCTCTGTCACCCTCACAGTAAAGAAGTTCCTCCTCATGTTCAGGTGGAGCTGCCTGTGCTCCACTTTGTGCCCATTGCCCCTTGTCCTGTCGCTTGGCACCACCAAGAAGAGCCTGGCCTCATCCTCTTGACACCCGCCCTGTAGGTGTTGATAAGCATTGATGAGATCCCCTCTCAGTCTAAACAGACCCAGGTCTCTCAGCCTTTCCTCATAAGAGAGATGCTCTAGTCCCCTCATCATCTTCGTAGCCCTCCACTGGACTCTGTCCAGTAGTTCCCTGTCTCTCTTGAACTGAGAAGCCCAGAACTGGACCCAGTACTCCAGATGTGGCCTCACCTGGGCAGAGTAGAGGGGCAGGATCACCTCCCCCAACCACTCTTCTTAACGCACCCCAGGATGCCATTGGCCTTCTTGGCCGCAAGAGCACATTGCTGGCTCATAGAACGCACACATCCACATTGAAGGCAGAATAATCAGGCAGAGTCCTCCTCTGATGCTTGAGCAAGGATCTGGGCAGAGCTGGAGAGCAGCATCCTGCAACACCTCTAGGACCCCTGAGAGCCCCACACTGGGCTGAAATAGGCTCCTCCTGGGCCACAGGTGTGGGTGGAAGCACCAGGTGAGGCTGCTTAGGGCCGTTAAAGCCTATCAGTGACCTCAGGCCCCGGCCATAAAAGCAGAGGGAGTGACCCTTGTGATCCCTCAGCTTTATCCTGAGCATGATGTGGATGGGATGGAATACTGCATTGGGTCAAACCAGGACACTTGTTATAACCTTGGGGAAGTCACCCATGTTGGTGGCATCTGTCTCCCTTTTTGGGGACAACAAAACCAAGAACGGCTGCAATATATTCTTCACATAGAAGATTTAAAACACAGACAAATATTTGCATGGGAGGGCTTAAATATTCTCGGTCTTGCCCTTGTGGCAGAAAAGGGGATGAGATGAGCTGAGGTGGATTCCCATAATGTATCTCCTGGTACTTTGTAGCCGAGACCTGCTAGCAGCTCTGCCTTGACTTCAGATTAGCAGATGATAGTATTAATCTTTGTGATCATGACACACAATTTTGGGAAGTAAAAGCAATTACAAAATGGGTAATGATGTAAACCACTGAAGTAAGCCAAAACACTACTTGCTTAGACAAGCAATAAAATAATCTTTCGACCAAATCAAATTTAAACCATCCCTCATACAAATGCACTACTGAACATGTATATTTAAGAGGACAAGAATTTCCCTTGGATACTCATCCCATTCCTGTGCCAGCCTCCAGCCCTTGGCCCTGCTCACCAGGACGGTGAGAAAGCAGGACAAGATTGGTCACCATGGGGTAAAATGGCCTGGCACCTTGCAGTTCCTTCTCATCCTGGCAGCTGCTGCAGCATTTAGCTGGGCATGCATGCAGGCAGACTGCCAAGCAGCTTTCCATAGCATTGCACCAGTTGGAGATGGGCAAAACCTATAAAGCTTTTCTAGGCTTTCTAGCTGGCAGTACAAGGACAGGCATGTCTCCGTGCACAAGGGCTTTCGCATCCATGAGACACACTGTGTTCTGTGTCACAACTTGGAGCACCAAGAGAGTTGCTTGTCCTGGATCCAGCTGCAGCACTGACAAGGAGCCCCAAACCTGGCATATGATCTTTGAGGCAATTAACTTCATCTCTTCACTGGGCTGTGCAGCCCCTCAATCACTCATGCAAGCAGCTAAATTGAGCAGGAACTTAGTATCAGCACAGAAAAAAAGCCACGGTTGTTTGGAAACAGCCACTTAGACTGATTTTATTATGTGGATAAAGCAGAGATCTCCCTTTGGCAATAAGTCTGTTAAAACATTCTGAAGAACAACTGCACTGGCCTTCAGAGGGCATTTGTTCTACTCAGTTTGGTGCTGGTCTGGGACTGAGGAGACTTCTGATTCTACCTCCAGCTGCTACTGGGTTCCTGGACAACCTTGGCTAAGTAGGTCACAGCTCTACAGCTTCCCCTCCCCTGTCTCCTCCTGTTTCAGACCCTGAGAGTCTGTAGGGGAAAACTCTGTAGGGAAGCATTTCCATGCTTCATCAGGTGTTTATTCAGAGCTTAAATGAAACCTGTTGCCTTGAAGACAACAATAACTTCTGACATAGTCTGGACTAAAGCAGCCAAACAATACTGGGTTAAAAATTTCCAGATGTTTTATTCTGATCTCGTACCTACTTCTTCCCAAGACACCTCTCATGCCAATTGAATTATTCCTGATTTACACCAGGAAAAACATATTTAAACGCTGCTATGCAAAATTCTCATCAACTTATGGAAAGACAGCTTTCTCTCGGCAAAATCAGGTTAAAACACAGGCACGACTACCCAGAAAGCCTTTCATTTCAATAGAAGCTGAGGACAGTGGGCTCAGGGCCAACACTGCGTTTTTCAGGTGTTCACTGTCTGCTTCCCCCCACTTCTCACTAGAAAGATTTTTATTTCAGATCAATACTTACAATAAGTTTAGCACCACAGTCAGTTCCTATTTCAAACATGAAAATAATAAATAAAAAGACCTCATACACCTTTCCTGCTGGAGTTTAATACTGCCTGGAAGAAATGCAAATGGATGACACCTTTCCATTATCAGATCACTGCCTGAATGCCTCCTGGACTTGCAGCACATGCTGTATTTGTGGGGATAGACTAACATTGTTTAAAAAAAATTAAATTCTTTCAGGCACTGCTCAGTTTAAGAGCTAGGTCTTAATAAGATGAATGAATACTCACAGCATTTCTTGAGTTCCAGCTATAGAAACAATTCCTACATGCAAGAGATAAATTGCCCCACTTAACTTAGTGAAAGTTTTCTTAGCACAGAAAACAGGAAAAACTACACATATAAAAAGTGAAATATCTGTCAAAGTCTAATTAAAAGGAATCTCCAATCTCTCTGAAGAGTTAGTAAATAAAGTATGGTGTTACTTTGGCTTCTGTCATTTCATTTTTCCTTTCTTAAAATAAACAAGCACTGTTGCTATTCCCATCCTTTCTACCTTCCTTCTCTTTGTAATGAAAACCTTACCCTGTCCTTTGTGTTCAAGCACAAGCCCAGAAGGAGAAATCAGCCCGGAGCTCCTGCATCAGTGAGCACACAGCCATCGGCTTGCAGGTGCTCCTGTACAAAGTCCCTCACTTTTTGTGTTTGAAGAGGGCAGCAAGGCTTTACAGAGAGATGACAAGTGCCAAAGTGTCTAATATGGCTTTATGTGAACTATTCTAATACTTGACTCATTGACAATCTGTACTTTATTTCTGGCTTAGATTTAACTGCCAGCTTACAGTCTTTTGACTAACGAGCCTAGTTAGATCTGCTGCCATTCAACATTCTCTTCTACACAGAAGTTTGTAAACTATGATCCACCCTTAATTTGTTCTTGAGTAAAGAAAACAAAAGAATTTCTTAAATCGCTTTTGGAGACTTCAGCTTGGGATGACCTGAACAGCATCTTTTCAGATGTTTTTCCAGGTTAAGACCATTTAGAAACATGGACACTAGAATCAGAAAGAACAAAAGCCTTGCAGTGTCCTGCAGAGACAATTTTGCTCAACATTAAGATCACGCACCCATAACCTCACAGGAGAAGAATAATCTTTCTCCATACGCAATTGTACCTTTAAGAGTTTTTTTTTCCACGTGCCCATTTTCAAAGGCAGTCTCCCACATAGCAAACATGACCTACCTACCTTTTTCCCCCCCCAAGTACTTGGCCTGTCTCTCAGGTACACTGTTTATACGATCACACTTTGCCAAGAAGGACAAATCTGTCCAGGTCTAACCTGTCAGGTCATTTTACTCCATTCTTCTAGAACTCTTCTAGGGCAGTTTTGCTGGTGAGACTTCCCTTATTTTATTCACCAGCCCTTCATTCCTCACTGAGGGCTTCTTTACAACCTAACCCCACAATAAACAATCCTGTCACCCACCAGTGAACCACAGCCGAGCAGGACGGGAGCACTCAGGAGGATGAAGCTGGGCAGCAGCGACTAGCTGGCCATAGCTATTTTCTTCCAGGGATTTGGGGCTTCTTTGACAATAGTTTCATCCATTCACAATGTGCAATAAGGGAAGTCACAGTCCTTTATTCTTTTGCTTCCCTGGAAGACTAAAAAGTTGTGCTTAGCTTTTACCCTGGGGAATAATGAAAAATCATGAGGTGATGCATTCATTTGACGCATCCCTTAGTTTGCATGCAGATTGGGTAACGGCATGAACAGCAGGCTTCCCCAGAACATATGTGCAAATATTCAAGAACAGCAAATCAACAAGGATAAACGTAGTTGGACAAAACATCTTCGCTGAATAGAAGTGAATGTTTGCAAATGCTGCTTTGCAGTATTTGACCTGCACTACTGAGCCCTCTGTATCCAATAACTTGCTCTTTCACCCTAAGAAACCTTTCTGATGAAGGGCATGCACCTCTAGCTTCCCTAAGGGGCATAAAAAGGGCGTTCTGAAAGAGCATCTCTGAGACAATACTAGGTTATTTTATACATATATATAGCCTATCGCATTATAATTCCCCAAAGCAACCAACTTAAACATGTATCCTTGATGAGAACTCATATTTACTAATTATTGTCATTCATCAAATGAATCCACTGAGCCTTAATGCTGCGTTAGCATTAGAATTTGACATTGAACTATATGGTTTTTAACTGTCATAATTTGAACGTGGTCTGACTAATATGTATTAATGATGTGTCCCCTAGGATGATCCACTGGAATATGTTTCAGTTGAAGAATGCTAGTAGTTTTGAGGGAGACACTTTCATATTTTCCAAGAGTAAGCGAGAAAATTGAATATTAAGCTTCCGAAAAAATCCCTACAGCCATCATTAGAATTTACCTTCAGTGAAAGAATAATAATATTTATCTGGAGGAGCAGTGGCTCAGAACAGGTGCTGCCAAGATGAATGATTAATGCACATTAATTATGGTACGGAGTTTTCAATTCCAAGTTTTTTCAAATGAAAAATACAGGAGATTTGATTAAAAAAATCTACTCTTTTCATTCAAGTGTCTTCTAAATGGTTTGGTTTTTTTTTTTTGCCTTCTGAAAAACAAAAGAATTTGCATCTAAGGGACATTTTTAGTAAAACATATGGTTCACTGAGCTGGAGTCAATTTCTGACTTTTCAATTGCCAATTTATCCCCATCCAACAACCTTTCCCTCCAAAAAAAAAAAAAAAGAAATGGGAAAGCAGCTTCCAGCCAGCTCTATCATACTAATAAATAGATGAAGCAACCCAGAAAGACTTTCCTCTTTAGTAATATTGCTTTGAGCAACATCAACAACAGTTGCCAAAGAATGAAAACAACACCTGGGACAGGAAGTTTGGAACTGGGTTTCATTCATCTGCAGCTTTCAGAAATAAAAGACTGATGCCAGTCAGAAAAATATTTTAGTTTGCATTTTCTTTTATCTGCATGTAGATCCACAATAGGGGAAAGGAACTTTTTTCAGTACAGAAAATACTATCTGAATACCAAAAATCAGCCATTCTCCTCATACACATTCACACAGAACACAAACACAAGCTGGATTCCCAGTGTGCCCTGCCAGCTGTTGTACAGCCATAACCAACACACGTCGCTGAGTACCGCTGCCTACCTGGAGGAACGACGAGGGACTCGTGCATCGCTGGTTTGTGTGCAAGGCACATCATTTCCAGAATCGTGTCGAGCACCACAAGTAACATTACACACATGCTGTTAACCACCCAGCTCTCCCTGGAAGAGACCGTTCACCTGGGCAGCACTCCGACACAGACACACAATAAAAGGCATTCTCGTTTTCTGCCTTTCAAGAATCCTCCCTAAACTGAGACATGAGAGCACTGAAATTTTTATCTCGACTTCTCCTTTCCTTTGATTTTGCTTCAACAAAAAGCATCTTTTCTATTAAGTGCTTCATCAGACAGTCATACAGAATGCTGCATAAAAGCAACCTAAACTCATCTTAGAGCGCCTTCAATTTGTCAGCGTCCGTTTTTGTTCTAGCTGTTGTTTCTTAACACCCTGCTGAGATGCAGCTTGCTCATTCTAGCAGGGAATTCCTCAGTTTCACCTGGCTCTACATATTTGTGTGGCTGACACTCCTTCTTCCCTTGGGACAAGCAGATGATTCCTGACAGAGAATAAAACAGAATACAAAGCTCTTTGGGAAGCTAGCTAGCGACATCCTTCTCCCTCTGCAAACTGAGCGCAAGGTCAGAGAAGACATTTCTGTTTTGATTTAGGCATCAGCCCCTTCACTGTGAAGGTGTTGGGAGATTTTTTTTAGAGGTGATTAATGCCCAAACCCACCCCTGGAATCTGAAGACAAGATCTACCATTATAATCACCTAACCCAAACCCTCAATTCAATGGAGGGTGGGGAACATTGATGTAAGCGTGAGGGTACCAGCTCTACTCAAAATACATAATAAGGAGACTTAAGCAGGTTGGTGCACTTTGCTTCCACAGACCAAACTTTGGTGAGGAAGAAGGCTCTGTTGTCAGAGGAACCCAGGTTTGTTTCATGCCGAACACCTCGCCCATCATTTCTTCAGTAAAGACACCACTGCATTGCTAAAGGCTGTTACACCAATTCTGTCTGTAAGCTTTTCCTACCCATTCATTCACAAGGCAACAGATGAGACAAACTGCCCATACAGAGAGCAATAAAGCCTCAGACAAAGGAAGAGTCCACAATTGCAAGTATCAATCTCTGTGAAAGATGCCAGGTGTCAGCATCAACAAGAACATCTTAACAGCCTTGACAGGACCGCAGGAAGACAGCGTCCCCATTCTCAACGCTGAATTTAATCAAGATACAACATACAATGCAAAGCTGGCCAAAGATTACATACAGCGGAATCTGCCACATCACCTGGTATGAGTTGTGAACAATTAAATGAAGAAAACTTGAATTTACTTTGATATATGGGGAGCACTTGCTACTGATAAGGTACAAGAGCTGAAGTTGCCCCAGATTTCATACATTTTGTTTCCATAGAGACTCTTCATAGCTCTGCACAAACCAAAACGTTACTTCCTCAGCACAGCCTGCGAAGCAAGCTGTTGATCAACATAAAGAAAGGTAGGGCTCTGTTCAATTAACATAAGCCAAGAGAGCTCCCACTGATAACTGAGCTGTATGGTCCCCCAAGCCTAAACTTTATATCGGGGAGTGGGGTGGAATCAAGAATGGAGCACACAGCATCAGAAGTTTCCAGCACCTGAGTAACCCCCCAAAAACACTGCAGGGAAAAAGTGTACCAGAAGGAGCAGAGAGGTGGTTCGAGGCTGGGAAAGGGAGGCAATGCCTACGTAGAAGGTGAAGAAGCAGCAGCTGCCAGGTCAAAATGAAAGGGCATGGTTTGAAACAGAAGGATAAGGCTAATACAAAGCTTAGCTCCAATATGCACTATTTCCAGCTTGCCTAAATTTATCTCTTACTATTCAGTACTTCTCCATAATTATATGGGTAGATATAAGGCCTGCTGAAAACAGACGAGTCTGAAATCAAGGATCTAAATATCTACTAACGCAGAGTAGGAAACAGTATACTACTATTAACTGCACCAAGAAATCTCCTTCCGGGGTCAAAACAAATGGGCACAGTTGAAAAAAATCTAATCAAGTTGGGAGGTGAACCCTATTTCATATTTGTATCAAGGAACATATTTGAGCAAACAATCTTTTCTGTCATTGTTTTCTCTAATGGTTTCCTTTCAGTAACAGCAACCAAATAATACAGGGGACTAAGGGCTATATTATGTACAACAAACAGCATTCTTACGGAGCAGCAGCAGCTCTGGGAAGATAATGTCATCAATCAGAGAGGAAACAAACGTTCTTCGTCCAAAGTGTCAGCACTGGACCTTGCTTGATTTTTCAAATGAATATTTTCAAATTAAATCTTCAAAGAATGCAAGCAGAATATTTATTGCAAGCATTACTCAAAGTCTGTTGTTTTTTGAAAACAGGTTTAAGTAGTGAGCACCAATATACAGATCAAGTAAGTATTTTTTATTGGAAAGACAGATTCAGAAACCAGAGAAAAATAAACTTAAAGGCTTAGGGACAACCCCTTAAACTCCATCTTAATAATCAACTCTTACTTTCAAAGCGTTCTTGCTTTCTTCAGAAGATGATCATTCTTTGGACCCATCTCCTACAGGAGCACATGGTAAACCTGTCACCGAACTTAACACACGACTCATCTAGGGACTATTTTCTAGTTCTAAAGAGGCCAGGGCTAATTCTCTCACCCTGCCCTGAGCTAGGCCATACCCACACAGGAGCATCTTGACAGGTTACACCAACATGGTTGTATGTTGGTTACCTCTGTCTGCCCTTAGGACTGCACTCCTGCTAGAGGTGCATGAAATGTTGAAGATTAAACTGATAAAAAATAATCCCTTTAGTGGAAAACACATGAATAATTTGTGATATCCTTAAAGTCTTAGGACCCTGAGTTGAGCCTCGACTTTTAAAGCTCTCCAAGCAAGAGGAATCAATACTCATTTTCACAAGGATTTCAGCCTCCCCAGGCTCTCCTCTTCCAAAGCCCCAGGGCATTACACCTCACCTGAGCACATCAATAATTCTGCATGCACTGACGTATGGATTTCAGGCCTGAGTAGCAGCAGCGTATCGCTGCCAGACCCCAAGCATGGCTGAACCCTGGAGTTACAGGAGTCACCCTGCATGGTCTGGCCCTGCAGGGATGGCACGCAGCAGGACCAGCCCATACCACTTTTCCACCCACATTTGCACACCTGAGTGTTACAGGAAGAGCCACTGGGTTCATTTACTGTGCCAGCTAACTTGCACCAGGCAAGAGAGTCACAGTTGTTCTGTTGATACCAGCTCACCTTCACACTGAGAGTAGATCAGATTCACAGGGCTAGGTGAAAGCAGGAACTTCCCTCAAGCAAGAGTTCTTCAACGCAGAGCAGCCAGCATTTCAGTGAAATCTTTCTGACCTTCTGCATATGGGACTACTCAATTTCAGTTCTCATTTATATACAAAACCTACTTAACAGAAAAGATTGCTAAGTCCAGAAAATGTTAAACTGCATTTCACCCTGGACAGTTGAAGGGATGTTGATTTATTTATGCTCAGAGCACACAGGTTAGGACTTGAAGAGGTTAGGAAAAATATCATCTCAGAAATATACTTTGCTTTGGATGAGTCTTGTTTTGATGGGGTTTTTTAAAGGTGTGAATAAAAAATATTCTTAATAAAAGCTTTACTACTCAAATTAAAGGTTTTTAATCTATATGTGGTTGGATACTAAAGAGAAAAGAACATTGTAAACAAAACCTGATCACACAAATCATATTGGAAGGGTAATGAATGGTGGAGGGTGTGCAAAGACATTACCACAGCTGAAATGGCTGCGAAAATAACCTTAATATTCTAGTGTCATAGGACAGCAATTTCTCCTGAAAATAGCAGCAGAAGATGATGCAGATCAACAACTTTAAATAGTTCCTGAGCTTGCAGACATAACCTCATAGCTGTAGAAGAGTGTCTATATTTAAGAAACTAAGAGGAAAAGCTTCTTAATCTATATGGTGAGAGATCCATTAGGCTGACTTCAATAGCCTTCAAGTCTTTAAAACAAGTTTTGAAGCAAAGTGTATTGAAAGTGAATGGAGAGCAGACTTAAACACAATGTATGTTAACTACAGGGAGTTTGAATTTGACTGACCCAACATCCTTCGCTGTCAGGAGATCCGGGCACTGTAACCCTTAGTAAAGCAGTAGGTTGCATTTGCAATGATTCCTTCCCAACTTAACATCACAATTATTTCCTAACACTGAGAACAGTGGTACATGGATGACATTTGCAAATGACACCAACTTTGCTGGCTTTAACAAAGAGGGCTGGAGTATCATGCAGCTATGGATGCCATTGACTACTCAATTAACAGAAGTGGTATTTAAATTTGAAACCAGTACAAAAATAGAGTAATTTTGGGAGAAAAACTAAACTTCCATTATAAGCTACATGCTTACACTTGGAAATGTTTGAGGAGGAAGAGATGTGGATCCTATGACAACTGAGTCACCATAATGAAGCCACAATAAAGGTCACTGCAATCCCAGAACGCTTCAGAGGAGACCTAGCCCCTGCAAGCGCAGTAGTGCTAAACACCACGTACAAAGGAGCCGTGAGATATTTGTCCAAGATCTGTGTAGTTCAAGCACAATTTAGAAAAGATGAACTCATTCTAGAGGGGGGTAGGAGGAAGAGTCTTCGCATTAAGTAATGGAAAGACTGCTTTAAGAGAACTAAATGAGCTGAGCTGATTTTGCCTGTCAAAATGAAGGCTAAGAGGGGATGTAATTCCTTTACTTCAGGTTCAAACAGTAACAGAAGAACTATTGGAGCTAAAAGACAATGCTGTATGAAACAGTTGCTGAATGCACTTGGGCTAGCGGTCAGAAGGCAGGTTTCAGCTCTCAGAGGTACAGGGCTCAGGAGTAACTAGTTTCTAATAAGATAACAGAGGAAGGAAAACTCAACCTGCCTGGTGATGCAGCCTGCTCACTTGGCAAAAGGGCCCGTGTCACTTCTCTGTGGTCTGTGCTGGTAGAGAAACCTGCTCACAGGCCTCAGTTCCCAAAACCTCTGGAAAAAGAAAATATCTGGAGAGTGCACTAAACTTTAAAGAGGACTACAAGATAGTTACTGAATTCCCCAGACAGCACTCTGCATCACAGTCCTGCAGTCAGTATGGCAGCCTTAGAAGTAATTTTCCTTTTATTTTTTTTCCCCACAGCTTGCCTGAACATCCCATAAAAAGAGGAATTACTACAGTGAGAGAAATTGATTATGCAGATAGTACTGTCAAATGCAGGAGGAAAACAAACTAGAAAAAATAGAGCAGAATAAATTGTTTCTGCAATCTCAGTGAGTTACATTTAAAAAAAAAACAAAACCCAGGAGATAAGCGAGAGAACGGCAAGGTGCTCTTTAAAAAAAGTTTCCACTGCCCTTTTATATCAAAAGATAGACTTATAGGAATGTATTTTTTTTCTCCCTGCACAAACACAAATATCCTGGAAAACCATAGGCAAATTACCAAAACAAAAAGAAAGCTCGAAAGACTGTTTAGATGAAGAACCAATAAATAAAACTGCTCAGAAGAAATACCTATCTGTATCCTATTCGAGATTGATATGGGAGGTATCAATATTGTATGTGCTTGTCCAGTAGATAAGATAATCGAGCACCATCAAAATGCAAAGCACCTCCTGCAACTTTTCCTTCTCCCGCAGTAAAATCTTCTTTGCCATCTGAATTCCCTTTCTCCTGCAATGCCATCTAGAGGAAACCAGACAGATAAAAGGGAGGGCAGAGGCAAAGGAATGAGGCGGCAGCAGGTACCTGGTGAAGCTAAAGCTTCTCCCAGACCTAGCTAATGAAATGAATTAGGCTTTCCAATTTATGAAGCCATTAGAGGAAGAGCAAGCCTTGGCTCAGACGCCTCGCAGGAACTTGCATAACAAATGGCATTTGAACAGCGGGTGACTCAGCAAGAGGATCTCCCAGACACCTTTCTAAGAAAGGCGCTGCCTCTGTACTACGGGCCTCTGGCGGCTGAAGAACTCCTCGTGAATTTCATCCCTTCTCTGACAATTTAAATCTGCAAATATATGAAAGAAAAAAAATCCTTAAACATCCCAGATTTGACACTGGGAATAAAGGAAAACGAAAAATCAGGAACTAAAATTTGCAGTGGGTTGCAGGCGCCTCCAGGCAAACCAGCACAGTGCCAGGAATTTGGTTAGGGAAAAGATTCAATCCGGATTTGCTCCCTCGTCCTATACAGCCTTTTTGCTGTACTTGGGTACTCAAACTCTCTGTAACTCACCTCCCTAATAATTTCTTTTCAGAGGGGTTGTAAGTGGTTGTGAAAGACTAAGGCTTTCCGAGGCACTCTGAAGACAGTCACTTCTGCCCACTCAGTGTTAAGTTTGTCACCATCAGCTTTAGCCTCACTTTGTAAAGCAACAGGGACTGCAGCTACCAGCTCTTAATTCCACAAGGACTAACACAAGATCAGGCAGTGTTAAAACTTCGGCAATAAGTTTGCCACATGCAATACAGAGTACTATTGGAAATACATCACTTTTTTACCCACACAGAATTAAAATAGCTCCTCTCAGATCACAGCTCCCAAATACTGCTAATGTAGATGTTTCTTCCAAGGGCTCAAGCTTTCTCCTCAGAGTTCCCCTGGCCTTTAAAAATTAATCACAGTCAAACAGGGAGCCGGGGAATGGGAGGGGAATAAAAAAGAAAAATCCTTCAGAGGTTTTAGGGAATAGAGCAGTTCAGAATATTTTGTTTTGACAACCACTGGCTGTAGGATTTTTCCCCCTGATAATTTAGAGGACATTTGTAGGCCATAATTTTGATGAAACTAGCAATAAATAAGGCCATGTTAACAAATCTTGATGCTTTTATTAAAAGATTTGAGTAAAATACAAGGAGATATGTTATTCAGGTTTGGACACTGCCTTTTATTTTTTTTTTTCACTGGCATAACAACTTTAAAGGATCTTTTAAGTAATGCACATTTTAAGTGAATTTGCTTTTCCAGCAGAAAGTTAAAGAAAAGATAACTTCCTCTGGTAAAGGGAAGGGAAGAGAGCAAGAGCTTTGAACACACTGCTCAAACACAGATTCCTGTGACTGACAGAAATCTCAACTCTATATGAAATCTATTGTTTGAGGCTGGTCTTGCAGACAGCTTAAAAGCAGGAAAGTTTTGCCTTGTGTTCAAGGGCAAGCGTTACCCAGATATCCAGAACTGAGGGAACGAACTGCCCTGGTACAGCACACCCTGAGTACAGAAGGCTGCCAGGGTTCTGTGGATGGCTATCCATTTCAGGAAGATGTGTTGCATCCATTTTTACAAGGATTTTCAGCACTTTTACGAAAATAATTCATGCTTTCTGAAAGTTACTATATTTTACAAAAACTTTTGGTGAAATACATCAGTTGCCTCAGAAAGAAGCTCTTCCTGAAGTCTACCTCATAGCCACACCTAGACAAGACTATCACAGAGGTACCAGATGGATGAGGTATTAAAACTAAGATGTAATAATGAAAATATCATCTTTATAAACAAGACCTTAGATGCCCTGTTGGGAAGTCTTGGTCTCTGCCAAAGGTGTGACACACCAATTCCCAAAGCTCTACTTAGGAAAGGCTGGTTTGTATTTTAGAAGGTAAATGGAAAATCTGAGTCATCCTGAGTCAGCTCTACTTTTCAAGAACAGTGTCTTGATCAGTAATTTTTAGTAAGCCACCAAAATAACAGTCCCTTGTTTCTCCTCTTCTGGGTGAAACTTGAAACAGTTCAATTTATCAGCGCTGAAGTGGACTTCAGTACCTGCTGAGCACAAACAAATGGTATTTACAGATTTTCCTTAGGACAATCACCAGAAATCTTTTTCTCTCCTAACATGGAATTTCTGCAGTTCTTACAGTAACAACCATTAGGAATTTGAAAACTACGTGAAGTGAGAAAGACTAGTCAACACCCTCTAATTTCTAAACTCATAGAGCAGCTCCTGGGTCACTTCCAGTTTCCCACAAAGCACGTAACAGGAACCCTTCAATGCCTTGCCCTCATCCTGCAGCATTCAGCCTTTATTCACCAACTTGCAGCCAGGAGATGTCCATGTACCAGCCACATGCCAGGCCCAGCAGCTTCCAGCAGGACAAATCCCACTGCAGGCTGGATGCGGCAGCAGTGACGATGGTGCTGTTGCCGCACCACGACGCAGTGCGCTGGACCCTGCTTAGGGGCACACATTGTCTCTTCCTGCAGGCTAATCATATCACATTTCTTTTCTCGTGCAGGCACATTTATCTCTTCTTATTTATCTTAATGTGTTAGTGAAAAAACCCCCAAGGAATTCAGATAGACTTTCTAGGCATCGGCTGCTCCAGTACCCCTTACTAGTTTGCAGGATGGTTGTTCTCCCTACTCTCAGTTTGGCATCACCCACATCCCTTACCTTCCCATCAGAAATACTAAGTTCTTTCACCCTCTGCCTTGAAGCCAATTTGAACCAGTGGCACAGAAACAGGCACTAGGCCATCTCCAAGTGCAGTATAAAGACAGATAAATCTTTCATGAAGCAGCTACTCTGCTGCAGAGATCAGACTGCAAGCTGTCTCAGCAAAGCCACCCCTGCACGGAAGAAATTATCTCCTCAGCTTGCTACCCTGTGGACAAAGGCTAGTTTCTACAGTTATGCTCAAACTCACAAATGATTTTTAAAAAAAGAAAGCACAAAACAGGTAAGCAGTTTACAAAGAGAAACAGATTATGCCTCATCTGTAAATAGCCTGAGCTCTCCCAGGCTCTGAGGAAAACATCGTATTTGCTGCCTGCACATGAGCAACTCTGACCTACAGCTGTGCATGGGATACGGGATTTTAAATCTCCTGGGGCCTGATCACGTAGCTGCGGTTCATTCAAGTACGCACTACAAAACCAGTGCTGACAGCACTGTGGAGCCCTAAATATTTAGTAACACCAGTACATCATAGCATACCATTCTCAGAACAAGCTGATATACTGTTTTAATTTGTTCTGTCACAAAACAAGGAAAGTAAAAATCAGAAACGACCATAACGAGAACACACTACAGCTGCTGCTTAAAGTGGATAAAATTGGATTCAATTTTTATCCTTTTTAGAGTGGTTCTCTATAAAAGAATGTCAGGTTTTAGACTATACATGCCACAGTTCTAAAATGTGTTCTAGAAACTTTTGTACAAATGTAGGAGAGTTACAGCAAAACGCAACAGTTGGGTCAACGAAAGAGTGGCAACTGCTGCAAAGCGGTGCCTGTCCCCCAACGACTGCGGAGAGGTTAGTTTGCCAAAGAGCTTATCAGAGGTAACTCCAGCTGCTAAGCTGGGGAAAGATGGGCTCTGTGAGCACCAAGGCTCTGAGGTGAATTCAAAAGAAATGGATTCTCCAGAAAGCAAAAGCAGAGGTTCAGCTGCAGGAGCTGGGAGCAGGTTTGCAGCCGGTTCTGAGGCAGATCGGGCACTGGAATCAGGGGCGAGAACCACAGCCGTGCCAGCAGGCGCCCTGGGTGTTCCACCTCCTGGGTGGAAAAACATTGGAGAGATGTCCTGACTCTGGACACTGCACTTTTGCTAGTAGATGAAGAATTACCAAGAAAAAAGAAAGTTGTATTCCTTCACTGGGAGTGAGAGGGACAGCAAGGAAGTGAGAGATAAATCATACTTGACACCACTCAATACACTGCTCTAAAAACATGGCTAGACCAAAAGATGTCCATGTACTAACCTTGATTGAGACGTTCTTTGTGCCCAATAGACTAAAAAGGTAATAACCAAGAACAGACCATCCTTAAAAAAATACTTCTTTTGTTAGGTTGCCAACATTGGAGCATGCTTTGGCTTTTGGTTAAACCAGGACGGAGGCAAGAAGGTGGTTTGAGTTATTCAGAGCACAACTTCCTTTTGCAAAGTTACTTTAGAAATCAAAAGTCATAATACTGGCTCAAGAAAGAGTTTTCTTGTAACTTGTGCTCCATTTTTATTTCACGAGTCTTTAGGCAGGAGATTTCTCTGGTAGCTTAGTATGCACAGTACCTCTCCAAAATTCCTAAACAGTTCCCAAAGTAAGTTGGGGGGAAAAATTAACTTTGAAGGATGTTGGCACTCAGCTTTCAGTAACTGCTAGAGAAGAGGTGATTTGCAGGGCATGAGCCTCTCTAGAGATCTTTGCCTAGGCAATCCTTGATGGAAAAAAGTATTGAACGAGACTTTGCAAAATGACTATAAAGGAGGACAGGGTATCACCAGTCATGGGTTTAGGGATTTCTTGCCTGGTATTAGTACTCTGCTGTAACATCCCCTGGGGGACAACGTGTTTTGCAAGCATTTCCTTTTCATCTTGAAAATTCTTTCCTCTCCTCACACCATGTTAGGATTTAAAAAAAACCACACACACACAAAAAACCCACAACAGAAAAACTTGCATCTTAGCACCGAAGAAAATGGAGACAAAGTGAGAATAGCCACTTACTTAAGAGCTGCCCTAAAAAAACCCAAACCAACCAACCAAACCCTGGACAGTTATCCCTTGAAAGATAATGGCTTGGCAACAGTGTCGTGGGTGGACATCGCTGTAAATGTTCCTCAGGGCTGGTCTTTATATCAGCCCATATTCTAGTATGAAGGAGCAGCAGCTGATGTTGCTGTACTGATAATTATTGGGGTTCACAGTGATGTGACTGGGTGGTGGTAGTGACAGAGGAAGTTTGATCACCTCGGTGCACAGGGTTTTGTACTTCGGGAGCAGGAGTCCACACAACTACACCAACTCCTGGCCACCAGCTATTTCAGAGGAGCCATAGGGCACAGAGGTAAGGTAGGACACTGAGGAATTTCTTAGATTATTAATTGGTATATAAAAAACCAACACCAAACCCCACAATCAGCAAGCAAACCACGCCCACAAGCACTGAAGAACGAGGTTCAGTGCAATGCCGGTTTCTCCAGCCCAACATCAACCCTGGAGAAACAACCCAGATCCAGCATTCACATCTTTTTTAAATTTTTTTAAGAATATACTAAAAATACAGGAACCAAGACAGGGTGTTTCTATTTCATGGGTGCAAAATTCAAATGCAAGTAGCTAGAAAAATGCCACAGACTGCAATGCCTTTACAAAGAGCCCCCCAAGACTGATTTGTGGCACATTTCTGGTCTAAAAGCAAGCTCTATTCATGAGAGTTGCTCCTTAGCGATTGTAATAGAAATTTTTAGCTGTCTCTGGTCCAGTGTGCTTTTAGTCCCATAGGAATGGCTGTCATTTCAGGCACCGGTAATGGAGGAGATAAGAGCCTGTGCCCCATCCTCAGAGGGCAGGAGAAACCCAACCAAAACCCAGGACTGCAATTCACTCAAGACAGTTTAACATTCTACTTCACTGCACTTCGTTATCATCGATAAGGCGGTTTTGAACATATCCCTCAAACACCTCCTTCTAATAGTTGTTGTCCTGGACACAAAATACATTTTCTTGTGGTCGTAGCACAGCAAACTGTTTCACCTCCAATCTTTCATAGCTCCCGAGTCATCCTGAGCATTCAGTTGTAAGAAAGGGCAGCATGTCCTTGAGTACAAAGAACAGGCAGTGTGCAAATAAACAAAGCAGATGCAATATAGCTTCTATCAAGGTAAAAGGTAGCAGCTGGTCATATACACATGGGATTCTCTTTCATTGAGGCTGCCTGAAACATTTCAAGACATAATTGATGCTCCCACATTAGTGTTTCAGTTCAGAGAAGGGGTGTCCTTTGAAAACATGTCACCCACCCATCCTTATCACGCTTTGGGTTACATCACAGTAGTCCAAAGTCCAAGAACTAGTTTCCTTCCAAATGAAACCAAACTGCAAGATGGTCTCCATGTGTGTACCAGCATGCTTCACCCTGTGTATGGGTGTTCAGTCCTTGGAACTAGGTCAGAGCTAGCACAGAGCAACCACTGAACAGGTGCTACGAAATGCAGAATGGTGTAGACATCAGCTCCTCAGAACCATGTTGCTCTACAGATCTGTTCCCCTTGGACTGCCTACTAGACAGAGGGCAAAGAGTAAATGTGATTAAGTTGAGTTTCTGTGAGGTTGAATACTGTTCCACAGGAAACTCCCATTAACAAGCAGCTGAAACCCCATCTACATGTAATCAGCTTGGAGATCGGTGGCTTATTCCCCTGAGACAGTCCATTCAGTGTTAAACTCCGTTCAAGATTCTTAAGGACTTAGAATTAAAAAAATGCACTTGCATTATGTGTTCCCATCTGGACACTTTGTGAAACACAGATCTGGCAGGTTCAGATGTCACACCAGCAAATCTAAAAAACTTCAGTCAGTGTCTGTCTGGCAGCTGTATATTGGGGTGGATTTCAGTAAGAAGTAGCTTTATAAATGAAGGAACAAGGGGTGGATTTCAGCCAGAAGTAGCTTTATAAATGAAGGAACAAGAGTTAATGTCTTCTAACTAGAAGCAACAGGACAAAACCCTTAAAATTATCGTTTATTATCAGCAATCTCCACCATCAGAACAAATTGCCTATTGAAAGAGTCACACACATGGTTTCATCACTTACTAATGTTACACACTCAGGCTGTAGCATTTTTTCCTCTTATTAATGGGATATAGCAGAGCTTTAGGCCATGTCCTGCTGTTCACACAAAGAAATAGCAGGTTGCAATAAGCTCCTATTATGAGAAGCCATAGCATTTCTCTGCAGGACATCTCTCAATGAGGTTATATCTAGACTGACCCCAAGAACCTCCCCACTGAGGGATAAGAGATGTTAAACCTGCTGACTCCAGGGAAAGATGGGGGTGTTCAGTAGTGTCCCCAGGTGTCTTGCCTTTGTTACTTCCCAAGATGACTTCACTTGTCTTATGGGTGCGATTGTGCTGAAAGTTCCCTGGTTTCTCCATGCAAAGCCTTTCACAACCAAACCTGGCCATTTCCTGTCTGATCAAAAAATGGTTCGGCAACAGATTCACTAACAGAATAGGCAGGGAAGAAGGTAGGGGAAGAAGACACAGAACCAGCACTCGGTGAAGGATGCACCACACCTTTCACCGCAAGAGCGGAAGCAGCCTGATTCCCTGGGGCAGACAACAGCAAGATCCACACACTCCTGCCAGCTCCCAGCTCTCAACCAGGTCACACAGACTCAGCATCTAGTCAAAATACTCAAGATGGCACCAATCTAAAGTTCAAAAGGAAAAAAATTGACTTTTTCTTGTCTTTGTATGTGCAATGATATTCTCTTGGTTTGCTTGGCTCAAAAGACATCAACATTATCTCTGAAGTATTCAGAAAAAATTAGTGGAGTACAAAAAGCTCAAGTAACCACTATCAGCTGGGCTATGAAAGTAGCAATTTAGCTCAGCCTAAGGGTAGCATATATAATAAAAAGCAGGCTTTTTCCTGTGATATACTTCAGATAGCCTTAGTGGATTTTTTTCCCCTTTCTAAACAGCTGCAGCCAAGTAACTTACAATTATCATACCTTCAATTAAACACACTGTGGGGCTTTGGGAGGGATCTGGCATGAAAATGTTGTCTGGAAAAAAAATTACAAGCTGCTAAGAGTTAGTGGTAAGTTAATTAAGTGAAGATTGCCAGATTGCCACAAACTGGCATGGGATTCCTAGATCCTTTTCTCTAGATAAAATGCTCTAACTGATGATGAAGGTAACACAAAGGAGAAAGAATCAAAAGCTGGTGTACCTGGAGAGCTTGTACCATATCAAGAGCTTTGTCAAATGAGCTGGTGCTCTTGATCTCCTGGTACATTTCGTATAGGGAAAGTTATGCTCTGAACGAACTGCACATGTGGCAAGGAAAAGCAAAATGGAAGGATTTTGTGCAATCAAAAATGAATTCCTGACCAATTTCTCCCCCCACGGTGGTGAGACTAGTGTCGATGCTTAAGCAGATAGAAATTTCTTTGACAAGCAGTCTCTACAAGATCCTCTTTCTATAAGCCTCTTCAGCTTGGCTAACCTGAAGGAAATGGTTGAATGCATTATAGCAGACTGCACTTAGTGATCACACCCTTTCAAGCCATAGCTGTCTTCTGAAGGCAGCAGTTTATGAATAAATAAAGCAGCAAAGTGCTTGTGAAACCAGCACATAAAGAAATCACCCTGCTTAAGACTGGGCTATTCCCATGTTAATAATAACCCTGAGAATCCAAACGTGAAGAACCCTGGCTGTCATCTCTTAGGTTCTCAATTTTCAATTTCTCTTCCCCCACCTCTCACTCAATCAATTAAAAAGCATATGCTTTTAGTTCAGTTTTGAGTTCCTTGCTATTTTCATGAGCTTTCAAGGCAGAGGGTCCCTCTATGTTCTGCACAGAGAAGTCGCCTCCACCCAGGGCACTGGGGACACGATGGCAAAACAGGCTCCAGCACCTCCTCCTCCTCATTCACCTTGAAAGCTCTGAAGAGATTTCTTGAACACTGTGCAGTTGCTCAGCAAAAGTGTTTGGCTTTAATGAAAAACTAAGGGGGGGAATTTATAAAACTGTCAAATAAACAAACCAGCTATCCAAGGGGTCTAGCCAAAAGTAACAAGCCTATTAAAGGAATCATCTTCTGCACCAATATGCCACTGCACTATACTCTGTGCATAATTATTACTTAAATCCAGCCATCCCATGCAGTATTGATAGGACCTGCCAACCTCAAGTCCCCATGCAGTTTTAAAGGAGATATATTAAATATTCCCAACAGGAAACAGGCAACCATCAGTTATCAGCAATAGACGATGCAGTTAAGTCAATGCCTCTTTCAAGCAGGCTTTGTTCTGGTGTGATCAACAAGGCTGCTCTCCCCCATCCTCCAAAATGCCTTTACTGTCAAATCTGAGCAGCATTTCCTCATTTCTCCATGAAGCATGCAAGTTACCCTTTATTGGGAGCAACAAAATCTTGCACAGATGCTAAAATACTCTGGAAACAGAGAGCAACCTAAGCAAATTGGCAGCAGAAAAACAAAACATAGTGGAGAGTCAGGGCTGAAGGATTAAGGATGGGAGAAGGGGAAGAACAATGCTCTTGCTGCTAAGGATAATGGAGAAGTTTGTATGCTGTTCATGTATCTGTCATGACTATAAGCTTGTTATCAAATACAGGCATATGCTAATCTACTGTTTTATGATTTAGCATTACTCAAATCTGGGCAACCACGATTCTTGCCCCCCCTAAATTCACTCTATACTCCTCTAGTCAGTATTTCTAACTCCTTGTGCTCAGTTGTAGAGAAGAGGTTTTGTACAAGGCCACACCACTAGCAAAATCCCTAAGTGCAATGATGTTTTTCAACAAGTAGGACGGTCCTTTCTCATGCAGGGGCACATGCCAGAGTTAGCGTGCTCCAGTTGTGGGGAAGGGAATTTCTTTCTCAAAAGAGGATCTGGATCCAAACCCTCCCCTCAGAAAGCACATAGGTTTTACATAAATACATGATAGTAGATAGTTCAAACTGTAACGTTTCTTGAATACTCATGTGCCCTGTCCTGTCTAGAATTTCCTTATATTGTGAAGTGATTCGGTAGCATCCCATGAGAGGTGTGTTACAGAGTGATTCAAAACAGCAGGCCTGGAAGTTTAAATGCTTCAGCAGCAAGTCAAGGAAATGCCCACAAATTATATGTTAGGAGAGTATTTGCTATGAAAAGGAGAGTATGCTATGAAAAGGTTTGGCTAGAGATTTACAGAGGTAAGCAGAAGTAGAAATGTGGAAATGCTTTGCTGAAAAAAAATAGTGAGGAAAGGGAAAAGTCTAAATAATAACTGTCATGATATTTTAAAATGTATTCTTTTCACTATAAAGCACAAACAGCAGAGAGAACAAGAATCACAGAAAAGATGCCTGTGCTGAAGAGTGCTGGAAAGTTCACAGCTTCGCTTGACTCTGCCTGTCCTCAGAGGAGCAGCACAGTACCTTAGATGTGCACCACAGTTTTTGTCTAATAGATACAACACACCTGAAGGACAAAAATATCGATCCAGCTGGTTGTGAAGGTAGCCCCTTAGACTTCTGTTTGTTATTGGGAAGCCTAGAGTATTTGACATTTCTTATCAGTAAAAGTGAGCCCGAAAGGTTTCCTGCTCACAGGCAGACGCATGGCAAGCAGATGAGTAGATTCTCTGAGAGATGCTCTGTAACATATGGTTTGTTGGAGAAGACAGACACTTAATGTAATAGTTATCAATACTTGCATATGTACATAAGATAAAAGTCAGTTAGTTCCAACTTGAGTCCTTCCCTGCTGTTCATAATCCCTAGGGTTTTTTTAATCAATCTGTAGATGACTGGCAAAAACCTAGCCCCAAAATCAGACAGTTTGAGAACCTGAAGTAAGGGCCCTGGTGGCACCCTCTACAAAACAGCTATATTGAACCCCTACTATCATGTTCATTATTTACAGCATGAAATATAGTTCTTTTAATTCCTCTCCTGCAGCAGGACAAATACCCCATTGCAACACTTTAAGGTGGGCAGGGGAAGTGATTCAAAACAGGCTGTTTTCAGTATCAACAATCTAAAGATGCTATTAGCAGATTACCTGAACAATATATTATTGCTGAACCAAGATGTGTTAGAAAACACTGAGTCATGCCACTGAATTAATGAAATTAGTTTGAAATTATAAATTTTCCAACTCCATCAGTTTGAGTTCTTTGGCAGTTGCTGTAATCTTCCACACCCACAGCCCACGTTACTTAGGTTTTCACCTTGTTCGTTGCATGAACAAGGGGTAAAACCTGAAAGCTGGGGGTCACAGAAGCCAGGTTTTGAAAAAATAAAACAGCAAGCATCATAGTAACATTAAAAGCCATGCTTTCCTTAGCCAAGACGGTTCTTGTTCAAAGACCTGTTTTTTATGGTTTTAGTTCAAATTGTCACCAGTGGCAGGGGCTTAATCTGCAGAGGGTTTAGAAGGTTGCTTGCCAGGATGTGTACTAAAATGAGCAAAATCAAACACCTCAAGGCAACAGATACTTGTACTAGTGAAATTAGAGAGTTTGCAGGCATCTTGAGGTTTACTGCAGGGATCTTAAGTCTTGAGAGTTAGCTTTACTTTTCAAAGTGTATTTTTAAACCCAAGAGCATTAGACAAAAGAAAAAGGAGGCTATTTTGGTTCTGCTTTTATTTCTGTGGTTTGTTAGACATTATGGGAGTCTAGAGAGATAAGCCAGTCAAAAACCCTCCTCTTTCTTACATTTATATCCAGCCAGACCTTCTGCTTATCACTGCAGTTTAACCCTCTCTCTGTTAAGTAAGAAGAAAAGATGAGGGAAGAATTAGTCTGGCTGACTCCTGAACTCCTTCCTGCAAGGAATGTGGTGCAGACAGCAAGAAGGGTTTTTTGAGGGAGTACTGCGAGCTGAGCTACTTATCTAAGGTAGCCAAACCCTTGAAGGCTGAAGAGCAGGGCTGGTTATCACAAGAGAGCAGCCTGCCTACCGTTGTTTCTTTGTCTCCCTTTAGTTTAGCTCCTGTTTTAGAGCTCAGAGCACCTGTCAATACTCAAAGGATGGCACACGTTTTTGTTTTGATGATCCTACTGTCTCAACAGAAGGAAAAGGCATTTCAATCGTTGCATCTCTCTAAGTTGTCTTGTATTTTGGTCCAAGAGTGACGACTTGAACACACAGCATGTCTCTGCCTAAAGATGCATCTTCCTTTGGGAAGAAGAAACCGCTCCTTTGGGAACGTTCCTCTGTATGTTGCTGTCCCAACAGCCTCTTGACTAAATCCCAGAAATTTCAGGAAATTGAAAGCTTTGGCACAGAGGCTGTTCTAAAAACAGTTTTGTCCTGAAATTCATCAACGTCTTCTAGCACAGCTCCGTCCTTGCATAGTGAATTACAGTCCACCTCCTCACCTGCCCTGTTCCTACCCAAACAGGGAAAATAACTTTAGTAACACAAAAGTATGGTCTCTGACCTGTAGCTATACTTTGACATTTCAGTCATGCTGTTAAAAGGGTACCAAGCAGCAGGGAAGGTGGTGGACTGGATGCAGAAATTGGGAAAGACTGACCAAATACTTTGGTGAGTCTCAGTCAGGAATTCTGTTCCCAAGAGAAAGATTTAAGATAAAGATCCTGCTCATTTGTCATAAGCACTGCAGAAATACAAAAAAAAAAGCTCACTGGACAGAAAGCGAGTGCAGAGAACTAAGCGGAAATATAGCAGAATTACAGTGCGTTGCATAGCTAGTGGACAACCTGCTCCTCCCAGCATTTGAGGATGGACACAAATGAGGGAATAGATTAGGGCTACCCTTTGGCTCAGAGGAAAAAAACAGATCTTTTCCAACATGCATCTTCACTCTTAAAGTATTATGACATCCCCAGAAACAGCAGCTGGCTGCAAACATACTCTAGAGCTCCAGATCTGAGCCAGAGCCACACAGTGGGGTGCAGAAGTTATGCTCCAGACTTGATTCCCATTTTCTCAAATGGGCAGAATAACAAAGCCATCCTTTTTCGGGCACAAACACCAGCTATCTCTCTAGCATACCTGCTGGAATCTGTCAGCATTTCTTCTTCCTCTGCTTTAGATTTTATTCCTCCAACAGTTCTTTGGCTTCTGCATGAATCAAATTCCCTGCTGGCAATGCTGTGTTAAATTACATCACTTCCAGGAAAAGGCGTGCTACCATGGTGGACCGCACACCTTGAACAAGGGAATTCTGGTACTCCAGGGTCACTGCAACAAATTACACCATCTAACTCCTCACTGATCCTGCCCTAAACACTGAAATAGTGACTCATTTGATCCTTCTACACAATCTCTCTATTCCACTTGGTTTTTCAGAGGCAAGAATGCATACAGCATCCCTGTATTATAAAAATCTTTTTCATGCTGTGCACACTGAGTTGCTCTAAGTTAGTGTTGTGGGTTTCCACCTAATCCAAATCACTGATGCACAGTCTGGGAGATGGCAAATGAGGCTGACAAAGAATTAAGAAAAACGCCGTCCAGGGGAAATATTGGCTCAAGCTTAACACTTCTAATTTCTCTTTTCATCTTAATGGGAGCAGTGGGAAAGAGGAGGTTTTTGTTTTCCACACTCTCTTCAATTATAGTAATTTTCACACAGCACCTGAAAGTGTCAGGCTGTACCACTAAAAAAATCAAGCAAGGATGAGTACAACAGTTCCTAAAGTAGTTATCTCAGGTGAAGGGTAGTATTGTGGCAGCAGACAATAAAGCAACAGAGAAGACATTTTAACCACAGTATTCAAACACATGCTTTCTCATTAAATAACTCTTCAGAAACCACAAATGCTAAGTGAAAAAAGCTCAAGACAACTGTCCACAGGCATGAAAACACATGGTAAGACTTGGTTATGTCACAGGATGAGACAGCATTAAGTCAACTGTGCCAGGACACACGTTGTGAGGATTTCAGGCTGGAGGTATCGATCCCTACTCTGCTTCTGGAATGTGCTCCGACCCCTCCTGCCCTCCCTCAGAGCAGTGGAGAAGATGGCCTGTGTCAACAAGCTGAGAGACTCATGGCTCTTGCACACTGCAAACAACCTCCCATATTCAGAGAGAGAAAATATTTAACTCTAGGGCATATTAAGATGGGGGAACAGAATCAACAGCAAGTTACACCTTTGAGTATCTGACTGAGTTTTCCACCCTTCACAAGGAACTACTTTAGATTTCTATTGACAGGCAATCAGCCTGTCTGCCTTACTTATACTTACACTAGATCAAGCAGTTTGTCACAGAGTTTTACTTGGAGGGCAGCTTGAGGTGGAAGCATTTAGCATCTACTAGATCTGCTGAGCAGGGCCAGTTGTGGGCTATTTCTACTACACACTTCCAAGTGCAAGGTGCTGCATAGCCACATGCCCTGACTATCCTAGCATTAAAGACTGTTCATCATCCACGCAGAAACATCCCTGCAATTCCTAGCATAAACATAGTCACAGTTTTATACTAACACTGTCCATCAGTGCAAAACACTTTTTTTTCCCTCCTCAGTGTTTCCCTCACCAAATACAATCACCATCTCTTTCCCTCTTTTGCTTTCGACAGTGTCTCTACCTCTCAGCCACCGTCATCCTCTCCGTTCCACTCCCTTTTGAACAACTGGCAGGAGGTAAAGGAGGCTGTTCAGTGGGGTTTTTTTTGAACACAACACCCTAGAGCACCTCTGGGGATCACCTCTTACCTTGGGATGACTCAGTTCAGGTACGGAGCGTTCAGCTGCCCAGGGACACGGCCAGGCTGGATGGAAGAGGACAAATCCTGCCAGTGGAGTTGCAGCACGTCTCACAGATCTCAGTAAAACATCCCCACCAGCTAAGTTCAAAACACAAAGGAAAGGCAGAGCAACACAATTACCTCTTGTGCAGAGAAAGCAAGCTGCCTCCCAGGGCTTTAAGACTCCCAGCACTGCAAATGTGATTGAAAACAGCTGAGGAGTCACAGCCAGGTGCATGAGCAACCCCACACTCAACTCTAAAAGGGACATGGTTCTACTTTTCTTTTCTTACGAGGGCTCTTACATGGCTTTGCAATGAATGTTTTTCAATGAAATGAAGCATTTGCATAAGTTTAAATTTGCAGATCTGCTGGATTGTATTAGTTAGAAAAATCTGAAAGCACCATAAGGATGGCACAGTTTTCTACATTGCATCGTGCAGAGTTAATATAGGGAAAAGGAGAGAGGTCAGCATGCAAGGGCGTTTGGAAAAGAAAGCGTGCAAACTTGCTCGGCAGCTACACTGAGTCTTGACGCTAACTTGTCCGTTTACCTTCAAGTTAGGGAAGTCAGCAATCTACACTTACTGATGTCGCAGGCAGATGAATGGGGTGTTCCTAATTATTTTAGGAACAACTTTGAGTAATTCTAAGTTTCTTTTAAAAGCAGAATAGTAAAGTCAAAGGTGAGAAATAAGGACAGTCTAAAAGAGCTTGAAATTCAGCACCTTGAATTTGGCTATTCTCAAAAATATTTGACTACTCTACCCATAGCGCTCAACCAGCCCATACACTCTTTCACCAGAAAAGCTTCAGTTCAATCCCTCTTTTGATCTTGTCTATTAAGCACCAAGTCATATTTCTAGCTATTCAGCACTAACCCCAGGCTCAGACCCCAGCCTCACCTGAAATGAATGCCAGCATGTTAGAGTTAGTGCCGTGCCCCAGGTGCCTGCTATGTAACCAAGTGCACCTGGAATGCTCCATCCCCTGCCCAGTGTAAATTCCCCACGCTAGGTCAACATTAAAACTAACCTACTGATTTTATTTTTTTTTTTCTGAACTGAATCACATGCCAAGTTTTCTAAAGAGATTTTAACATTTTTAGTTTTAAAAGTATTTCCAGAAAGGTAGGTAGCTCTTTTCCTCTTCCACAGTTTACCAGATCAGTTCCTAACATTTAGAGTTACAGGTCTCTCACAGAACCGTTCCTCTGTATGAGGATTTTTAGTTCAGTTGTCCTTCTGTCTCTCTACCTTTTTCTATAATACAAGAAATTTTGGCTGATTTTTCCTCCACAATACAAAAGTACAGTTGTGAAGGAACTTTATGGTGGAGTTGTTCTGGATTTACAACTCTGTGAAGCAGGATCTGTCCCATTAATGCTGGGGAGCAAATACCACCCATTATCATTAAAATGAGGCAGAGTAGAGTAAACTGAGTAGGGTATACTATGCGTCAATAAAGCAGTTTAGCAAGATCTCCTTACCTGTAAGACCAGAAAGAAAAAAACACATGTTCATAGGCTGAATTTCCAAATAAACTTTTCTCATTGATGGACAGTTACCGGAATTTGTTTGGTTAATTGATAACTTAGCTTCCTATTGGGAGTTTGTGAGTGATTTAGGGGTAAAATAAATGTCTGGCAATGACTTAAGAGTTGATAATGTTCAGCTGACATGAAGGAAAATTGTGCTATGTGAAAAAAGACAGTCATAAGCACAAACTGCATATCCTCATAAAGAAATTGGAGGATAGTCTACAAACCTAGTCAAAATTAGTATCCACGTCAACACAGGGTGAAGCTGTATGTGTTGCATAGGCCCTTTTGCTTACTCCTGCTGGCTGGATACTCACTGTGGTACCATTTTGATTTCATGCTCCACATCTCCACATAAAAGGAGAGAAGTTTCCAGTTGCTGGGATAATGCTCAGGCTTTTGTTACACAGACTGCATCAAGAAGGAAAGCAGTTTCAGATTTAGCTGGAGAGAAGTTAGCAATGATCTCAAACAGAAAGCAGCCGTGCTCATGATGCCATGGCCTCAGCATTGCCCTGTGCTGCATGGTGCCCCGGGAGTCCTCTGCAGTCAGGGCTTGAACTACTCCCAAATACTGCACTGCTGAAATACCCACACTGGAGTGAGGAGAGGAAAGGTTTTTCTTTTGGACCTAGTAGTCCCAGATCAATACATAATCCTATTTTTCTACAACTTTTGTCTTCTGTGGCCTACATGAACAGTCCCACAGATGTGCTATGCTGCAGACACAGCTGCTGTGACTGGTTCCCCAGGCATACTGCTTTTTGCTGTTAGCATTCCCATCAGTACCGGCTTGCACGGATCCAGGCCAAGCAGAAATCTCCCAGCCCTGGACCTACAAACTAGAGGAAAAGTTTTGCCTCATCCTCACTAGTGGATGTCAGAGCATCCTCCTGAGTCCATCAGAAGGCATAACAGCCTGAGGAAGGCTGGTTTCCAGACCTGCTCCACAGGTTACTTTCCAAAATGCAGCTTCTGCTGATTCATCCCTTACCAACGATGCTGACTTCCCGTAAATGCCTGACCTGGGAATATAAATTACCATTAAGGCTGACAAGGATATACCCTCCGTGACAATAACTCACACGGCTGCTATTTCCTAGGACAGAAGAACATCCCTTTTGCTTTGGCACAGTGAGTACATCACTTGGGATTACTAATGCAAGCACCTCTTGCTGACATTAATGAGGCTGGTGCACTCTTGACATAGGAATGCAGCCACACTCACACCACGGGGCTGAGACACAGTGCAGTCACCATCGTTCTCTGGGGGAAGAGTGATTTGTTGCAAAGGACTCATTTCTTAATGTCTTCATTCTCAGCACTAACCTCCAAACGTCATTACTCATCCCTCGTGATACACAAGATATCCTAGAGAACAGCCACTACTGCTAGGCAGAATGGAAATTATAAGGGCTATCAAATCAGTTCCAAGGCTTCAGGGCTGGAGCTGATCACCAGGTGGAAGCAGGAAGGAATCTTTCCTCAGTGATAGCACTACTGCAGAAATGTATGGATTGAAATGATCATGGAGCTGGGAAGGCAGGGAGGGAACTTGGTTTTCAAATATGCAGTGGGGCCATGGCTAAAAAGGAGCAATTGCATTGAATAGTTACGTGATCCCCTTTGAAGACAAGAAAAGTGCAATCTCTTCACTCTTCCTAGAGTAAAATTCCACAATGCTTCACCTATCATAAAGCAATCATACTATTCAAGGTTAATGCTTCAAGACACCCTTAAAGGTACAAACTTGTTATAATGTGCGCTATGTTAATTACAGCTAAAATTATTCCCAGCGTTTTTACTTTGGCACTGAAACATCTGTTTGCATCTGCAAGGAGCCTCTCTTATCCTACAGCAAATTGCATAATGTTTTCATCAGCACCATCTAGCAAATGACAAGACAATACTCCAGTAATGTTTCTCCCACTAACAGATGTGATCTTGTTGAAATCTCTCCCTTTGGTTCCCTTTACCTCCTTGCTCCCCTGGAATGAGAGGATATAGAAAAAGGGGAGAGTAAAACATTGCAATAAAGGGGAAGTTAAACAACCTCATCACAAACGACCTAGAGCAGGAAAACATTTGAAGTCTGGAGAAAGAGAGCTTGCATGTTATTTGCACTTGTTCTTGTAGATGTAATGAACAACAATGTGCCTCAACCCAAAAGCTTTATTTCAAATGAGGTAAATATATCTGTCACTTTTAAGTAAGATGACTGGCTGCTTTATGAAGCTGTTCGCTATGTAGACTCAATCACATCTTGCCAACTACATTTCTTCTTTCAGTCTGATTTCTAGGTTGAGGATGGGGTCTCACAAGTTTCTGTCTCCACTCACTCTTTGGCTGAACTGTTTAAGCCTACGATATCTCAGCAGGATCTGCATCCGGACATGTCAGTCTGCTGTCTCTGGGTGCAGTGAGGAGGCTGCCCAGTGACCAGAAAGCTCATCAATACAAAGTATTTCAGGGCAAAAGAGATCCAACAAGAAGCATGCAGGACACTAACATGCTTTGTTCACTGTATATCAAACAATTTCTCGGTATGAGTCCTGACACAACCAAGCTCCTCATGGTCCCTCTGAAACTCCTAAGGTCTGGCACAGCACATGTTTCCCCACACAGATCATTTCTGAACCTTTCTTGTTTTGGGAGACCCCACTTAAAACCTTCTCAGATTTTTTGATAATGCTGCCACCGTGGAAGCTGTCATGCTACCTTGTGA
This sequence comes from Steatornis caripensis, assembly GCA_013398225.1. NCBI lineage: Eukaryota > Metazoa > Chordata > Aves > Caprimulgiformes > Steatornithidae > Steatornis > Steatornis caripensis. The sequence continues at coordinate 307,335 of VZSC01016186.1, read as the reverse complement.
CCCAGCTGTCACTGGGGCCTGAACTCCACCAACCTCTTCTGAAGTTTCTGTGATGGCCCGACATCCTGGCTCAGGTTTGGAGCCAGATGTCTAGCTCACATGGAGGGAAATGTGAACATGGGTGGAAGACATTGGCTCAACCCCTACCTTTTCTCTAAGGGCAGCATGATTGTCCTGATCGATATCCTGCCTGAATATGCCTGACCCAAAGTATTGATCCTCCAGGGGTATCTCTGAGAGCCTGGTGAGCTCAACCACACGCCCATGCCTTCTTGTGCTGTTCCCACCTGCACAGCCCCAATGGTCTTTCATAAAAATGCTGCGTGTAGCAAAGACACTTCAGGGGAAATAAAAGAACAGATGAAAGATAGGGAACAAAGGTGAACTTGTCTCTACTCGTGCATGATGGAGATGTAACCGGAGTAACCCATGGATGAACTAAGAGTACAGGTGAAATGCCTGAGGGCTAGGGCTGGGGTAGGCAGTCTTAGTGCAAGCACACACAGGGACTGCTGTCAAAAGCTGTAGGAAAATATTTCTTCAAACTAAGTTACTTTCTTACATTGTTTATAGTCCGTTATCTGTTAGTACCCAGAGTTACTGGAATAAGTCTTGCAACCTGTTTTCAATGGGATTATGTTTGGTGTCTGGATCCTTCCTGTTGCTCTCTCTCCTCCTCCCTTATTAAGCAAAGACAATTCATCCATACAAGAAGCTCTGATCATGGATGTGGTAAAGAGTAAATTTATGCTGCAAATCAAACGCTTATAGGATTCCTAAAAATACAGCATAGCAGTTCCATTACTGTAAGAAATCCCTTTTTATTCTTCTCACTTAGCCTGAAGTATACCAGGACTTCATCTTCTAAAATCAGTAAGGGAGAAGAAAGTCAAATTTAGTGTATGAAAGCAGCAATAAAGTGCAAGTCCCTTTACTCTCCTCTTCCTATGTCTTGGTATTGTCCTTCAGGGAGCTCTCCTCAAGGATTTACTGTCCCATCCTCCATTTCTGATCAGAGTCTGAGCAAAGTTTCTTGGGTGAGTTGATGGTCCTGGTGAAGTGGTCTACAGATTGCTGGACTGAGAATGAAGTGAACTTTTGTACTACAAAGATATACTCCAGCTCTTGCAAAGGTTGTCTACCCCAAAATATGCCAAATGTATGTTTTAATGTACATAAAGTTGGCTTGAAAAATCATGAAACTGTCACAACAGTAAACACTTGGTTCATTTTAATCTTTTCCTGGCTTTTTAGCCTCTAGAACTCTCTTTTTAAATCTTATCTCCCCAATCTTGAAGGCTACAAAATAAAGAGAAGCTTAAATTCTCCCCTATTCAAGTGTGAATTTAAAGAAAAAATTACTCTTGCAACAGGCAGCAATACTATATTCTCACACATCACCAATAGCCATCTAGTAAATAACTCAGATCTCCAACAAAAATTCTTCTTCCTTGTTGATATTTATTTCCAGAAATTCCTTAAACAAATAAAAACCAGCCTGGGTTACCCACCCTGCATATGCTGATCTGCTCTGTGGATGCCTTCTTGATGCAGACCTCGTTTAGAAGACGTTGTGACTCCTCACTCCCCGATTGCTCGATTGGAGCAACCTACTCAGTGTCTTCCTTTACAATCCAGATGCCTCCAGCCTCGTGGCTCATGCAATGTGTTATGACTGTGTTTCTACAGGACACGCTGCTAAACTTCCAACTGCTTTCCATCATTTCAAAATTAGCCAGAAAACAACAGTTCTGTACCAGGCTTGATACAAAGTTATTTGAACCATATTTGCGTTATGGTTCAAAGACACCAACCAAATGATAAAACTCTTGAAATAAGACTTGAAACAGATATGATAAATAAAAAAATATAATTATTTCAGTTTCAAATTGGGCAACTGAAGCACAGCAGGGTAGTGGGTCATTGTTATGCTGAAAATCTGCAACAGATATAAAGTTTGAATCTGACATTGCTTTACAGACACTGCTTGGACTCTCTCTTATCCTTTTGGCCACTCTCAGGGTGGCCTATGCTCTGCTTCTGAATAAACACTCATTGCCTCTCTTTATGTTCTTTCCCTTTTTTTAAAAAACTCAGGCATCTAATTGATTAACTATTCTTTATTTCACGAATGTTGCCAGACTTTCTACTCGCCTCTAACTGTGTTCTTGTGTTTCTGGATCATTAAGCATATAAATTAAATTCAATTGCAAATTGAATATATAATTGTGCATTTGCAGGGTCTTGAAGGATAGGGAGGACTTTAATAAGAGAAGATATTCCCACATATGTAATTCTGACCTACTCAGTCTTTCAGAAAAGAATTGCTCAACAGATTTGAAATTGCATCATTTCAAACCATTTTGGCAGCTTTTATACTAAATTATTTTTCTCTCATTGTAGTTTTTCTGAAAAAGAAGGGCAACCCTTTCATCCCCTGTTTCTGGTTGGGAATGTGTCTACTGCTAGATTGGGATCCCTTTGACTTAAATTTAGATATTTAAACTTTGGGATCCAAACTAAATAGATAACACACCTTGATTTTCAGTGGAAATAAATGCTCGTTTGGATCCGACAGCACAGGCAATGATTGGGCTTTGCCACTCCTGGTGCCGGATAGAGGGTTCCCTGCAGGTGGAATACTTCAGTGCAGTGGCTTTACAGATGCCAGTCTTCCCTGAGAATCACTAGAAAAAGCAGGACAGGTCAGACAATCCAGTTAACCTTTTCCTCTCTGATGTAGGATATCCTTTATGACAGAATTAAAACCTATGTCCATTCATGGAGGGTGGGAAAGCCACAAAAACTCAGAAGGTCAACTTTTGTATTTTCCTCAAATACAAAGGAAAAAACCCCATCCAGTTATGAGGATTTTTCTCCCAGAATGAATTGGCTTTAATTTTGGATCATTCATAATGCAACAACGTAGGGCTTTGCAAAGGATGTTTCCTTGTCAGATCAGATCTACATACATTGCTCATTTCTAACACCATACTTCACACATGGCTCCCTAAATATCAGCTGAACTCTATGAGTATGGAAGCAAATGGGAAAATGAGATCATAGTCACAGTCAGCTTCTTTTGGATTAGTGGTCAATAAGGGCTTACTGGGACTTTTGGAAAGGAAAGAGGTTTTATCCTTCTAACCTTCTGGATGCAATGTATCGCTTGCCTTGTACATATTTTGTATTATTGTTAGGCCATTTTAAACACTGAAGAGTAAGTTTGATAGAGCAGCAGTTACTCAAGAGGACCATCTTTCTCCAGTGTCAAAGCCATAATCACCATTGCAAGTCTTCTAATACACAAATAAATCCATTGTATCTTGACCAAATTCCAGCCATGTTAATCATTCACGAGCTGAAACAATAACTTGCAATAATTAGTTTGTAGTGTGGCTTTTGCTACTTTTCCTTCTCAAGGTCTATTTGTGACCTGGTATTGATTGTTTCGTATGTATTTACTATTCAGTTCTACTCATTGCATCTACTAAAATATTCTCTTGGTATGTGGTTTATGGTTGACTTGCAAGAAGATAACCATGCAGGTTTGAAATCCATGAGACTCTGATGTGCTGCTTTGTAGCAACTAGATAGAACTGCCCATGAAATTGTTCCTGTGTCTTGGGAGAAGAGGATGACAATGACCCGCATGGAAATTTTAATTTCAGTTTGGTAGTGTGTGTAATGCTAAAGTTTACTTTACTGAAAATTTTATGTCAGTAAAACTTTATTGCCAGTAAAGCAGAATATGAGCATGAAAGCTTCATAAGAATTGCTACGGTAATTGCATTTTTAAATTAAAGAAAGATAATAGACGTTTTTTAGTTGGCAACATTTGTCTAGTAATTATGCTGTATTTGCCTAAAATTACAGTCTGCAAGACAGTGAGTGAAGCTATTCTTGACACCTTATCTAAACTTCTTGTAATTCCTCACTACTGTAGACATCTGCTCATTTCACTCCTGCATAGCGGCATAGTGCTGCTTCGTTATCTGCTGAAAGATTTGTGGGCATGTGGTCTGCAAAGCGCTCCGGGGTTACTGGCACTTGTGAAAGGTAGCAGCAGTAGCAGCCACTTTCTACTCCCTCTTTTTCCTCAGAAGACTTTGAAATGAATGGCATATTTGACTCTGTTCAGATTACTTTTCAAGGCAAAATATGCAAATAGCCTAGAATTAATCTGCACAGGGTGTATGTATGTCTTGTCTTTTAAAGATATCAGTTCACTCAGCTTGCAAACACTCCATTTCCAGATGTCAATTCTACATTAAAATCAACAACCTTAATTATTTATTGTTCTCTATACCTACTAATAGCCTCTTAATTGTTTTTTGGATAGGATATTTTTAGAGGGAACCATTAAGTTTTCATGCTCTGGCATTGTCCCAGCCTAGAGGATTAATGAGAGGCTCTTAATTTAGCCATAAACAACTGACTTTATTTAGAAAATTCCAGTTCCTGATATTCATTTGAATACTCTAATCTTCACTTCCTGTCCTGACAAAGCGCTGCTTCTGGCTGTGAGATACTTGCTGTATCTCCCTAGGGATATACGTGGTCCTACTGCTCCCCGCGTCTCAAGAGGAGTGGGGAGTTAGCCTGGGTGCAGTGCTGAGGATGCCAACAGTGGGGTTTGAGGAGTGGTGCCGTATTAATTGCTGCCTGTCCTCATTGCCTCACTTTGCTTCAGCCCTTTGCTTTCCCCACCAGATACCCCTTTTTTACAGCTCTGGCACCCTATGATCTGCAAACACATCTTCGGCTTGTTTCAGCAGCAGGAGGGTTTCAGGGACACACCGTGTCATGGCTGCAAGGAGACACAGGTGCATCTGTGACCAAGCAGCCCTGCAGGCACCCTACAGATATTAAATGACTTCTACACATGGTCAGGAACTCCAGGCATCAGCATGAGCCTTGCTAGTGAAAACCAGGGTTATCTCAGCCCTGCTTTGGTCCCAGACTAGCTTAAAAATGTATTGCCTTAGAGTGGTCTGTTTGAGTCCTACTCTGCAGGTGATAAAGGAAGAACATAGCTAGTGAGATACATACAAAATGTTTTCAACTAAGCCTTGAAGCCAACAAAAACTCATCTGTTTGTACCACGTCTTCAGACCCTGCTCTAGGACTGACTCCTCACCTCATCCTCCAAACCTTCCCAAGTTTCTCTGCCATTTTTTTTTTTTTTTAACTCTTGTATCTCATTTTGAAACGGCCAGTATCACCATCACTAAACGTAGCTTCTAACTTTCTTCTAATCCCTCCTGGTATAGCCTTTTTGCCCCCCAAAAGAGAAAAAAATACCCAAGTGAAGGCACTTTTTAGGGGCTGCAGAATTGCTGCTTTCCTATACTATGCTATTTTCCTGGGATTTTCTTTATTTAAAAATAAACAGAATGCTTTTGAAGTAGTCAAGGTGCCAACTGACAGAAATAAAACATCCTCAAGGGACCCAATACCAGCATTTTCCTACAGAGATCCACTGCTCCAATGAGAGTTGTAAGACATTTTTAAAGAACCAGCTCTTCATGTCTGTACAGATTCAAGCACTACACCTTCTTCTCATGAGGCAGGGAGAAGGGTTTGGGAGCAGAGGCCACACTTTGCACTTCCCTACTTCTGTTGTATTCAGTGCTTATTCCTTTCCTTTAGAGCACAAAAATCAAACAGGGGACCGCTACAAAGCAGCGGATGAGAACTGCCTGCCCTGTCCCTTCAGGCTTGCTTTATTCATTTCCAGATAAATGTTGTCAGCTGCAACCACGTTCAGTAGAAAAGAGAAGTGGTAAGTCAAGAGTAGAAGAGACAAGTAAGGACCTCTCAAGAGATCACTAACCTATTTTTCTGTAGTAAGAAGCAGCTAAGATGAAATTCCTTGCCTTTATGCCACAGATTTCTAACAAAAAAGGTATTAAAATATTAATTATTATTAGATGCAATCTAATACCCAGCAAAGGCTGGATTGAGGTCTCAAGAGAATAAGGCCTTGTCCTTACCCCAAACACTAATGTGAACCAGTAAAACATGGAGAAAACTGCATTTCACTGCTTCCACAGGGTGTATCAGTCCTGTCCTGGGCTGACCCCTGCTGAAGGTTAAAGCAGCCCTCATCTTCACAGCACTGATGATCCTAAGTCTGGGCAGAAGTGCCACACTGCTGATTAATTAAACAAGTTCCACACATGACAGCTGGTGGAATGTCCTTCCTGTCGACATACCTACATCCATACTAGGGTTTGCCTCACATATTTTGATATCTGATAGAGAACGTGATTTTTTTCATGTCCATAACGGGTAATGCTAGACTGGCAAAACATGGCCACCAGATACTACCTGGCACTACTCATCTACTTTCCCAGGTACTATCGATTTATGTTGGGTGCTGCATGCTTGGGATGCTGAGGTGGACTCTCTGTTACAGAGCCACTTGTCTCTCAGTCACCCACACTCCCACAAAAACAAGAAGGAAGCCAAAAATCTCCTTTTTGCAAGCACATGGCAGCATCAGAGCAAGAAAGAGCTTTAAAAAACGTTTGATAGAGGTCATTCCATCAACATGCTGAAGTAAGCCAGAAAGAAGCAAAACCAGAAGGGAGCCTATTCACCTACAGGCGATGATTGGAAGCACAATTCAGAGGCAGGGTGAAAGGCTGTGTTCAAGACTGGTTATTTCCCTCACAGACACATTTATTACTCCCTTGGTGCTTTCTAAGAATAAACTGGTTGTGAATAAGAAAATCCTTGCTAAGCCCCTGACTCCTTGTTGGATTTCCACATTGCACACGGGGACTATGACTACAAACCCAGTGCTCCCAAGCAGGGTTGGAGGTGTGCATCTCACCACGTAGGCACCAGAGAGGAAGGTGACACGTTGTCTGTATGGAAAATTCCTGTGCGGGGAAACATGGTGTATTTGCAAGCACAGTTCAGATGTTGGGAGACAGATACAGAAAACCAGGATGGCCCTGAGTCAAAGGTCGAACCAAGGCAGAGAGGGACCAAAGCAGAAACCCTGCTATGTTTTTATAGAGGAGGAATGAGTCAGTTTTGATAGGTGTCATGACAGTTGCGAAGTCCAAGAACAAAGTAAAATACGAAGAAAGGATGGAAGTTTTTAATGATGAGAAGTCCTGGATTCTAATGGTTGTTGTAAAATGGGCATTTTAGAAAGCATAAACCTGCTTACCTCGGGATTTAGACCATCATGAGGGTGACACCTTCTGAGGAGTACATGCTATCTCACATCAGAGGGTCTTGAACCTTTCTCAGTTGTGTAGGTCAGTGCCAAACTGTCAGCTTGTTGTGACTCCTATGACAGCTCTCTCTCCTGGAGTCGTGCCATCCTCACATGAGCCACGCCAATCCCGTCTGCTTCAATGCCGTTCTCACAAGGTTATCCTCCTTCGACCATATGTAATGCCACAACACAATCCCCTTTTAATGATATTCCGAATCAGCTGCCAGCTTCCCCCCAGTCTCTCTGGAAGTCACAAATCCAATAGCTTGTCTGACTGATTTGTAGGGCAATGCAAAACTTCTACCTCAGAAGGACAAAATAAGGAAATCTGTATTCCCTCCCCTGCCTTTCCCCCCACTGCTTTCATTAAGCTGGTTTGTGATGAGTGAAGAAGGCATTTAAGTACCATGTTAGAGATGCACAGAAATAGAAGAGCAAATGTCCCAGATCCCCTCCTGTTGTTGCTGGCTAACAGGCTTTCCTCAAGGTGAGGAGAACAGGGCAATCTGATTAACTGCAGGTAATGAAGTGACACATTCATCCTCTATCCATCTACTCTTGCAACCTTTAAGATAAATAATGAATAAAAAACAAAGGAAGACTTTGTAGGCTTTGTTGGCAAATGTTTCCCCTTCAGCTAACAGCCATGTATCTTTATACCCGCTCAGTCAGTTTTAAATCAGAAGTAAAAATACTCTCTGACTTTTTGTTTGGAATATCAAAGGCAATTTTCAAAGTTCTTAATATCAGTTAAGCACTCAGACTCTGCTGAAAATTCGTATACATTACCTATTGAGTTTTGTCTATGTATGTCTTAAAAAATATCATCATACACCCAGAGATATATTGTATGATGCAGTGAATTAGCTGGATATAAGCAGGAATGTAATGTCAGTTCAGTGCTTCACCAGGGCTCATTTGTCCTGTTTAGAAATATGCTTAGCTGCTTCTGGTATTCCACCTAGTTTGGATATGATATTACTCACTGAAAATACACCCTGCAGATAACAGGAAACACTCACAGCAATTTCACTATAATTGATTCTTCTGTCAAAATGATATAAAAACAGAGTAACTTTATAACCATCTGTAGAGCAAATTTATACTTAGTCACTAAGATCAGAATTAGATCTCTTGAGTTACTGAAGACTTATGCTAATATATATGAAAAATCAGAATCCAAAGATCAGAGTATGTGTTTATTCACGAATGTGGACTGATTACGCACATAAACACATGATGTCTTACATGTTAATCACCGAAGGTATCACTGTGTGCAATGTATTGTTCCACAGGACAGCAAATGCCTATATTGCATCACAAAGATGCTCTAGTAATTATGCTCCAGGTGCTGTCAGTTCACCCCCCATCATACATCATCAAGACAACATATCTGGATATATATTCTCCATCATGCATGGACTTCACTTACAGTAGCATCTTCACTATAACCGGTAACTCAACTGAGTAAGAGTCCTAGCAGCAACAAAGTGTTGCCAATTTTCTTTCTTTGAGGCCAACTGTTTGTTTGGTTTTTTAATGGAAGGTATTTAGAATTGACCACAAATTCTGGGCAGTCAGGCCTTGCTTTCAGAATCTCTTTCATCCGCCATTCCTGTTTATCAAGAAGTTGTTATTTAAGTTCTTGAAAAGACTTTAAGGGAGCACTTTTAGGAAAAAAACGCAGCTATTTCTACACTTATTCAGTAAGCCACCAGTACACAACAGTCAACCTGGCTCTACCTAACATGTAAACCAGAACTTTTCAGAGCTTGGGGTTTAGAGGTTTTCTAGCAAGTCTCCTGCAATTCTAAACCAGCTATTCTAAACTTCTGTTTGATCACTCTTTGTGAGAAGTTTCCAAATTCCTTACATCTGTAAACTCCTAAAAATGTTCAGATGGAAATGTAGCCCCCTGGGGGCACAAATTTCAGTCTACAGATGGGAAGCTTTTGTTTTTCCAAGTTATTTTCCATTGGGCTTGTAAAACCTAATCCTTAGATCAATGGGGTTCCATGGACCACAGCTTGAAATCCTCCAGAGCAATTCACATAAAGATTACTCTCTCCTGGCATGTGGGAACAGGTGGTGCTTTGCAGAAGAAGTAGGCTCAGTAAGTTACATTCTTACTGTAAAACTGCATAAATGACACACAGGATCATAAAACCTTCCAGGACCACAAATCCACAGAAAAGACAACAGAGATCAAACTTGTGTCAGTTAACTTGTACCAGCCTTGCAGTCTTTCCTGAAGGAAACTGAAGGGTCNCCTTGCAGTCATTCCTGAAGGAAACTGAAGGGTCAGAATTTCCTTGGCACCTTCAGGACATCATTGTACAGAGTCCTCAGAGAGGAAAAGTTGATTTCCCTGAAAGAATATTCGCATAGGAATATTTTTACAAGTATTACTTCTATGTAATGAAAATTTAGAAATGCCTAGAACTGACTCAAAAGGGAGCTAAAGGGGAAATTCCAGAAGGAAAATGTCCCTCCTCCACTAAAAATATTAAATTTCAACTATTTAAAAGATACTAATTTTGACTGTCTGTATGGTTGCTTCAAAACAGAGATCTCCATCAAGCTGTCAAGAAAAACACTCCTTCAAATTCTAAAATTTCAGAGATCATGAAATATGGGATAGAAAAACTGAACAAACATACGAAGCCTGTTGTCCCATCCTGCTTGTCACTGATGAGCCATACGACCCTGTTAAGAGAAATGTAATAAACCAGTGATGTCCAAAAGGTATTAAAAGCACACCTGAAACTAGCAGAAATTCCCATTTCTCAGAACTCAGTAGCATCAGTGTCACCTTCTGGTTGGATTACCTGGGTTCTAATTCACAGCTCAGAAAACCATCACCTGGAGGACATGGAGGAAGCCACTTTATGCCACAGCGCCCCACCCAGGTTCCCAGGATGACACCACTCCCAGCCTCTCCAGGAAAACTTTTTGAGGTCCTCAGAGCCTACAGTTAGTGGGATCATGCAAGTCAGATTCATCGATTGTCCCAATTTCTCCAAAATCACATGGTGTATATTCTGCATCCTCACATTTTCTTCTCTCTTGCGTTCCCTCACAGCCTAACCCCATTATTAACCACATCTTGCTTCCCAGGAACAGCTCTTCCCACAAGCACTCAAGCCTAGCTTGGGAAGATTCTCACGTCTCCTTCTCAAAGAGCCCTCACAACTCTGGAACTTCCCCATTCATCGCTCAAAGGTGTCACATCTCTGAAGGAAAAGCGCGACATGTCTGAGATACGAATGACAAATCCAACACCTCTGAAAGCTTTCTCTGGTTTCCTCTATCCCTGCTCATTATTTGGAACACATTGGTTTTTCCCATCCAGAATTAACCTATGTTAATCTGTCGTGATCTCCCATCCTGTCCTGTGTCGTATCTCCTTTCCAACATTTCCTTTAATCAATATTCCCTCCAGACACATTAAGTGCAGTTCTTTTTATAAATAAATCAGTTGCTCTCACCCAGGAGATTTGACATTCAGACAAACTAAATGTCCCTTTTCATCTAAATAATTTAAGGGATCTGTATCCATTATCAAAGACTGATATATAAGGCACTGCCAACAACACACCTTCATTGTTCTTCAGTGCATATTTAATGCACTTTCCCTGCTTGGCAGAAGTGCTCTGTCGAGAGCCATGAAGACCCAAAGCTCTCTCTATAGAGTCATTGTATTGTAAACAATACCAGCACAAGACTCCCAGGTCAGAATAGCTCTTGTGATCATCTGCCCTGATCTGCAGCCCAACAAAAAGGGAAAGTCACCCAGAACATCTGTGACCAGCCAGTGCCTCAAAACTGAGCTCATGTAAAACTTCCGGGACTCAAGACTCCCTTCATCTTCAGTTAAATTTCGAATTATCCTCCTTGATGAGCTTACATTTTTCATTTAACCAGGATTTCATGTCTTCAGCTTCCAGCCACCATATGCTCAGTTCGTGATGCCTTTGTTCTTAAAAAATCTCTTTCCCATTTCAACCCTGAGAATGTCACCTCTGACCTCTTTTTTTGAAAAGTTTAACTTGAGGCAGGTTTTCCTCGCTTGTGTTTCTGTACAAGCTGTCTTTGGAATAGTGTTTCTAAATGCTGGATATCAGCGTGAGAACAAACTCCACCTACACAGATGCTCCCCACAGAGCTTTTCTGATGTCTTTCCCCTTCTCCTGCAAATGTCACCTTCAGGGCACAGCCCTCTGATCCTCCATCCCTTTCTCCAGTTGTGGATGGACACCAGCTCTGCATGGCTGCTGTATCAGGGGAAGCTGAGGTCTGCAACAGCTTCTGAGGACAAACTTTGAGGATAAGAAAAAAAGGCAAAACTTATGACCCAGACAGCAGAGTTTATATCGGAACTTTGCAGGCTGGATTGATGTCCATGGCCTCATCTTTAACGTAAGGTTTCCAGGAAGGAGAACCTATTAGTGATGATCAGAGCTGTTTTCTGTACACAGTGCTACTAGGGAAGATAAATGAAACCATTTCTCCTTTTAGATGCTGGTATCCAAGAAAATAATACCTCTTGCAAAAACGACTTACAAAGCGCTGGGAAAATCTTCCTGTCTCCCCATCGCTCCCCCTGCCTGGGTGCACCACACCTGCCGTAACAGTATTGAAAAAGATAACCACAAAACATTATCCAGTCTTTAACAACAACCAATATAAGTGTTGAGGAAGGTAATCAGTACCAGTAATCAGAACAAACTTCAGGAGACATTAATGGAATGAACTGCACAGAAAGGAAGCTGCTTCTTCATACCTACTACATGATTTGCTGAAGCCCTGGAGAGAAAGAGTTTATTTTCTTCCAGAACTACATGGCTGAAGGCAAGTACTTTCCTGGGACCGAATGGCTGCACCAGATAAACAAGAAAATTTTGCTGCATCTTCAGCTCCTCGGACACCCCGCCCCACCAGAGGCCTTTTACTTCATATTTCTGTCAGCGAAACTTAAGCTCTTCCAAGCAATGTCTTGGACACAGAGACAGAAGAACAAATCACCCCACTAGGTGCAACTCATTTCCTTCTCTCTGTTAGGAACTGGGGCCAGAGAGCGGCTGACAATTCTGACACGTGGAGAGCTGGATTTTTATGAAATTACCTACTCTTAGTTAAGAGAGAGACCTTCCGTCATGACCAGGCAGAGCAAGGACTGTACAACTAATTTCAATCCATTACTGTTAGTGAAAGAGAACTGTTGCCATCTAAACTAATAAGGGAATTTTTCACTGTGTCATTTATATAGTAGAAGGAATTGTAAAATAGCTCTATAACAGATAGCTGTACTGCTGGAGTTTCCTTAGTTTGTCATTGCACACAAAAGGATCTCAGACACCATAAAATTAAATTTCTCCACATTGCAATTGTTCAGCAATGAGACAAACCAAATTTTCTGCTAATTGAATGCGCTGAGCTACTTGTATATTCATAGCGAGCTGGTGCTTTCAGCACCATTGCGCTTTGGCTCTGCAGGAGCCTTCCGAACAGCAGCATCGAATAAGCAGAGCTGGTGTGGGACTGGCAGAGCCACTGAGTCACCCACAGAGCCTCTGGCATGGGCTGGGAGCCCAAGGTGCAACCTCGGTGGTGGTAGAGGCATGGGTGGCCTTCTCCTCCTTGGGAAGCACAGGTGTGCTCTCCAGCCCCTGACTCTTCTCTAGCGTATGTTTTCTGGAGACTGCTCTTACTGCTTTGCAGAAATAGGACTAGATGGCCTAAGATAACACCTGATTCCTCCAGTTCATGAGTGGTTTAAGCTTACTTTTTCCTAGCCCATTAGCCTCCTGCATTTCGGAGCATAACTCTCCAGAAACCAGTAACAGACTTGGAGGTTTCTAAACACAATTCCCCATTACCGAGCACTAAAAAATGCCCTGATTCAAAGCAGAACACGTCTCATGAAAGCCTGTGCTATGGTTTCCTTGCTACAGTGGGAATGCTCTCTGGGTTGACGCAAGCATCCCTCAGAGCCCCGGGATCCTCTCTTGCGAGTCAGAGTCATGAAGCAAGCACCCCTTAAATGTCAAATCTGAGTCTCTCTCTGCATGCTTGATTAGCTTTTCCAATGTTTGTCAGCCTCTGATATTACTCCCAGACATCCTTGCTTTGAAATCATATCCCTCTCCCTGAGTCATTTGTCCAAGTTTCCCAGATCTGTGTTCTCCTAAAGAGCTGCTATAACACTTAGTGTCTTCAGCCATACCCCGGTGAAATATGAGTGCTCTGGTCCTGTTTCATTCCAGGCTATCTTGGTTTGTTCATCAGTGAATTACCCTTCCAGACATGCCTCTCGAAAGCAGAAAACTCGACACCTTTCATTTGTTCCATTACACAAGAACTAGGAGATAATAAACAGGGTAAGACAGAGGCATAAGGAATACAGCTAACTCGTAGCCATACAGGGGAATTTGCAGACTGCCACCCGTCAGGTGACCAGGGTCACGCATCTGCATTCTGCATACCTATTTCGTATTCACCATTGCCAAATTTGCCACTTCAGTATAAGTTCCAAGACTTCTTTATATGCCACTTACAGCCCCAGCTACTAGAATTATCCTGTTTAAAAAATTCTGGCTTTCATTTTCTTAAAGTACTTTTCTCACCTCTGTGGTTGCACAGAGCAGCTTGAGGCAAGCATACATTCAACTCAAAATAACATATGCTTAAAAACCCCTTATAATTTCAGTTCTTTTGTGATCTCTGAGTAATAGACTTGGTATTTTTTAAAACCTGCATTTGACCAGATTGGATTTTATATGTGTCTGTGAATCTGTATATATACATCTGTGTATGTACATGTGCACATGCCCATCTTTCAGACACAATCTATCCAAGAGTACATAGAATAAAATGAAGAAAAACCTAGCAGTGATTTCAAGGATTAATTTGGTAAGACAGCCATTCCACTTCTATATATTGCATTGTTAAGAATAGAAGCATTTCGCAAATGCCTGGAAGTCGCAGAAAAAAGAGGCTGCTAAGAAAGTATGTGCTTTCTGAAACAAGCAGAGTGTTCTCCAGTTGACTTACTATGTGAGGAATCAAAAAGCAAGGGTTAAAGGCTATTAGAGGCCAAAGCATGAGGTTTCTGTCCTCTAAGCAACTATTTTGGACAATACGTTTGAGCTAGCTATCTAAGGTATCTAAACTTGTCCTGATGTCAAATTCCACAGAAAGACTAATATTGCTGTGGACCTACCCCTACCCTCTGCCCTACCCTCGAGAGGACAAGTACCAATATAAACCAATTCCAGTTTCCCCCTTCTGTTCTGGAAACTATACTGCTCCTTGGTCAATGGGCTCCCAAAAGATGAGTTGAATTCATCAGAATGGAAAATGTAGGTCATTTATTAACGATGGAATTGATTTTATGCACAATATTTCAGGGAAGTGCATTCAGAGATTTTGCAGCCCTCCAGATCGAGGTCAGTTTTATTCTCAATATACAACAGTGAGCTCTGCTAGGATTTGCATGGGCTGCCACAAGGGCTCTGGTCATGAATTAATCCACTGATTAGTTTAGTCACTCGCAGCATTTTATTTCTACTGCATACCTTTGCTATTAGCTTTTATACTTTCTGTATTTCAGGAGTGTTATGGGAATCTTTTATTAACACATCTACACAGGGATGAGATTTAATCTCTTTAATTTATTATCTGTTGCATTTCTAGTAAACCCTTCTTTGTAATATCTAGGCAGCACCCTGATGGTAAATGTGCACTGCTGAAAGACATTACAGAACTGCAAAGCATGCTTTATTATATGTTTTTATTTTATTACAAAAACTCTTCAAATGTCCTTCATATATTTTTCAAGCAGTTTTCATTTGGCAGTGAAAAGACTGATCCTTGCAAAGCTTTTGTCTTAGTGCTTAAACAGTTGAAATCTGTATTTACTCCCATGTATACAATGTCCCATGGTTTCCAGTAACAGAGGTTATCCACATTTTCACTGGTTGCTGAGGAGAAGGTCACTGAAACCAATTTGGTAGTCTAGGCATTGAATATGCCCAAACAATCTCATGAAGAATGGCTGGGTCTTGCAAAAAGGGTTCAGGCTTTGGCCAAGATCTCGCCTAGAGCAGGATTTGTCATGGAGGGAGCTGCATCTGCCAAAAGTAAGAAGCAAATGAAGCAAGGGCTTTTGCAGAACATCACACGCTACTTGAACAGTGAAAGGTGAGCCACCAAAACCAGTGGGGTCTTTTGGCTCCAAGACACCAAAGGTAGCTTTACTCATTGCAAGCCTGGCTCAGTATAAAGCTTTACTGCAGGATGTAAAGCAATGCCCAGGAGAGCCTCCGGCTGCAGTAGTACAGCTTCACTAGGACTTGACCCACCTTGAGTTATTACATTGTGCCTGCCCACAGCTGTAAGTGGTGTGCAATTCCTCAAGCCCAGTTTGTGTAGAACCATCTCAGAAGCCCTTTGAAACCTGGGGCCAGAGCCAAGCTGCAAGACTGTTTATTGATGAGCTGTTCCTCAGTGGAACTGCTAAGAGAAATTTTCTGTTAGGAAAGACCACACCAGATATAAGAGTATCAGCTAGGCTCAGCCTATTTCTTATCCCATTCTATGATTCTGTCACTTTGCCACAGTGCAGTATGTTACTGATGTATTTCAGTAAAGCAAGCTGGCATTATTCTAAAGCAAGCTGAAAAATACTGGCATTATTCTATGCTGTTCTTGGATTTTTGATGTGGAATTGTCTACCAAATTGCCTAGATTTTTTAGTTTTATAAAGCATCATTTAGCAACCCTAAGGATTAACCACTTCACAAAGGAACCAAACCTCTGCATCAATGTCTCTAGTTTTAACAAGCTTTTTGGGCCAGGAAATTTTTTTTAATATTTGGCCAGTATTTATCACATGATATGCACTGCCAGACCAAGTCTCTCTTTAACCTTCTGTTTCCTATATGAGCTGTTTACTTATCAGCCAACATCATCATTTCTCCTAGATCTTCTACCACTCTTGTAATTCACATATTATATTTTTAAGTAGTAAAAAGAGATTAAATGTCTCTTATGAGGCCTACAGGAGCAGGACGTTACCCGAGGAGTTGTGAGTGTCTTTCTGTCACTTAAGCTCTGAGACCACAGCAGTCAAACCCAAAGGACTCCTTTGCCGTCAGCCTCCACATGAAGCTGACAGCTGTTCTATGATGTCACATTTTTAGCAAGTTTTCTTGCCAGTGTGCTGTCTTTAAGGATTTAGAAAGAAAGCTCAGGCAGCACACTGAGCGAAGGGCTCATCTGTCACCTCCCAGGAGGATCCGTACGGTCCTTGCTTCTCTGCATGCCTCTGCTAGCAGTGAGCAAGACCAAGTTGCCAGCACCGTGCCTATGAAATGCAGCAACAAGCCTCACTTCTAAATGATGCAACTGTTTCTAAAATCTCAGAACAACCCAGGAAATTAGCTTTTGGATGAAGAATAGCTGCTGAGGCTGAATCCCTGCAAGGCTGAAGTGATGGCACTCAGGAGCAGGTCATACTCCGGAGACACGGCCCAGATAGTTTTTCCTTTTCCCTATGAATGTCATAGCCCACAGGGGTCATCTTACCAAGAAGCACTGGGGTCCAAAAGGACTCCACACTGAGGGCAATGAGCAGAAGGCCTTGATTTCTGACTTGTGTTTTTTCACCACCATCTTCCTCTCCTCTTAGACGAGAATCTAGTAAAACATTTGTTCCGCAGAGAGGCATCACCACCGACCCTGGGGTATACTAGAGAGACCTTTGCTGTTCCCCATTTTTAAGCTGCCGTCTCCTACAACTTTTCTATGCCCTGGCACCCTTAGTACTCCCCACTGCAACTCTGCAGCTCCAGTCCAGCCACACCCTGCCAGCAAGCAGGGAAGTGGCAGGTGGTACCCATCACGGGAAGCATAAAGAAAAATTGCAGGCCCACCCCTGCCGTGTGTCCTGGCATGAGGAGATACAGGCATGCATGGGCGGGGGCAATTGAACACTCCTTTTCCCATCAGGGCTGTATCTGCTGGTTGTCCCTTGCAAGCCAGGTTACTGCAGGCATCTCTTAGAGGCTGTAGCTCAGCCCAAAGCGACTGCGACACACAGGCATCAGCAGTGAGAAGCATACCTGTCTGCCCACTCCATGAATTGGGCAGCCCTGAGCACACCAGAGCTGGGAATAGGGCCCCTCCTCTGCCACCACTCTGCAATGGAGGTCTTCATTTTCAAAAAAANCCAAAGCGACTGCGACACACAGGCATCAGCAGTGAGAAGCATACCTGTCTGCCCACTCCATGAATTGGGCAGCCCTGAGCACACCAGAGCTGGGAATAGGGCCCCTCCTCTGCCACCACTCTGCAATGGAGGTCTTTATTTTCCAAAAAAAATCCATACATCAAGCCCTGGCTATGTCGACATCTGCATTTCCCCCCGTGAAACGCTGTGCAGTCACAATGGCTCTGCTGCCCTAGGACAGCGCAGAGCCCAGGACGCCCAGAGCAACCCATGGGAGCTAGGGAGAGAGCGTTACCCAGCCACCATACCAGGTGGCGACTGAACCCTGAGAGAAGACCAGCTCCCCTGGATGGCTTTTCCCTGGATGACAAAACTTCTCCCTGAAAAGTGTCACTTACAATCCAAATACAGTTTCTGTCTATTCTTGTTTCTGCTCACCGGAAAAGCCCAGCTTTTAACAAAGCTTTGAAAAGAGAGAGAGAAAAAGGATGGACATGTCAAAGGCTACTATTATTACTGCCTTTATGTAAGAGGCACAGAGAAAGGTGGCTGTTTAAATTTCTAAGACAGACAGACAATGATAGGTAGCAGATGGATGGACAGGCTCCCGCTGGGAACAGACAATGAATTTCATTTTCTTACAGCACTGTCTACTGCAGAATGGGGATGATACTGCAGTACATGTGCCAAGTTCCCTTCGCTGGAGTGGATCCTGCACAGACCGGACTCTCGCACACGGCATAGATCTTTATGTACCAAACAGGAGAGAAAAAGGGCCGACTTACATCTTTTGTCTTCAAAATCCATTCACAGTAAAAGTCTAACAGGAAAAAGAAGACTGTCCCATTTTTTGCAGTGCCAGGAGATGCTTCGGTATAACCTCAAGATACTTCATGAGTTTGTACAGAAATTGCTTTTCTCATCACTGAAGCACAAGCTCTCATTGAGAGAAAGTTAGCGAGCACCGAGCAGTGCATGCAGCCACAGCTTATGGCTGACAGCACAGGAGGCATCACCCAAGAGCGGACACCCTCGCGGCTCCCTTCCCCAGCCTCCCCTCCCAGTGCAGCGGCTGGGGTTCCTGCAGCCCATCCCAGTCCTTTTAGCTGGGGAGAGCTGACAAGAAGCACCGGGGCTGCAGCTCTCCCGTTTGCCAGGGATCCCCTTGCTGTCACAGCAGTCATCCTCTGCTGTCCCCTTCCTCCCTGCACAGTCACATCCAGCCACCTGCAGTCAAGGTGAGATGTGAGAGACACAGGGAAAGGGGGGAGGGAGGAGGTTTGCTTGAGTCACCGCAGGGACTGCAAGGCGTTTTAAAAGATGTTGCCAGTTTGAAAATGCCTTTAGAGCCTTTCAATTGTAAATTTTAGTCTAAGCACGCTGCTCTCGCTCTCTCTGAAATAATGCATGTATATAGGCATAAACATCTCCAGGCTGCAGCCAACCCCATCCATCCCCACCTTGGAGCTCCCTATTAGCTCCGGTATCCTGGCATGCAGTCTAAGACCTTTCAAGTGGTGCATTTGGGAATGATCAGTTGTTTTACTATAGGAAAAATAATTTCCTGGGCTGGGGGAGACAACTCAGCAATGAAGACTAACATAATCCACCTTTGCCTGCATTTCAGCTTCAGGTTGTTTCCTAAATGAAATACTTGCAGGGTACAGAGATGGTGAGTACTCCTGACCAGTGCCTGATCTGGAAAGCACATCCTCAGCATGGCCACCTAGACTGTCCTGTTGAGGCCCTGCCTTCTCACGTAAAAATCCTTAAAAGCACTAGGCTTTCTTTCCTATGCACCTTGTGCTGTTAGGATTCAAATCACCTGTGTCTCAGCTCAAACCCGGTAACCAAATCCATCTCCCACTGTGGCCTCTGCGATGCCACTGACTGCCCCCTCCACTGGTGGCATCCTAAGCCTCGGTCCTTGGGACCAGCTAAATATCAGCTCTGTGACTCTCAGGGTACTGCCTGCCATTTAAAAAAATAAAAAAGAACATGAAAAAAAAGGAGAGCACTGTCCTCAATGTAAACAGTTAACTCTTCAGCTCTGAAAAGTGTTTTAGTATTAAAGCAACTGATACTAATAAGCCCAGAAATGCAAAAGTGTGTAAGGCTGAAGGCAAGATGTGGGAGGGTACAGAGGTGAGGGAATTAACACGGAGCCCCACCTGAACTCTTTCACAGCCTATTCCAAGCATTACACTTCTGATTGATCCCTTTCCTTCCCGCGAGAGTTCTCTGGAAGCCCCCAAGCCCCGATACATTGCAGTATTGGATGCATACCAGCCATCCAACCTAGTCAACCTGGTCAACGGTAGCTCTTACTCATAATTCACACCAGTGAAGTTAACAGGACGCTTTCTATAGGGACTACTTATAGGGAGTGAGCAAAGTGAGCAAGTCTGAAATTGGAGATACTCTTACAACATTATCACCCCACAGTATGAGACACCGGAGACTGAGCACTCACTTGAAAGGCTCCTACCATGTCACAGTGATATCTGAGCAGCCCAGAGCTGAACCCTCAGCTTGCCCCATTTGCAGGGAGAATGGTGCAGGTCTGTGCTTAGTGCGCTCAGCTCCTTGTAGACACATTTCAGGGCACACTTGCAGAAGCAGTCTTAGCTAGGATGGATCTGGTGCTCACCGCTGTGATCTGCTCCACTCTAGTGGTAGCTTACGCACACCATGGGTTAATTACCAACAGACGTATTGTTTCTTAGAGATCAAAGTCAGCTGCTAAGCTGCTAATTGTAGGGACTGCTCTGGCTTGCAATGAGTTGAGTACCCCATTGTACAGTGTACATCCTTTAAGCACATGTCCTACTTCCCACGCCTTCATTCATGTTCCCATAGACACCTTCCAACAAGCACCCAATAGCAACATCTAAAACAAGAGAAGGTTCATAGTCGCTCAAAAATGTTTGCTCTTCTTTCCCTTCGCACATCCCCTGATCAATTGCTCCCGCTTCTGCTTTGTAGTAAAGAGAATAAGGACAAGGTTAAAGAAGTGAGATGTGAGGAGTGACCTTCCCTATAAACTCCATAGACAGAAAATGAAGCTGAGCAGTAGATTAGAAAGTACCTGCCAGAGCTGCCCTCCCAGGTCACCTGGAACCGCAAGGGGGGAATTGCAGCTATTGCCATGGCAATTCTGCAGACTCGATTTTTCTATTGACCTCAAGGTACTAACTAGTGAGTGTATAGTGCTAGAAGTGAAAACGGGTATGGGTGAAATGGAATCATTGTACTGTCACTGATTATCCTTCCTAAAGGCAGTCCAAGTTTCAGTGGAAAAAAAACCTGCATTTTTCAGTGGCAATTACCGCCAAGGGTGGGAGCACCTGGATCTTCCCAGTAGTTCTCATTCTCACTAGAACAACAGAGGATTTTGGTGTAACCCTGCAACTAAAATCCTCTACAATACATCCATCATCAGCCTGTTCTAGGCGTCAAATTGTGACAGATGCCTCACATTTTCATGCACAGCAACTATTTTCATAAATGAATTGGAAAGCATTGACTAAAGTTGCAAATACTGTTTGACTTCTGGAGGGTTTCTTTAATTTTCTTGCTCTGTACAAAGATGATCTTTAAACTTGCAAGTTCAAGTCATTTGTCTTCATGATGGCAGCTGGTGACCACAGGGAAAAGGTCACCGCTATTACCAGTGACAGCATCCCAGCAGATCATCCTCTCTTAGCATTTTTCCTCCTTTATTCCCTCCTTCAACAGAAGGTCAAACATCACCTCTCCTCCAGCGAGGAGAGACTAGTAAAATTTCCTCTTTACATTAGGAACAGTTAATGGAAACAGCAGTAAATCACCCACACATATTCTCATACAGACAGTTACAGAGCGCAAAGACCGTTGGCTTGTCTGGACTGCCATGAGGAGCCGTAAGATAAAGGAAAGAAGTTTTCCTCTTCACATAATCCGCAATTTTGAATCCTCCCCCTGTACTCTGCCCTGGTGAGG
>VZSC01016186.1:258479-285607 GCA_013398225.1 Steatornis caripensis | reverse complement strand
TTCTATGATAGCATTACCAAAAGTCATGGTCCAAGCCACTTTCACTCCTAGCTTGGAGGAGATACTGTTGGAGCCTTTCGTGTGGCATTGTTAGCAATGTCATACCAGCATTTAACTGCTCTGGACAAAGCCACTGCACTAGATACTCTCACAGACCCTAACAAGAATATAAGGAACTTATGATCTCAATGTAAAGGACAAACTAGGAGTGGCAAAATCCAGGTCAAATGGTTGTCTGAAATCACAGGGCAAGGCCATGCCACAGCTGGACACAGTCCTATCGACTCACTAGCTGCATTGCTAGCTACCCCTAGGACACACTGCCACCTCTCAAACTTGCAATGCTTGTCACCTTTTCTGGCCTTACACCTGTAACAGGGCGGGGGTGGGATGGAACAGTCCCTGCCTGTGCAAGGAGATACAGAATAGAATTGTCCTGTTGGTCTACACAAGGGTTATACAGGAATGTGGGGCAAGTAAATGGGAATTCATTAAGATGAGCTATATCCTGTCCCTGCTTCCTTTTTCAGACACATTCTGAGCTCAATAGATAATACAGAAGACAAATTCAGGCACATGGTGAAATGAAGGGGAAGTGCAAAAGTTCAAAAGTCTCTGACAAACAGCAGTGATGGCACCAGCTGTGGAGCTGTGTTAATGAATTTCTTTCTCTCTCAGACACTAATGTATGCCACAGACTGACATTACAACATATTTAAAACCCTATGTCACTGTTCGTTGCATTTTTTAAGCAATGCTGATGGTTCTTCTTGTATTTTATCACTTCATTTTTGTTATTATAAGGCATTTCACTTGCAAGGTATGTGGCGTGAAATAAGATTCACACAGACTTAGATGAAGGCATATTTAAATAGGTTTTGGTTAGATCGCATTTAAGTATGTGACAGGCTGTGTTTAACATGTTTAAATAGGCTATTTACTTTTATCAAGTTTAGTTCTTAATCAAACGGTTTGGCAGGTATAGAATAACTGTTCCCAAGGCAATACGACACAAACAGAAGGTAGAAAGATTGCCTTTTCTGTTGCTTCTGTGGTGATAAAATTACAGACAGACTTTTCACACACACATTGGCCACTGAGGGAAATCTGGAACCTCATTTGTCTTCACGTGCTTTAATCATTTATTTATTTTCTTTAATGTGGCAAGCAGTTTGACAAGTCAGCTTCTAGCCACGACAGCTGGCCACCAGAGCTGTCCTGCGGCCCTGCTGCTGATGCCTGCTCATGCCCCACGTGCAACGCAGCCTTATTGAGTGTTACCTGTCTCTCAGCTGCATCACTGCCGTACTACATCTAGGGACCCGGAGCAAAAAGTAAGTATTGCTTCTGCTTTTCTAATTTAAATATTTTTCTGATGGAGAAACTGGTTTTCAAGGCAATTGCAAGCTGCCTTCATTCAGAAGGACTAGACTCATATATTGAAAAGTGACAAGGCTATTAGGATCTGTAAATCTCCCATCATACACGATCCCTTCAAATTTCACCTCATCAGCAATTACACCATCATACAATAATTAACAACCTACCTTTGTCTTACCAGAACTGTTTGCAGACTTATCAATTACTTTTATGCTTATCTATCAGCACACTGAAAAATGTGAGACTTAAGAAAATTAGTTTGCGAGCAACACCAGCAAGTGAACAGTGAATCTAGCTTTAAAGAGGCGGCTCATTCATAGTGTGAAAACTGTAAGTGATTACTGACCAGCAAAAAAATACACATTTCTTTTGGACTAAATGATCTCTAGAGGTCCCTTCCAACCCCTACCATTCTATGATTCTATGATTCTATGATTCTTTTCTCTCTTTTTCCTGACCCTTCTCAGAACTCTTTGAGATAGGACTGTCACATGAAGGGTAAATGAGGGTGAGGGAAGATTAATAGAAATCTTCTTTTCAGGAATATTGGAATTAAATGTTATTGGACATTGGTATATGCTCAGGTCTCCTGAGATGTTTATTAGAGATTTCACCACCTCCACCTGTCTAAGATTAGATGACCTTGTGAAGCAACAGTTCCTCATTTTGTTCTTTCCTACTTTTTTTTTTCTTTATTGAGGCACAGGAGAAGGGTCCTATAGGAAAATAAAAAACTTTCTAGGTGATTTTCAGTATGTACCACGAAAATAAAGAGAACTGATTGGCTGATGCAGCAGTTGGATAATTCCGCCTCTTCTTCCTTCTGGGCTCCCTATGCCATACTCAGAAGGGGCTGTTGCCTTTCCATCAGTTTCCAATCCTTTATTTCCCTCACAGTTCATGTTCAATGACACAGCCGTGGTGCCTATGCTGAGGAAGAGGTAGGAAGCAGGGTATTTTGACTCACTAACCAGAGGGAAGTTTTCTGTGAACAGTCTCATTTCTTTTTCTTTGTGTCTGGCATGTTTGCTTCCATCAGTCTTTGAGGGTTGACATAGGTTTCCTTTTGCTTTCCTTGAGACTGCTTTGAGGTCTTATACTAAAATAATGAGGCGTTTTAAAAAAGCATTCAACCTGCCTGAACTCATCTATTTCAGGCACTTAGCTAACTGTGTCCCTTTGATCCCCTCTCACTGGGAGGGAAGGTGGATTTGGAAGACAATGTAACTGCCTTCCTAAATAAAAAAGTTATTTTCTCTGAGGTCAACTCACTTTGTGTTATGCTAAAATGGTAGGTGAGAGCCTGAGCTTCCTGCCTCACTCAGGGAATTCTAGTTTCATAGTTGCTTTGTAAATAATTTTTCTTATTTTAAAACCTGTGAAAGACACTAGAGAGACAGCCAGTCACGGCCCCTGTGACAGAAATATAATTAGTATATCAAATCTTTGCACAGACTAAAACAAGAGCTCCAGAGCATCTTGGTCACTCAGGGCTCTAACAGGGCACCAGACCCTATCTCAGCACTACCGTGCCATGTGGTCCTGGATGAGCTGTTTCCCTTCCTGCGCCTTGGTTTTATCTGCTGAATCCGGATTGCTATGACTCTCCATTTCAGGCAGATAGATACCCATACAGAAAATTTATAGAAAGGGTTGGCAATAACCTCTGCCATCAAGGGGCCTTCACGCAGGATCAACATCCCTCTCTGCGGAATCTGGCTCTGTAGCTTTTCTTCGCCTTTGGGCAGCTCCCTTGGGAAGCTGATCCCTGCTCTTGCTTGCAGACTTTGATCCCATCATCATCCTCTTCTCCGGGCTTTACCTTTCCTCCCTCTGACACAGACATGGCTTAGAAAAAGAGACAGCACCTCCCGTGAAGCTGGAATTCAGCCTAAAGATCAGCTGAATGCTGCTGAGGACCCCTGGCCAAAGTCTCACCCTCCTCAGGACCCCCGTGCAGGAGGGCTGTCTCATGCCATCACCTTCCTCTTGCTCCCAGCTCTAGCCCTCATTACCCACTACACCGAAACATCCCTGCAGCTGGTGGCATACCACTCTCTTGGGCATGGAGGCAGGCAGTGCCGTGCCACAAGATGAGGACAGTGCATTGCTTTGCTTGTTTTATTGCTCAGAGCCTGCAGCACCTTGGAAATGCAATTTGCAGAGCTGTCCTTGGAAGGTGAATCAGGCAGAGCTGCCGGTTGCTGGTACCTCTTGTGAGGCATTCCCTTTAGTCTAAACTGTTAGACAGTTTAAGAGCTATTGGACATTGGGCCAGGTTTTGGCAGGATTGTTGCTGTTCAGGCCATGTCTCTGCCTCTCATTTCTTTTAATTCGCTCTGGCGAGCAGCGCTCATGACAACTCTGTGGCAACACATCCTTCAAAGGCCAGTGGCCAGATAAACAAAAGGGACTACCAAACATTTCAGCAGCAGGTCTCAGCTAAGGAAGGAAAGCACTCCAGTCCTTATAACTGCCTGTTTAATCCCCAGGGAGGGAAAGGTAAAACTACCTTCCTCCCTATAAAGCTTCAACCTTTAGATGTTGTTGCTATCTCAGAAAGCAGCCAAGATGTTTGGGACTGCCTAGGGAGGAAGGAGTGGAGCAGGGTGAGCAGTAGGGGAATGGAGGTGTTGCAGAAAAAGGGGAAAAATAAATAAAGAGTTAAGAAACAGTTAAGTAAATTCCCTTTCCCATCCCAGCTGTTAAGATCAGCGTGAGGCAAGGAGAGAAGAAGCAGAACCACTGGAGAGTTATGTGAAAAAGCAACGGCCTCCAGGCTGCTGGGGCGGCACTTGGGGAGGCACGTCCAAAGACACCTCAGAATTTATTCTAGCCGCAAGTTCTGCAATTAAAGTGTGAGGTTTCCCCAGTGAAAGTTACCACCTCCATCTGCTGTGATTTAAACTACAGAAACCTCTTCAAGCGGGTGTGATCGGCGACTGAGGAAAGTCTTTGTTTGCAGTTATCTCACTGCAATCACGCTTGCTGCTGCAGGATCCCTCTCTTCCCTAGCTGAGCTATTTGTGGTCATCTCAATAATGTAGTGCAGAAATGAGAGAATGTTATAGTTTTGCAATATGCTGCGCCTGATTACCAAGCAAATTTGGCCTTCATAAGCTAACCAAAGCACTATAAATTCCTAGGTGAAGAATAAGCCATTTTTACAGCAAACAAAGGTGTTCAAAGACATTTGTCCCACCTTAATTGGATTTCAGAAGTGGGTTTAAATGAGATTTAAGCCTCCAAACCACTGGGGAAGCCCAATATTTTACCTTTGTGCCATGTGATTATAAATAACCTTAATGCCTATTCTTCCACACAGAGTTCCTACCTTCTCACGGCCAAGCGAGCAGTGTATTTATGTTATTGATTGAACCAACAATTTAGTCTGCCACTCGCTTTTAAAGGATCTACCTGAGAGCAATCAGTCCCGTTCAAGTCCATCTCCCAGCCCGCACGTGACTGCTGTCGTCACCGACAGCTACACCTCCCTCCCAGGAGAGACGGAGACCTTTAGGACGGCAATGCAGGTTTAGGCACTTGTCCAGACGGCTCCATTACTCTCTCCAGACCACAGGGGAGCAATGCATGATCTTCATTACACACTGGGGAAAAATGATGATAGAAGAGAATAAAAGCAGTTGTTCCTTCCCTTCAGAAACACCCTCTGTGCAGGCAGAGCACAGCTCACAGGTATTTCCTGACACCGAAGGGGACACCTGCAGAGCCGCGCGCTTGTATTTTCAGGCATGTCTCAGAAGTGGGATTTCAATGGGGTGGGGGATACCTCTGAACAAGCCTGTTATTCTCATTTCATTCCCTAGTGGTCCTTGGCTGTGCAGCAGCGGTATAAAGAGTTTGAGGGATGACTTAATTTGCCGGAGATTTCATCTGGGTAACTGCAAGAACGGTGATTTCTACTATATGACACAACAGCAGCTGCGCAACCCCAGCTCTGAGATGGCTCTAGCCCAAAAGAAATGAGGCACTCATTTACATCACTTGCATTTTTGCTTTGCAAAGAAAATAAATTCAACAAAAACAGCAGGACAAATCCCCCGACACATACGCAGAAACAGCTGCCTAGGAGAAAAGGGAAACTGTACAGTATTGCGAAGAATATTTCTGTGGATCGGCAAGGTTATTCTGCCACCCCTTAAAAACAAGCCAAATTAAGTCATTCTGGTATAAAATCCTTATATTTTAGGTAACCAAAGCACTTTGGCTGTATATTACCATTCTGACCTTCAAGGTGACTCACTTAGATGTATGTGCACATGTGCGCCTTTGGGGTCTAATTCTGACCAAGTTACGCCTGCCCTGTTTAAGTGCTGTTTTGTGCAGCACCTGCAAACAAATGAGTTAATTTCTTGTCTTGAACCTGAAAGGCAGCTACCTGCCAGCCTCAGGGAGACATGTCTGAGCACAAGTGTCATCCCAGTGGTCTGAATTGGGCAATTCAGGTAAATTGTCCTCGGTCCTCAGGCTGTAATCTCCACTGAGAGCAGGGGTGCTAAATCCCTGGCTCTCCTCAGCAGTAGCTCTCAGAGGCCTTTACGGAGGTCTTCAAGATCACGCATTTCATTTCAAACTAGGGAGAAACTGAGGCACAGAAGTAACGTACCCACAGGTATGCAACGGTAAGGAAAGGAGCACTGATCTCACTTAACAATCTTCAACACATTATGCAAGACCTGCTCAAGAAGATGAGCTCAGAGCACCAGGTATTCATTCAACGCTGCTGACTTTCCTGTTCTTATTCCTCTGCCCTCCCCGAGTCCTGCAGCCAAGCCCCTATCACTCCTCCCTCAGCTCCCTCCTAGCCTGCAGTAGGTCAGAAAGAAAAAAAAGATGTATTCCTTTGGGGGTGGAAAAAGACAAGAGGAAAACAACAGGGTCTTATTGGGTTTGGAACTGTTCAGCCTTTCCTTATTTATTTAAAATTATTTTTTTAATTGTTTCCAGTGTCTGGGGACGTCAACCCTTGTGGGAATACCCTCAGGTGAATCAGCGCAGGATGAAGTGTCACCCCCAGGACCGGGGTGGATACGAGAGGGACCAACTCTCCGCACAGGGCAAAGCAGAGACCTCAAGGCTTTTGAGAGAGGTAAAGGAGGAGCTGCGGTGTTAAGAGACCAGCCAGCTTCCACCGGACCACCTGAAAATTAGAGAGACAGGAGATAGGTAACACCCCATACTGATTTGTCAAGACTGAATCACTTCAAACTATTCTAATTTCTTTTTAATGGAATACGTAGTCTTCTGGGTAAAGAAGCACAAATATCAATGAATGCTGACTTTCAGATGTGTCCACCACTGTCCCATTGGTGTTAACATAGACAAGCTATGGAAACATGAACAGGTAGAGCTGTGATGAGGCAGAAGAAAGAAAAAGCAGACTCCAGGAGTCATTTCCAATGGCTTGCTAACAAATCGAAAGGTGGTATCTGCAGATGGCAGTTCTGGCCTGCCGCCACTGGAGACTTTCAGTACAGAAGTGGGTAAAGAAGGGACAAACATGCTTCCTAAATCTGCAGATACTGCTAAGTTGGGAAGAGCTATGAGCATGTTGCGGGACAGAAACAATTCAAAATAGTTGTGACAAACTACTGAAAGATTTAAACAAAGTAATTCAATAAAGGACAAGTAAACAATGTCTGAATTTCATTGGGAATAATTCACCGGCATCAAGGCAAACCAGAGAGCCTGGCAGCAGAGCTGAAGCAGGTAGGATCACAAGTTAGGGAGGTCAGACAGCTGCTGCAAAACCAAATGGCAGACACTATCCAGGGCTGCAGAAGCCCCCGTGCTGCCCAGAAGACAGAAAGTCTTCCTCTTCACCCGGCTCTGCCAGAGTCTTGTGTCCAGTTATGGAACCGCAGCTCGGAAATATGTGGATGAACTACAGACACAAATGGTGAGAGGTATATAAAAGTCAGTGTGCTACGACAGGATGAAACAGGAGCTGTTCAGCTTAGAAAAAAAGGGAGGGGAAGCACTTAATGCTCTGCAAATAAAACGTTACTACAGAAAAGAAGTTACCGGTTCTGTGGCAGTCTGGGCAAGAAGCAATGGGCTTGGACTGCACTAGAGGAAATTCAGAAACTATTCTTAACATTTAACCAAGCAAAATGGACAGAGAAGAACTGGAATTGCCTGTGCATGAGAGATCTGGATTCTCCAGCCATAAAAATCTTCCAAGAACAGTTTAGAAAAGCATCTGTCAGGGGCACAGCAAGGTGAGTCAATCCTGCCTTTAAACACAAAAAAGGCATAGACTCATGGCCTTTCCAACCCAATTTTCTGCAGCTCCTGTGACTTCTATTGTTAGTACTTGCCTCACTGAAATGGAACATTTTCTCATCTTACTTGAACATATTTTGGCAAAGACAGAGCAAAGAAAAAGGCATTTTAATTGGAATGTTCTCCATTCACCTCCCGTCTATCTCCCACAAAACAGCAAAACAGTCAAGTCATCTTTTCCTAACCACATTCTCCCACAAGGTTTCTGTAGAGAAGAAAAAACCCAAATCCAATACAAAAACCCCAATATTGCTTTTTTATTGAAATGAAAATAACTAGAAAAGTTCCTTTCCCCACTGAAAAATAAAGAAGTGAAGGGAGGAACAGCAGACAGGATTTATGGAGACGTTTATCTGAATTCATCAAGATTCATCAAGGACATCGTCCTGTGTGCTTAACAGCCCAGAGCAACACTGCAAATTGGTGAAGGCCTTGAAGTATAGCGGGCTTCTGCAACCAGTGGAAACTCTGGTGTGGAAGTGGGGTGGATTTAGGGAAGCAGAAAGTAATTTCCTTCTCAGGTAAATTTAGCTCAAGTATTTCTGAAGGCTGCAAAACCGGCTTCAGAAAAATCTCATGAGCAGCAGCATCAAATGGATTATTCAAACATTTTACATTTATACTACAGTTTGCAACAAGCAAGGTTTTTTATTAAAGTATGTCTTTATTCCAAGAAGAGAGTTGCCAAATGCAAATGGGGGGCCAGATTTTCCTAAAGGAAGGCGAGAGCTGAGGCTTTTCTTTAGGACCATACTGAATTAATTCTGAAATCTAATCGTGCAGACTCTTTGCAGACATTGACTTCATGTCTCATTCTGCAGCTGGTCAAGAAGAATGGTCTTAAACTTTTATACACACACATACACACAAAACAATTGTGCGTTTATTTCTAGCTGATTCCACATAAAATCCTTTTTGCAAACATTGATCTGAGAATTCTGGCAAGAACCAAAAGCACTAAATGAGGCAAGCTGAAGTATAACAGAAAAAAAAAAAAGGAATAGCGCTGGAACCAAAGCCACATCAAAGTTTGTCTGCCATCACTCTTTCAAATTGCTCCTAACAAAATTCATGAGTCTGGAGGATATTGAAAACTCACATGCAAGCACAGTTCACAGTCTTTGCTCGCATTATTTTCTGGGCTGGAACATGGGTTTTTCTCCTCCCATCCATGTCTTCGATGACTGGTCAAGCTATCAGACTTCACCTGATCTTCTCACTGCTTGGCAAAGCCCAGAAAACAGCTCCAGTTATCAGGAAGTAAATAACAGTGTAGAATCTGTCTCTACAGACAAATCCTGAAGATTGTGCATCGCATCATTCTCACCAAGTCCCTCTTTCAAGAGGTTATTGGTACAAGTCATAAATAGGCCTTTACGTTGGTGCCTCATGGGCACACGCACACGTAGCCCTTACTACTGCAGTTAAGGCCTCATAGCAGCTCAAAGAGCAGAACCAAGGAGAACCCCAAGGACCAGAGCACACAATTACTACTCTGTTTTCCCCTGATTATTTTCTAACAAAGATCACGGGAAAAAAATGCTGCCACTTGAGAAATAAGTTGAGAGCCAGGACCCCAAGAAATCCATTCACAGGTTCTCCTGAGGACTCTGTGCTGTTGTAGCGGCCCAAGATGAATGACGTACGGCAAAAAGAAACAAGAGTCCTCAAGACAGCACCAGAGTAACTTTATTGAAGAAAATTGAATAATCTGTCTGATAGCGTAAATTTTGTAATGAACTGATGAATCACAACAAGAGTCTGAAATATTACAGGAGAAAGGGACCGCAGCTGGCTGTGTGCATCTTCTCAGGCTATGCTTATTCTGTTTGAAACTGTTTCAAGAGGTTTTTTAATTCAACTTTTTACCCTTTTCTCTAGACACATTCCCAGCTGGAGCAAAATGAATTATCCTTAGCTATCAAAGTGAAAATTAAAAAGCACCAGCAAGACTTGCCGAACATCTTATAGTGTTCCACATCTCTTCCGAACCCGTATTATCATCCTGAACAGCATAATCAATCCTCCTACATTCTTTTCAGTGCTCTAAGAAGTAGCCTTCTCATTTACTTCTCATAACTGTGATGTTGCAAGCTTACAATTTACCAGAAAGATCTTAAATAAAGCAGGAAAATGCTTTTGGCTCTTCCCCTCCCAACACAGTCATCCGTCATATAAACAGCATCAACAAAATCTGGCAAAGTCACTACATTCGCGTGCCCTCAGACTGGCCTGAATGGTCTGAATACTTGTTACCCAAAACTCTGTTTTCTGAGAATCATGACACTGATTTCAGTAAACCCATTCCCACAAGTGAAGGACAAGCCAGTGAGTTTATTTGAATGACAGTTCCACATACTCTTATCTTCATTGTGAGGTAGTTGTCAAAGATAGTTGAAATGGTGCCAATATAAATAGATTAGGTTTCTTCAATCCTGAAAAGAGACAGCTAAGGGAAGTATAAAAATATCAATAAAATCAGGAGTGGCACTGAGAAAGGGAACAGGTACAGACTGCACGTGCACTCTCTCCAAACCAGAACTAAGGGGTATCAGACAAAACCATAGCAGGTTCAAAACAATCTAAAGGAGGTGGTTCTTCATAAATGTGTACTGCAGCCAAGGAAATCCTTGCTCTGGATGTTGTGGATGACAGAAGTTGAAAGACGCTAAAACCTGGAAAATTTCACTGAAGAAAAAGGTACAAAGACAGACATTGCCTTTGTTTTATGAAAGCCCTGCACAGCAAACTGCTGGAAGCGAGAATATTTGGAAAAGTACCACTATGCTCACCTGTATGCTGCTGTAAATGAGACACTGGGCTAGATCCAGCAAGTTTATTCTTACATTTTTATAAGATTCTTTTGGACAAGACAGACGATTGCTAGGAGGAAAAACAAGGTTAGGAAATGATGTTACTGAATGCTTTCAATATTCTGATAAAAATGGAAGAGAAAGAAGTACTACTGTTCCAAAAACTTCAATTGAAAGCAATGTTTACAATGTCCTTCCCAAAATGTAGTCATACTTCTTGTTCCAGTAGTTACTTTGGTGTCATGCCATGTACTCCTCATTACACTTTTGAGTGTAACTGGCTCTGAAGTGTTATTATGCCATGCAATACGTGCTTGTTCTTTATGTGTCCTCTCAAACAAATCTGCTGGCTTGAGCAACAGAACACATTTCTGCTCCTTTTAACTCTTGTTTGTCCTGAAAATTGAGAGCTTTGCCCTCTCCTGTGTGTCACCAAGAAAACTGATTGCAAAGACTCAGTTAGTATCTGAGGAAAGCCTTCCTGAAGCTGTTGGGGATTGCATGAGGAGTTTGTGCCCAGCTTGCAAGAATTTTATTGATGAAGTCAAGTCAGGAAAAGGAGAAGACCCAGAATGGCTCTCAAAGCCCTGACACCTCTTAGGGATGAGCGGCTAACACATAGCTTGCAAGGAAAAATATTTCTAGGTAAAAGATCAGGCATCACTAAGCTTCTTTGTGCATTCACCTTTGGCTTATTACTCATCACTTCTTATGTACAAAGAGTGAGCTACTCACTGAAGAGTAAAAACAAAGGGAAACAATACACATCTGGCTTTTGGGGAACAAACCATGGGAGAGAAAACTCTCAATTTCACATGGAGGAAAGGGTCAGTTATGTTTGGAGGTTTCTCTTGGCAACAAGTCAAAACTCTGGCCCACTCCATAATTTTCTATAAATACAATGGGATTTGGGGGGCTTAACCCAAATCTAAGGTGTCCAAATAACGCTTCATTTCTAGCGACATTTCCGCAACGTAAATGACACTTACAACCCCATAAAAGCTCTCTCAGCTCTTCATCTTCTGATTTACACGTTTATCCCTAGTAAAGCACTTCAGTCATCACTGAGCTGTGATTGCTTCTTGGGTGGCAGGCAGCACTTGTTTAACTGCTTAGTGCTTGAGGATGCAACAAGAAGAGACACAGCCCATTATATCTGGGCAAAACAGCCCAAATCCTCAGGGGTACTTTGGCTCTAGCTCTCACTGACGCTCATGGCAGTTCGGCTTTAATTAACCACAAGGAGTTGTGACAATACAGTTAATCCAGAGTTTGGTCAGCACACGGCAGCCAGTGCTCTGTCCTCACCAAGAGTCACGGTCTGTAATGTTGAGACACAGTTTTACCCTTCCTGCCAGCAACAGCCTCCAGACAGAGCTATCAAGAGACAAGCATAACACAGTTACTAGTCTCATCACTACTTCTCGGGGTGGATTATAATGCAGAAGGCTGCTCAGTGTCCATAGCAAGTCTAAGCGTTAGCATTTACATGTCTGTATCAGCACACTCCAGATACGAGTAGTTCACAGCAAGTTGCCAGCCCACAGAGTGCTGAGCTTCTGCAAGGCTGAAAAATTAAACTAACGCAACGAAGTGTATAGACAGACATTATGAGAAGCAAATTATCAGGATTACTATGGTAACAACACAGAGTGAATGATGACTTCAAGGCCATGACAACATATGCATTTTATAGGAACTGCTAATTGTCTGACTCTGCTCACTGGCACCACAACATATTTTTCACTAAATACCTTGGTATTTGAATTTTGCTGCCTCCAGCTAATATTAACATATTTTGCATTCATGCTTTGTATAAATCCCCAGTAATATTTCGAGTTAAATTTCCCAAACATGCATTCAATCTATATTTAATGAGACAGTGTGAGTTAAGTAAATGAGTGCTAATTAATTAAAGCATATGTATAGTGGGCTGTGAGGATTAATTAGTTAATGTTTGCAGAGAGCTTTGAAAAATGCAAAGAACTGTAAACATGAACAGTGCTTTGGGGGAAAGAAGAGTGAGGAGATGAAGAGATACGGTATATTATAGCTAACCTTTAATGAACACCTGTTTAATACCACGCACGGTTTGTCATACAGTGTTAACTGCAACGAGGAAGCAACCATACATTCTGTTAAAAGTAAATGGGCCAAATTCTCCAGTTCTGTCTCTGTTGGGACACTGTCACATAACACAACTAGCCAAAGTTATCCAGAGTTACTGGATAAGCACCAAGAGCTGACAGCATGGGCCAAGGGGAGGAGCAGTGTTTGAAGAGTGCCCAGCACTGACTTGCTGAGTCCCGATGGTCTCCAGCTAGATGCAGAAGACAAACTTTTCTAATGATCCCACCCATTTCAAGCAGCTCTATTGCCAGCTTCAGCACTCAGTGTCTCACAGCCAGAGCTGCTGTGTCGTCAAGGGCTGTGTGGACAAGGACAAGCCCATGCTGGCACAGCCTGGCCAGGGTCAGTAGCATGCATGGCTTGACACAGGCTGAGTATTCACCAGAGCTTCCCTCCCCCACCCCCACCATGGGGTTTGTAGTCACCACAAAGGTCACTGCTGCCACAGCTTGGGACTGGCAGTGCCTGAACATGGCCAAGAGGGTGACTGCACAGTTGGCCTGCCCTGGGAGAGGGATGTCTGTGTGCATGGGGACATCTAGCAGAGCAGCCACTGTAGAAAGGACCTTAGCAGCTCTGCACCTCTGCTCCTCCCTCCTATCCTTTCTGTAGTGGTGGAGATTTCACTGCTGCATCTGCAGGGAACTGGTATCTCAGGCAGCTCCACGCCAGAAACATTCAATTACCCACGAGACCTCAGCTTGTCCCCACCCGACAAGGACGCTCAACTCTGACATGCCCAGTCCCCAGTACTCCCAGAGCAAATCAACTTTTCCCATCAATTATGTTCACTGTTTGCTTTGAGCAAAGATCTCCATGGCCTGAAGAATAAATTCACACACGGACTTGAGGGCAAAGGCCAGCAAAGGAACAGCATAAATTCCAGCCTCAGGAGAGCAGCACTGCAGGAGGTGGGATGTCTCAGATGCTTTAAGGCATAGGTAGCTTTATGCTGGGATTTGTCTTCTGAACACATCACTGCATGAAAACAGTGAGGTACATAAGCACTGGACCCTCTCTTGTGGCTCCCATTTCCCACGGCACCCGGCAAGTCCCTGAGCTCAGCATTGGGACTGCCAGCTCCTCTCTGGCCTCAAGAGAGAAATCTCCAACACTCATATCTTGCTGCTGCAACCCATAAGCACAGCTTCCCTCTCCTCCATTCTTCTCTGAACTATTTCAGTTCTTCTTGTGCCCTTTCTGTGTGCCTGGAGACCTGCCTGGCAGCATGAATGAAGAATGAGAGCGCAAAGAGCTTCCTAGCACAGTCTGCCAGTGGCAATGAGAAGCCAGCCTGGTCAGTGTCAAGTCCCTTGCTCCCTGGACTGCCTGCTGCAAGGGCTCACCTCCTGTGGCCTGGGAAACCACCATCCACACAACCTCATGGCTGAGAGCACCGCTCTGCAGGCAGCGTCTGAGGAGTGCTGGGCCCTTGAGGCAGACACAGCCGAAGCTACTCCACATGCTTTCACTAGCCCCCCTCAACACTCAGGGCATAACTCAGGAGTGTTTGTGTGCAGACAGCCAGGAAGATTTCAGTGTGTTCCTTTGACTTTTGCCAGGGTAATTTGTTTTATGCAGAGCTGGAGAGAAGGGGCAGAACAAAATAAGCCACCCAGGAAAGACTTCCTTGGACAATATAATTGATGTAGGCTGCGTATTAGCAGAGCTTTCCAGGACAACACACTGGCAAACCTTATGCTCCTGCGAAATAGCCCTAGAAATAAATTTGGCTGTTTGCAAACAGAGTAAGACAGCCTGTGTGGCCTCAGGGTGAGTCTGTTGTCCAAAAAGAGGTAAGGAATGTGCTCCAACTTCACCTCCTGAAGACCTAATAAAATAGGCTGAAGCAAGTGAGCCTACATGCAATAGGCTGCACACCACCTTGCTGTGCTATGTCCTAAGCAGAGACAAGGATTGAGTGTGCAGGAGATCAAAGATCTTCCCATCTCCACATGAGGCACTGAATAAGGGGGAGAAACAGCGCAGCATGTGTGGGGGCTCCTGCCATGGTGGGTGCTGCTGGGGCTCGGGTGGCACTCCTAGTGCCATGGGAAGTTTAGGGACAGTCTAGGTTGATCAACCAAGGGTTGTATCTGGATCCTGCCCTTGGATCCTACATCCTGAGGACACAGTACCCACTGCTAGGATGTTCCCATCCGGATTACATTCTGGTGAGAAATATGGCCAAGGCGTAACTCTTTGCCTTTGCAAAACGAGATGTGAAGGGACTGTCAGTAGGCAGGAGTCCGAGCGGAGAAGTGCTAGGATTTTGCTCATGACAATAGGGTCTTCTGCCCTTGTCCCCAGGGCTGCATGAGGGGACACAGATGACTGAGTGGACCCCAGTCACATCTGAGCCCCAAAACTCTCCTGAGCTCCCTTCAAACAGCTCCTAAAATTGCAGCTGAATACCAGGACTGGACGCAGGCACCACATCACTGAAACATTTAACACTTTATTCAGGGAGCTTTCTTGTGGGTTTTCTGGAGCCTGGTGAGTGGAGGATACCCATGCTGGTGTCCTCACACACTGGCTGTGCTGGGTGCTGTGCAGTACGGGTGTTGCAGTGCCACTGGGCAGCCCAGCATCATGCCAGCTGCCAGCCTCTGCTAACCCTCCCTCTCCTGCCTGGTGCTCAGTCAGTCTGTGTCAGTCCCCACAGAAAGTGACTGAAAGCCCATCTGATAGCCTGTGCCCTGAGCCACCAGAGCAGTCATCACCCACTCCATTTTCAGCCAGTTTCGCAACAGAAACGAAGGGTTATCAGTGACAGGGCCGGTGCCGGGTATGAATGGGTTTCCGTGGCTGCCAGCAGCTTGGACAGAGATATCTGTCCCAGCAGTCAGTGGCTGCAGCCTGCACATGTTCCCCACAGGGTGAGCTCCATGACCAGCACACAAAATCCTGAACCAAAGGCAATCATTGTACTTATTCACCCCCGAAGTCAGTGGGAACCTCCCAGCTCTAACACCCACAAGAGGGGACAGCCTACTTAAACGGGCTTGAAAAACTGCATACAAAGCAATACATCCCTGAAAGGATTTGGTAAGTTATAAACTCCAACTTATCACAGCCCTGCGGCTGAAGATCACTTGCACTTAAATCTCACTTCCGTAGCTGCTACGTGGCTGCTGCAGAGAAGGGCAGCTAATTGCAGTCCTCTTAGGGAGGCATCCTGGCTGCTGCTCCAGGCACAGCTCCCCGCAGGTTAGGATATGCTTCTGCAGTTTGTTTGAATGCTGCTCTGCAGCACTGCCAAGAAAGAGAAAAGCCCTTGGATAGCAGGGGCAGAGAAAGCAGAAAGCCAAATAGCCAGATGCAAGGATGCATGAGGAGCGAACCAGCACCGGACAGCTATACTTTCCAGAAGTGTCTGCAACTATGCTTCATTAGCCCCACAAAGGAGACAGCAATCTATCTGCTTGCACAATTTTTCTCTTGGCCCCTCAGCCTCACTGCTAACTTGCAGGGCTGTTTGAGCAGCGTTCCCTGAGAAAAAACTCGGCTGCTCACAGGCCTCCGAGCAGCTGCTGCCAGCATGCCCAGAGTGCCGCGCAGAGAAGCGCCTCTCGGGAAAATAATCGTCATTTGTACAATATACTTAGTAGGGTCTCATTGGTAAGGAATGCTTAACGATTTATTCAGCAGTGCCTCTCTCCTGGAATGACATAAGCCATTCCCTTAGGAGACCTACAAAAATCACATTAACACTAACCAGTTCTTTGATGATTAGAGACTTTCCCTGGCAACACTCCGCCAGTGCAGGCTGGCAAAATATACTGCTGTAACTGGAGATAGACTTTTCCCCCTTTTGCGTTACAGAGTAATCCAGCCAAAGGGCTCCAAGGGGATTCTTTCGCATATGGTACCATGGTATCAATTAAAACTGTCTCCTTTGGGATGATGGAAGGAGCACACTTTCAGGAATTTTACCATACTAGCAATTGTGTGCTCACGTGGTTTCATTTAACAAAGCAAGAACTGGATCCCCCATCTGTTGCTCAGTAGCTTAGGCAACATTTAGCTGAGCGTTTGTATTCATGATGATCACCATTAATACAACGGTTCGTAGATTAGGAATTTATCCCACCTTTTATGCTTAATAGGCAGCTCTTGCTAATCTCCTCTGTGGTACTTTCTGTCCTAAATTCTCCAAGCACTTTTCCTTCCTATACGCATCTCAATTCCAGGCCATTACGTACCACAGACAACTGCCTCAGTTCCTAGCTGGGTAAAAACGGAGACATGGCCGGGCACCAATTGGTTCAGCTATCGCAAGAAATCACAACTGTCAGACTTGCTGGGAGAGACAACAGCAACTATTAGAGTAGCTCTTGCATCAGTCAAACTTCTTTATTCTTCAGCATCAAGTGCAGACAAAAGACCTCTAACATTTGCTAGAAATGTTGATTAAGTTTGCAAGTACCAGCACTCACTTAGGGAAGCCAACCTGGCCATAGCTGTCTGTGTAACTAAGTCTCAACAAACACTTCCCTGCGAAAAGGTAAAAGGCAGCTTCTAGCCTCAAAGATAACTCTTAAAGCAATCACTGGTCAAGAGACAAAGCCTGGATCTCCCCCGAGAAGTTAGGCTTGAAATCTAATAAAGGGTCCTGAAGAAACACAAAGCATAAATTATTTCTGTTAAAAGCACAGAATTAAAGTTATGTTAATAGAAGTCATTTGGCCATCTGAGCAGTCTCCTAGCAATTGCAAAATTACTGACTGAACGAGGAGTTTCAACCAGAGCATCATTTCATGGCCAGATCCTGACTGGTTTTCAGGCAAGCAGTAAGAAGCACTCAGGAGGGAGCTGCTCTATCCTCAGAAGAATGGAATTAATAAGTCACAGAAAGCTGTTTAATAAACAAATTCCCCCTATTCTCTTGTGAACTGTACAGGAACAGAGTACGTGAACACAGAAGGCTTTGCTATGTCTGTGTGTTTCCCAGACCATTTCCCCATCAAGCCCTTGTCCCTCACTTTAAGCCCATCACTTCTGAGCGCCAAGCTGCTTTGATCTGCAGCACAGACCCCATGGCGCTGCTGCCATTTCCTGAGAGGGCTTCTTGTCACCTCTATAAATCCACACACTCCACTCAAAGGCAGTTAGTTTTTCCGCTGGCCTCTGTTTCCAGAGGCAGGGGTTTGGTTCAAATCTGTTATTCCCCTCTAAGACTCAGCCATTTGTAGCTCATAAATTGGAGCTTAGCAGATAGATTGAGATGTTTCAAGTTTATCTTCCCACACAAGTAACAGCAAATTGTAGCATGAGCCTCGTGTACAATTTTGTTTAAGTGCCCTGAGGCTGGGAAGCTGCACAGGCAAACTGCCTTACTGGAGATGCACGCTTCCCCAGTCACCATCTTCACAACGCAAAGCTCTCCTCCCTCTGAAGCGGCTCTGGGAAAGGTGATGGATACACTGCAGGCAGAAGCTTTATAAAAGGTTCAAACTGAAAACCCACGCAGTGAGCTAAAACTGCTTGTTTGAGACAAACCATACCAGAACTTTTTTTGAGGTTGGAAAAAAGATCATTTGACTTCTTTTAATTGTACCTGATTTATATGTGGCTCTGTACACTCCTAGGGAACAGCAACAGTCCTGCTGAATCACCATGAGAAAAAACGTGTATCTAGGCAGATCTGGGTTTGCAGAAGCAAGATTTCAAATTCTTCAGGACTAGAAGGATTGGAAAGAAAATCAGACTATGCATGCGCACAGCATTTAACATAGGAGAGCTGGATCCTTCAGCTACTGTCACAGTGAAGTTCAGCACGACCAGCAGAAATGACTGTGGGCAACTTCTTTTCCCGAGGCATTTCCATGTGCGTCTGTGGCTGTAATCGCATGCATTTTACCTATACTTGCCCAAAACTATCTCAGCTCCAACCTTCTCTCCACAGCCTAAGGCACAGAGATATCGCAGCCTGTCTCCAGCAAAAGCTCATCTAGATTTTCATCTTGCATGAAGAAAAGACTTGTGGCAAATGGCTATCTCTAGGACTGTGATGGTGTCAGACTGGAAGGAGCACCTCTGTCCCATCTGACTCTTCAGTCTGTGTCTGAATGTCACAGGGTGATCAGTCTCAGACGACAGCCTGGCACGCCTGCAAGGCCATGGGAATACCCCATCTCTCCTTACAACCCACCCACATACACAGATGAGTTTCATGATTTTGGCAGCATATGGCAATTCCCCTGTGCAAAAAATGGTAGGGATTTTGATCTGGTATTTGCTAAGCCTCATCCTCCTCTGCATGGAGGCACTGCAACAGTCTGGCATCTTGACTCCTTTCTGCCATTGGATTTTGCCTACTGGGGAAGCAGACCGGGCTGTGGACTGGCCAGGAGCCCTCGTCTCACATTCTTATGGCATGTTTTATACCTGCAGCGCTGATAGGCAGCTCCCTTTGGAAGCTGGTTACCCAAATCTTCCTGGCTTTCCAACTCGTTTGAAAATCTGAAGCTCATTAAAAGAAACAAGAGGGGAAGGGGAACTGGCATGCTGCTCTATCAAGCCTCATCTCTGAGGAGCAAGCCTGTCGCCACTGCTGCTTCCACCCAGCTCCAGTTCCAGCTTGACCTCTGTTTACCTACTGTTCTCCACAACCCACAGAGACATCAAGTGGCCAAATAATCTAACCGCACATACACAGACTGGAAATTTTGCCAAGGAAGGTTTGAGAGGACAGTAGAGCATTTCATCTTAGGCAAAGTTGGGCCATTCACAGCCCAGCAAGAAGTTCTCTCTCTGTGTCTTCACTGAATGTTACTGCATTTTATTCTTCCCTTCCCTCTTTTGATTATAAGCCTACAAAAAAACAAGACAAGAAATACAAGGAAAAGAAACTAGATGATCCCTGAAGAGCGAATGGTTTGTACATGCCGCCCACTCCACGCAGACGCCGCCCCTGCAGAGGAGTGTGCAACAAAGCCCCCCAATACCACAACCTGCTAAAGGAGACTCAGGCACTGGAGGCTGTGTTCAGGCAAGAGAGACCTCAAAGTAAATAAACAGATTGTACAACTTTTGTCTCCTTTAATTTTCCCTTTCTCTCCTTCTCCCTGTATAAAGTAACTCAGGATTGTTTTCTCCCACCCTCACAGCCTCCCCCCCAACCCCTGCCATCCCCCGGAATCCCTGCTGCAAGGTTATCAGCAAGACAAAGCAGAATGGAAGAAAGCCTGGAAAAGCTGAAAATCATTTGCTATTATCAGTAATACAGGGAGACGTTTTTCTGTCGGAGAACTGAAAAACATTTCAAAGCTAATCCTAGCTCAAAGCTCCCATCATATGCTCCTTCTTCCCACACCTTCCCCTCTGATAAGGAGAGACTGTGGCTGCGGAGCTGAGCAGCAAGGCCAGGAGCCCCAGAGATGCTGGTGGGTGCCATCCCCAGCTGATCGTTCTGTCAGGAGCATGGCAGTACCTTATGGGAATCAACTTACTAAATCTTGTATTAAGTAAGTTGATTCAGATGGAGTTTCTCTCACAGTGGAAGCTAAGAAGGTGAGGTGTAAGAGGCAAAGGTCAGATCCAGTTTTGCAAGCCAGGCTTACAGGTTTCCTGCAATTCAACTGTTAAACACTGCAGCAGGGAGCAGTCCTACACCTCACTGCTCCCTGCACTTCTGTTCTAGAAGACGCTTTGCTTTTTCACTCTCAGGCACTTCCCATCATGGTCTGCACAAAAGCTGAGAGCATGCCCAGAGGTCTACAGGTAGGTGTAAAGACAAGACCCCATGCTTTCTGGTCTGCAGTTTCCCCAGGTATCATCTTCAGATGATTAGATATGTGATCAGCCCCTCCTTCTTGGAGCAAGTAACTCCGCAAGTTTTCCATTTCCTAGAAGGAATAAGAAGGAAGAGTCCTGGGACAGAGACTATGGACACCTGAACAGAGAGGCCAAGTCAAAAGCATGATGAAATCTTGCCACAGCTAAAGCATAGAGGACAGGCTAGGCACCGGGGCACACTGAGCACATGGCTAATTCAGCTCTTGGTCACCCTGGTATAAGTTTGCCACTACAAAAGAAAGGGAAGCGTGTGTGATGGGATCGTTACAGAAAACATCTATTAAACCCGCCAAGAGACCAATGTTTCATACTGAGGTTCAGGCATCCACTTGAATCAGCAGCCCTTGCACCCCTGAGCCATTGAATCATGTCAAATTTCCTCCTGACACCCAGCTGCTCTCTTCCTTCTCCTAGCATCTCACTGCTGTCTGTGGAGGTTCAATACCCAACTCAAATTCAGCATGCTTCACACAGCACCTCGGGAGAACAGCAACTGCTGCCTGGGGAGGATCAACTATGAGTTCCCTCCTGAGCAGCAGAATGTACAAATCCCATTTTTTTTCAGCAACCACCAGTGTAGATTCTCTAGAGGCTAATTAGTTGAGCACCCACTGTAATACCTACGATGCCTCTGGCTAGTTTAACCGAAACTAACCCATAGGTTCAAAGGCTAGAGGGGCACTGAGAGTCTCAGCTCATACCGCAGGAAGCCAGGCAAGGGAAAAAAAAAAAAAAAGAGTATGTCCCAGAAGAATTTCCACCCAGAAGAGCTCTCCCAGCCCAAGCCAACACCTCCTCAGTAGCCAGACAACAACTACGCTAGAGAGCAACGCTTGTATTACTACACTTGACAAGTCCTCTCTGGAGGAGAGGACTGAGCTCCCCAGGGCTCTAAGCAGCACCCTTTCATACACATTTGAAAAATAACTTCAACATAAAGTCTTTCAGCTAGCTTTGTCTTTCCAACGCAGGTTTAAAAGCTATGCAGACTGCTGCAGTTAGATCTGCATGAGGAAATGCCACTTTTTAAATCCAAGGTTTGTTTTCCATTGCACTTGGTCCAGCACAGGAAACAAGAGTACAGTGAAAACAGACATCACCCATGGTTGTTCCCTTTCTGACAGCAGCACCTCTCTGAGACGGCCTTCCTTGTATCAGCTTTAAGTCAGGACAAAACCGCATATAGCTGCTCTAGCTCTGTGAATATCAAAGAGACAGCTCTATTAAACTCGAAGGACAATTGTCCTCTCTGTATTTCAGATTAGACTAAAACTGTGCTACAGGAAACAATTAATCTTCAAAATCAATTTTTTGTCAGGAGGCTAAATTTCAATTGTCGCAGGAATGGTGGTGCTGGGCTGGTAATTACTGTCTGATGAGGCAACCGCTGAATTCACTGCCCAAGAGAGCACCTTTTATTAATAACTTTCGCCACAAAGCCCAGGTCCTTTTTTGACTTTGAAAAAACATGTTGCCTTATTTACTGTGTTAAAAACCTCAAGCTGTCAGGAGTCAGACGATTTGCTTTGGGTTTTCATTGCATTCTGAGACAGGGAGTAGATATTCCCTTTTGCCCAGGAAGGCAAAGCAAAACCCCCAGTTTGTTCTAGAAAAGAAACACAACAAAAATGCTAATTTACTTTCCTTCGCATTTGTGCCCTTTTTCCCTGTGCCCCACTCGCAATATTCCTGACTCCCCTATATGTCCCTTTTTGGGGAATATCCAACTATTTTCCACAGAGTTCCTGGTTGTCTGGCTACTGCATACACCTTAGCTGTTTGGCTTCCAGGCTCACTGCTTGCCATCACTGAGGGACACAGAAGAGTCTCTGAGCACACCCAGCATCAAGCCTTGGAAGCCACACAAACACCACTCCATCCACTTACTCAAGGTGGGCCTGCTCCAGGACTGTGCACCCTGCAAGTGCTCCCTACAGCCAGGATATTTCAGGATTTAATCCAACAACAATGTCAAACGCCTAAACCACTGCAGAAGCTGGACTGATCCAGGGCTCCTCTCTTTCTGAGGGACACCTAAAGCTCTCCCCTTGCCCTGTTCTCTGGCCCTGGGAGCTCAGTTCATCACAGAGCAGCAGAGCTTGAGCACCAGGGACTGGAGAGCACAGTCTTTCCAGACTAAACTTGTGTAGCCAGCACACTCTCCTGGCACAGCAGAGACATGGCTTTGTGTCTCAGTGAGCAGACTAAGTAAAACTTGAATTTTCAACTTGCTAATCGCTTATATTTTTGAATGCAGAAAACTGATATTCTAGTGCAATGGATGCTGCCTGGAGGGTATCTAAGTCTCCTCAAGCCCCGAAAGCAGATGTCCGCCTGGGCCATGCACACTCCCTCGCACATGGCGTTTCCTGCTGAATAGCCCAAAGTGTGTCAATATACTGATCTTCTAAATCATACTTCCAGAATAC
Source organism: Steatornis caripensis (assembly GCA_013398225.1). Classification (NCBI taxonomy): domain Eukaryota; kingdom Metazoa; phylum Chordata; class Aves; order Caprimulgiformes; family Steatornithidae; genus Steatornis; species Steatornis caripensis. The sequence goes on along the minus strand of VZSC01016186.1, from coordinate 262,749 downwards.
CAGATTTCCCCAGGAGAGGTCTGGTGCTGACAAGGTATTTCATATTCCTTGCTGGGCACCAGGCACCTCATGCTGCAGAGCTCANGCGTTTCCTGCTGAATAGCCCAAAGTGTGTCAATATACTGATCTTCTAAATCATACTTCCAGAATACCAGATTTCCCCAGGAGAGGTCTGGTGCTGACAAGGTATTTCATATTCCTTGCTGGGCACCAGGCACCTCACGCTGCAGAGCTCAAGTCCTTCGCTGGTACCCTCAACACTGCAAACACTGCACTGGGAGTTTGCATTGAACTGGAAGATGGACCCAGCTTTCCTGACTCCATCTTGCATTTTCTGCCACAACTGTCCCTCGCAGTAGAGGAGTCCTCACTGTCTTGGGAAATTTGGCTCTGCAGGAGCTACTCTTTACTAGCAAAGGGATTCTACTGAATTGAGTCTCCTCTAAGTCCCTGCATGCTCTTTATTTCCCAGCTTACCCAGCTAAAGCTCATTTGATTTTAAAGATAACCCGATAAGCATCAATTAGTGAAATTAACTTTGCAAGAATTGTATTTCCCTAGTGCATGAGACAGTGAGATTAAGGGACAGGCCAAAAGGGAATCAGAGCTGACATTTCTGTTACAAAAATGCATTTCTGTTAAATGCTGGACATTTACCTTGGTGCAAATAAAGGTTCAAAGAACTCCTGCTCTGAAGAAGGCCAGGCCAATACTGTACGTAGGTGACTAGATCCCTCCCAGGCACTGATACAGGCACTGCACGTGTCTTGGAAAACAAACTTTTTCCAGACTTGTCCTGCATTCCATGAGAAGCAGAAATGCTGCTGCAAGAGTGTTATAAGCAACGCAGACATGCCAGATCCCAGTTCACCGTTGCAGGCTCTGCCACCCCAGAGTCACTCTGAGCCCTGCCTGTCCAGCCTGCACAGGCTGGAGCTTCTCCATCACAGAGATACATAGCGATTTTCCTGGGGAACGAAAAAAATAGAAGGAAAACTCCAGAATAGAAAGGAACATGCATGAGTGACATGCTTGGAAATGAGAATAGTAGTGTCTAAAGGACCCATTGCAGCATTTCTTTACATCCTGTAATGTTTGTATTACTATTTGCATTAGCTGGTCACATCTAGAAGAATTCATTCTCTATTACTGAAGACCAAATTAAACTTGCTAAAAGCCCTGAAACTAAAAAGTTTAGTAAAAGCTCTCTGCTGCCTAAATAATCTGTTGTTAGCACCAAATGAAGCTCTTTCAGACTTAACCACAGAACCGTTCTCTTACCACAGACCAGTATGCTTGTGAGACAGCTCACAAGTACACAGCTAAAGGCAAAACACATCACAAGGGCTCTCCTGAGCTGCAGGTGTGTTTTCTGAACAGGTTTCCTTCCTAGCACTAAAACGGGAGTGGTCTGTTTAGTGACCTCAATTACATTCTCAAGCACAAAACNTGAGACAGCTCACAAGTACACAGCTAAAGGCAAAACACATCACAAGGGCTCTCCTGAGCTGCAGGTGTGTTTTCTGAACAGGTTTCCTTCCTAGCACTAAAACGGGAGTGGTCTGTTTAGTGACCTCAATTACATTTTCAAGCACAAAACACGTTTTGACATCTCAGTTCATACGTCATGAAAACACCATGTATGTCAAGGAAAAAAAAAGGAATGATACTCTTTGTTACAAGGAAATGCCATTAACCAACAGGCTAGGGTTGCTATAAGACACAGTTCAGCCCATGAAAAATTAAAGGCAACATAGACCTCTAATGCATCATGTATCAGGAGAACCATTAAGTAATCAGTCAGCATCCAGTTTTATAGGGCATTTTGGGCATAATTCAATCTCCTTTCATTTTAGATCATTTCTTTAATGAAGTAATGCACTGGACATAAATATTTCAATGCAACTCCCCAATGCCCTTTCAGTAGCAAGCAGCCTTCAGTAACACAGAATCCAATTAAGCTGTAAAGGGTAAATGCCACGAAAAGGAAGAAGGACAAGATACAAGAAGAGTGATGTCCTTAAGTCCATGGGGTTCAGGAAAATAAATACAGCTGTGCTTTTGGATATAAAAAAATCAGAGCAAGAGGAACAGCAGAAAGAGCCAGTACTAGTGAACTGCTATTGCTATAGCTAAGCTGCCTCTCCCACACACGTGCACCTCCAACAATTTGAGGTAAGCCTTGTTTTTCAGTTTCAGGTTTGTACAGCACCAGCATAGTGGGTTGCAGGTAACTCCTGCAATGGAAGTTCCGAATATTTTGCACAGCATTGATGCTTCTTCTGCCTTCATACACAGCAAAAAGCGGAATGGTTTAGAAGGAGGAAGGTTTCCTTAAGTGCTTTTTGCGGTCTTTCACAGCACTAAGTGGTAGTTTTGCTACAGCACAACTTTCACAGGTTATGGTGGCTCAATATGAGCTTTAAAATGATTTCTAAGAGCATACTACAGAATTTGGCTGCAAGGCCCAGAACAGCGCTCCATACCTGCCTGTATTGCATGTAGACTCTTCAAGCACCGCAGAAGCCACCCACACCAGTTCCCTTTGGAAGTAAGGTTGCAAGGCCAAGCTTTTAGACAGGTTGCTTGACATGTGGGTATCCAGTATAGCTTCCTAAAAGCGCTACACATCAAACAGTCACTGCAGGCTTCTTTGCAAAGCAGCATCCACAGGTTTCAGTGGGATTTTGTGCACACCACAGTAAGAAGAGATTCTCCACAACACAACAAAACACTGCAAGCTAGAGGAAAAACCATTTACTCCTTTTGAACCACAGGCTGAAGTACTTCACACCAACAGCTAAAACACACACTGGGGGATAAGCTAGGAAATTCATTTTAGCATGTAAAAAGCCTATTTCTACTCCTCTGAAGAGAAAAAAAAATGTAAACCAGAATACTCACAACAAAAGCAGAGAAAAGTTTAAATTCATCAGAAGGATGGGAAAAAGCATCTTCCCCAGAGTGAAAGGACCTATTCCCAGGAAAAGATGGCTGTAAAATGGAGGAGCCATGTGCTTCAGGGCACTAAGAGCTTGGAAGAGAAGGTGGTGGACAGGCTCCTGGCTGGAGCTGAGACTGGGTGGTGATGTTGTCAAGAAGCAGAACTCCCTGTTCTTTGATGAGTTTTGGTTTTATTTAATGTGGGGTGGGGGTGGTTTGTTTTTTTTTTTAATTATTGTCTTATAGCTGGTGTGTTGTCTTGTTAGCAAATGGCATTCCTGTGGCTGCTCCCCAAGGTCTGAGGTGATGGCAGCAAGCAGCACCAGTGGCAGCTCATCACCCAGGGAGCTTGCCCTGGGACTGAGGTAAGAGTCCAGGGGAAAAGAGTGACCCTGATCTTATCTGGCTTACGCTGTGTACTGACAACAAGGCTGAATTAATAGTCTCTCTACTATTTCGATTCTGCTATTTCCTAATTTTTGGGTGTTTGGCTTTGCTACATAAGTGACATTATTTAAATCCATGGTTTTGGCACACGATTTCTATAATGAAATGAATACAAAGATGTGCAGTACTATGAGTAGGAAAATGGCCCAAAATTACCCTGCAAGCAATCAATAGTTTAGGTGCCAATTAGCAACCGCACTGCCAAACGATATTTAAAAAAAAGAGGCCTCCAAAGACTGCTGGCCAACCTAGAGGAGGAATCCTCTCCGCTGTCAGTTCCCAGCTGTAGTGTGCTGAAGGGAGTACGGCGATGGTACAGCTCTCAAACTATGAGATCTGTTTGTAAGCAGTATGATACAGCTGTGACATGGTTAGCTGAGCCCATCCAGTTGTGCAAAGTGACGCTCAATCCATCAGGTGTTTTGACTTCTGGAGGCCTTCAAACGGCCTCATCCAACAGAGCCCACTTGCACTTTTTCACCCTGAGAGCTTTGCAGGGCTGAAGCACCATCAGTGCACCCGTCGGGGATTTGACTCCTCCATGGGCACCCTCGCAGGTAGGATCAGAGGCTGCGTTTGCCGGTTGCTCCTGCGGCCCGCTCAGCCCGTGCGGGAGGCACGTCTGCAAGAGCAGAGCCTACAGCTTCGCTGCTCTCTGCTGTGAGGCGTCAGCACCCCGAAACCCAGCTCCCCTGGTGCACTTACACGTATCTTACTTGAGGTGCGGCTGCATCTCTGCCACTGAGCAGCTGTACAGCCTTTTTGTTGTCTGTGGTCTGGCCACTAGAGAGAGCCATGGTATAAAGCGTGCTGCTGTGGAGCGCCCTGCGCCCAGCACGCAGCGCTTCAACTGTCATCGGCACAAAAAAAAAAAAAAAAA
>VZSC01016186.1:234776-258326 GCA_013398225.1 Steatornis caripensis | reverse complement strand
AAAAAAAAAAAAAAAAAAACCACTTAAAAGGAAAAAAAAAAATAAAAGGCATTTTTCCACCTTCTTTTTTTTTTTTTTCAATATTATCATAAGTCATCTTTATTAATCCAAGTTTATTTGCAAGCTCGTGTTTTTAATTTGCTCTTCATTTCCCAAGGGAGAGCTGGTTGGGAGGAGAAGCGGTGGGCAGACTGACAAGTACTTCTCCCACCCCTTGTTAAGGATATTGGAGGAAAAGATTTCTCACCAGAAATAATGGGATTGCAGACCATGGCTGGCACTGAAACTGAGTTAAGTTCACTCATGTGAGGAACATGAAGTTGATAATACACCAAGTAAGTGCAGAGTAGAGGTATCAAAACACATCCATGGGAGCTGGGGACACGTATCCATAGTGCAGGGGTATCAGTGTTAGCTGCGTTAGAGCTTTATCTGAAAGTAAAAGCAGTTTAATGCAATTGACTATTTGAACATATTTGCCTTGCTAACAGGCTGGGTTGCATTGCTCCAGCCCTGAGCCATGCTCATGCAGCAGAACTGCTTTTGGGACTGATCCAAAACCTGCACAGAGCTGTTTTGCACATATTAAGGTCACAGGGTGATCAGCACTCTTTGTGCTGTGTGGTACCCAGGAATAAAATTCAAGGAATAAGCCCCCTGTGATGCTCCCTTTCTTGCCCAAGTTCATACTGCCTTCATGAATGTCCCACCAACCAGCTACAAATGTGATGTTTTATTTCTGCAAGAACTTCCAGTCCCATGATTTTTAGTGTTAGTAGCTCATTTTGAGTGTTTTCTGTTCAAAATTTCCTTCTCCTGGGGATTTTATCTCACTCTCTCCTAGGGAATACTTGCTCTATTTGCACATCTGCAATTCAGTAAACAGTAAGAATATTTAGAGAAAACAAAACATTTTCAGCTGAGCAGAAAGCGGCTTCCAAATTTCAGTGACTGGTCCTGGGGTTCTGTCAAACAGCACATCCTGATTCCAAGCAGACATCTTCCCAAGATCAGCTACCAGTGTCTGCCCCACAGAGAACAAAAGCCATCCCTTCTTGGCCTACCTGCTTCTGACAGGACCCGTTGCTGCCAGCCAGGACCCGTGAGGGCACTGGTCTCTTGCCAGCTAAGAGTGCAGAAGACCAAAACCAGCAGAGCTAGGAGGGATCCGCTTTGGTTGGCTGTTTCAGTATCCTTACGGATGAGACAAGCTGACATCAGCTTGCACTTTTGCACAGCTGAATTAACTCCTGGCATCAGGAAAGCTGGCTTGGGTTCCTAGAGGAGAAAGCACCAGGAGGACCTGGTCTTCTGTTGCGGTTGGGACACTACAGTTCTCCCTGGCAAACAGAGACCTGCCCATCCCAGTCACCTCTGCTGATGCTCTTGGTCCCTCTTATCTCATGGCGATGTCAACAGGACACAGCTGCTGTCAGACCTGCAGTCATGGTCGTACTTGGAGCAGCTGTGGGTCCTTTCTGCTGTAGGTGCTGCAATGATGCATCCTCTTCTCCCATGGGATGCTCTGGACCAATCCTCTCAGGCTCCTTGTGTAGTTCTGTCTGTGTGCAGGGCTTGTTTCCTCCATTTGAGGACTTTTCCAGTAGGATGAGATGGCTGGGTTTGCTAGCAGACTAGAAAATTCATTAAGAACTCTTGTTCTTGATGCCTCCCTTTGCCTTTGGAGAAGAGACTGCAAGCAATCTCTTCCTCCAAACCTGCCTGCACACTTTAACGTGGGGATGTTCCTGGACATTAACATGCACCCTCAGGCTGGCCTTCAGTTGTGAGTAATTAACAAGTAAATAAAAGTACTCAAGTGGAGTGCTGGCGTGGGGTTTGTGTGTCCCTTGACAGGCTGAGCACAACATTGTAGGGCAGTGGCCAGAGTCGCAGCTGGCAGCCAGTGGTGGGAATAAACCTTGTGCAGGTAGACATCTTGTCCTCTCCTCAGACACCACCTCCCCTTGGTAAATCTCCAATTGTTGTATCAGTAACTGTTAAAACTACAAACCAGCTCTTTTCCAGCCTTGCTGGGACAAAGCTCATGCTCCCCAAATATCCTCTGGTGACCCGCACATGCATGGCCGTGTCGTCGCCCTCCGGACACTGCCTGTACCTGGGGAGGATGAAGAGGGGAGGAAGGCCACGGTGTGGAGCACACTTTGGGTAAGTGCCCATCTCGGCTCCATGCTCAGCCCAGGGAAGGGGATGCTGGTGTGCTTCTGCACCGCTCACCTGGACATAAATCCTATTAGTGAGACAAGCATGTGTTCCTCTGGCTCATAATCAGGCGCTGCATACGTCAACCATGTTTTAATAAAAATGAAACAGCATCCAAATCTAAACTAGCCAGGAAAAAAACCTGTCCTGTGACATGGCATTATGCTGTTTATACATAAACAGAAATCAGGCGGTGGTCCTGGAGCCCCAGCATCAGTTAGGGGCTAGTTGTGTGTGTGTTGGACGCCTGGCCTCGGAAGGCCATGAGGTGAGTAACCGAGGTGGAGTTAAGATGTCCGTTTTGGAGGAAAGAGCAGGACGGGGGGCTATTACTAAGGCAAAAGCAGTACCAGGGGAAAGGAGACTGTGAAAACTGAAGTGTCACCGTAGTGAAACAGCTGCAGGTTTTGGCACGGTTGCATGGGTGCTTGTCTTGGGCTCTCTGGGATCAGAGAAGCATGGACATTCAACAAATACCCAGCTGCTAGACTCAAGTTCTGTCCTTGTTTTAAACTTGGTCTGCAGTCTGATCCTAGGTTTCATTTACTAAATCTCTGTTTTACCATTAACTATGTCAGGAGTTCTGGCCAGGGTGACGCAGGATAAAACCGATGGACTCAGGGTGCTGTGCAAAGATCACTGCCTCTGAAAGAACAAATCATAGCGATGGACACGCGTACCTCTGACCTGAGATAACTGATTGGTGCCAGGAGCCAACACTTGTTTGCTAACAGGATGGCACAAAGGATCAGGTTGTANTGCCTCTGAAAGAACAAATCATAGCGATGGACACGCGTACCTCTGACCTGAGATAACTGATTGGTGCCAGGAGCCAACACTTGTTTGCTAACAGAATGGCACAAAGGATCAGGTTGTAGGGCTTGGTTTTGCTTAACACTGAAATTAAGAAGAAACAGTCTCAGGTATAACCCGGGGTCTCACATAGCAGATGGATACTCTCCATCTCCAGTTAAATTGTAACCCACCAGGTCTCCAGGAAACAAATTGTGAACAGTACATACATACCATTGTGTAGTGCATACATACCATCAAGTTATCTCAGCTATCCCAGCTTGTTTAGGCTTTAGGTGGCTCTGCAGCCATGGTGTGGCTCTGCAGCCATGGTTTGCCTCATGAACAAGAAGAGCACCAGTTCCAGATGAGAGAATCGTGTTTCCCCAGCAGCACCTGCTCCCAATGCAAAGTGTGAGCCAACACACAGCAGCTCAGTTTAGCCCTGGCTGTCCGCCTGGACACGAAAAGCCCTTTACCCGCTGTGTGCGCACACTCCCNGGTTTGCCTCATGAACAAGAAGAGCACCAGTTCCAGATGAGAGAATCGTGTTTCCCCAGCAGCACCTGCTCCCAATGCAAAGTGTGAGCCAACACACAGCAGCTCAGTTTAGCCCTGGCTGTCCGCCTGGACACGAAAAGCCCTTTATCCGCTGTGTGCGCGCACTCCCAGCCCTGCAGTTCTGTCCAGAGGCAGCCACCAAGCAGGGCTCAGCCCTCCCAAGCCATGAGCACCATACATCAAAGCCTTTCTGGGCAAGATCCCCCAGTTACACAGCACGAACCTGGGTGAAAGATGAGCATCTGGGCACGTGCACAGGTGGGAGATGGCAGCTGCCACCCACACCTCCTACCTGGCAGCGCAGGATGGAGCAGCCAAGCGGGCAGTCAGGCTGCAGGGTACTGAGCAATGCTGACTTCAAGCAGTCTCTGCTGCCTTACCTTCTCTCACAGTTGGAGGATACCTGGGAAACCTGGCTCCATCGCCAATGGCACAAGGGATCACCACCCATGTCCGTACAGTTTGAGCGCTGCATGCGACTTGGAAACCCACAGATCAGCAATTCCTCTGATACAACAAAAAAAGAAAAAAAAAGTCCCCAGGGGCTCTTCAATGTTCCTTTTGTGGTTCCCACATACAGTCCTCTCTGTTCACATCCCTGCAGCAGGTGAAAGATGCTACTCAGGGCTCCAGCTGGCCCCTCTCCCACCACAGCCTAATGCTTAACCAAGTGCCAAGGCCAGCATGAAAAAAGCCTTTCAAAGAAAACAGATAAACCCAGTCACTTCAGACAAGACGCTGCAATAAATTGTAAGTTGGCAGAGCTCCTAGCACTTCCAAAGTCCCTGTCTTTACAACCAGGCTCTTCCACTGCTACCCATGCCCTAGTATTTTTAATTTTCTGTTTTGCTGGTCTCTACCTCCAGTCCCTGCTAATACCTAAGGGACTCTTGAGACAGACTTAGTAGGAGGTAAAGAAGATGTAAATGCATTTGAAAGCACTGAGGTAGTGCTGTGACACAGCCCCTAACCAAGCCCAAAACTAAACTCCATTGCAGAGCACTCCTGCGCCAGCCCAGCCCCTAGGGCAGCAAAGCCCCTGGCCCACGCAAAGACAGCCTCATGCACCCAGCAGTGGAGTGTAAAAGGGCTCTCTGCTCACCTCTGCAATAGTTTCACACGGCAAGCAGAGGGGAAAAGAGTAAGTAACGATTTAAGAAAGGTCTACAGTTTGGACTCAAGATCTGGAGTTTATATTTAGTAACCTCCCCTTTATTTCAGCATGTTCCAGCACCAGTTGAATTCGTGACATGGAAATGGCTTTGTGTCTGCTCACGTTTGAGCTGCATGTGGTTGCACACTCAGCTGATGCTGACATCAGTCAGTCACAGGGCATTTGCCACGCTTCCTTCTTGCCTTCCATCCCACCGCTGTAGATGGGAGCTGTTCTTGCGAAGTTTCAAGCAGGCTTTTTGCAAACTAAAAAGCTATTTTAACAAAAAAGAATCCTACTCTTGCAAATAATTGCACGGCTTTATTTTTTCAGTATCACAGTCTCAGGAAATGAAACAGTCCAGATGCTTTCAAAGATATTACACATCTTTTTTTCCATCTGTTTGGCCACAAAATAATCAAATTAAATACAAATTGGTTGTTTTGCTACATCTATTACATTGGAAGAACATAATTATTGGCAGAAGAAGCTGAGCTCTAGCAGCCAAGGGTGGAACGAAGTGCTGTTCTCTCCTGCTCTTGTATAACCCACTTCAGTGTTCCGGGGAGCGCCACGGAGGGACAGAAGGATGTGGTGGATAACAAAATACAGCGGTTTATTGAACAAAATGGGGCAAGGCAATGTTCCCTTTACATTCAATGAGAATTCAGGAGTATGAAGCAAAACATGCTATGCACACACGGACACGATACTTTGGTTAAATGTCATTCAGAAGTTCTATGCCAAACCTGATAAAGTTATAGAGTGAACAGTCAAAAATAAGAAAAAAACCCTAGGCTTGCATAGACAGATCATTGTCAGTGCGCAATTCGTATTTAAGGATTAGCTGTTGCAACGCAGGGTACACTTGCAGCTCTGAAGAATCTAAGCCTTGTGACTAATCCACCCCAGCACATGGCTAATATTTAGATTCAACAGGCTGAAAGTTTATCCTGAAGAGCTAAATGAGACAACTGCAGCTATTTCTCGGAGGCAGTTAACTATATTGCAGTGCACAGATGCAGCTGGAGACACACTGTGGAGTCTACTTAGAGTGAACACTGATACAGTGGAACTTGTTTACCATGAAGTAGAAAATACTCATTTGGGTGTGCCACTGTCCTCTCTGAGACTCTCCTGGAAGAGCCCACACTGTGCAGCTAGGCCTTGCCCTGTGCTACTCCACTCACAGGGAGGAGGTGGCTGATGCTACCTTCAGCCCCGAAGCTGAGAGCAGTGCAGCTTCTCAAAACCTGCGTCCTGTGGCCTGTCCTGGGCGTAGCAGTCCAAGCAGCACTTGCGCGCAGCACAGACAGATTCTCCACGGCAGTGCCGCACAGCCAGAAGCGTGCTATGGCACGTAATTTAGAGCATAGTAAACTGGGATCTCTGCAGGTTTATGCCTGTCCTCCGCAACAACAACAAAATAAAGACAAGCTGCCTGTGGTATCCCTCACGCGAGAGGTGCTGCTGTGCCTCAGCGCTATATCCCACACCTACCTCCCAAAGCAACTGCACAACTAAGCACTGAGCGTCTTCACAGTGGGGCAAAACTGAAACTGTCCATCAGCTGGGCACTGATATAGGGCAGAGTAACCCTCAACGTGACCCCCAGATTGGAATTCCTGCTGCAGCATCCTCCCTGGCATCACTGCCAGGAGCAGGACAGCAGAGAGCTCAGTCACCACGAGCTACGAGCTCTGCTTCATTTCCTATTGCATCTCGCGCAGCCTTGCAGTGTCAGCGCTGCCTGGAGGAACAGCAGGAGCAGTTTGCTCAGAGTGACAGATACCCAGGAGATCATTCTGTGTAAGAAGTGATGAGCCTCCTGGACTGGCTGCACTAGATTACAAGAGTGTAAACTAAGTAGGGGCATCCTCACCCTGTCTCCAAGTGCTCCCCTTTATATATAAATTAGCAATCCACAGTTAGTTTGAGTACAGGTTAATACACACTAACATAAAAACCTTGATAATAAAAATATATAATATACACATCGATCAATAGCAATAAACTGAATGAAAACACCAGAATGTAACATTGGCTGCGATTTGGCACAAAATAAAAATGCATGAAGGTCTAGCACTGTAAAAATAAAAATCCATTCCACCCCCCGCCCCAAGTAAGAGAATTAATCCTGATTCAAATCCTGACAGGTGGGAATGCAGAGATACAAAAATACTATACATACAAGATCCCTTTTACAGAGTGAAGCAGACTGCAGCATTTGTCACTTCTGTCCTTCCTCCCCAAGAGGAGAAATTCAACGATGACACTTCATCTATCCCCCAACAGCTGGTATTTTCCCAACCCCCCGCTAGGTTCAAACCCATGAAGTTCTTTAAAGAAGATGAGATTAACCTGTTGGATCTATCCCTGTGACGACAACAGCTTCTCGCTGCAGGAAGCTGTACAGTCCACATTAAGACAGTGTTTCATAGCAAGGTGACTCAGATCAGCCTGCTGAAGACAGCGAGTATCCCTGCGTGTAAGGCACAATCACTCGGGTTCGCCTGACGTCTCTTCTGCAGACCACTGTGCTTCGGACGGAGGTGAGGAGGTGGCGAGAGCTCTTGCTGGTGAGATGTGCCTACTGTGGAGATTAGGAAGTGCCAGGATATCATGGTGATGAATTTTCCACATGGCGCCTGTGGCCTTCTTAATGCACAGAGTCAGAAAGGGATGCAAGACCTGAATGACCTGGGCAGGGGTCCCAGCAAGGGCTCCAAAACACTATTAAATCCAGAGCAAAACCATAGGGAAAGCTACTGAAACTCGGCAAGATAAGGAAAAAATAAGGTTACTTAAACATTGTTATGTCATAAAAAGGAAACAGTGCTTTGATTGTTTCTTTTTAAAAGATCAACGTCATTGTGCCTCTTTCCAAGGACACACGTGCAAGGTGCTGATTTTGCATCTCACCTACACAAGCTGCATCTTCTTGACTCTCAGCAGAACCGTGGCTGCTGAGCCCCAAGACGAACTGGCTCCTTGTTCATCCATGATCTTAACTCAACTCTTGTTGACTTCAATGGGACCACGGAATCTCACTGCAAAAGCGATTACTAAACATGCAAGCCCAGTTGCAACATTTGCCTCAGGAAGTCTCTAACGTGCTGACTGTATGAGGCCCACAAGTTATATTAGATGAACAACTGCTCTGTTTATACCCCACTTAGTACACGCTTTCCTCAGCTACCATTCCGAGCATTTTTGTCTCTCTCGATAGGCGCCAGTCCCTTCTAACAAAATCTATGGGCCTTGCTTTTCACAAGGGCTATGGAAAAACAAAACAGGAGAAACACTTACAAAGGACAGCAAATGAATAAAGGCAGGGGGTAAGAATAAAAAGGTAGGGACTAAGGACAGATACACAGCAAAGCAGCCCATAAAACATTCAGCACGCCCTGAAAGTATCCAAGGAAGCAGCAGATGCTCCTGAGATCCTTCCCTTGGGCTCCTGCCTCTTGGTGCCATAGCTGGAGAGCCTGGCTGGCCCAACGGCAGGCCATTAAGGAGATCCTGCAGCTCCACAGAGTGGGCACCGAGGTGCTCTTCAGACCTGACCCAGCTTCCAGATAAAACCAAGCACAGTCTTTGCTCATATCATTTCCACGCACTCCCACTGAAGTCAACAACCTGGATACTCCCAAGCAACCCTCCTGAATTAATAGGTTCTTCAAATGTCAGCGGGCTCAGGGCCTTCATGATTTTTCTGATTAGATTAAGACAGAAGTTACATCAGCCAACTGCAGTCCAAGAAAGTCCATCCAGCCGGCTACCGAGGCCCAGGGAGGTCTGAATTTCTAGCTGATGATTTCCCCTTGCCTTGTGCAGAGGGTTGCCATTTTTCCCCAAGCACAGCCAGTACAAAGCACAACCATTTTCTGATCTGGCAGGATTTTTCCCCATCCAGTTTTTACAACTGCACCAGATGATACAAGCAGCAGGGCCTGGACTGGGGTGTTTGTAGAACGTATTGGTTCATAAAACCCCACCAGGCATCCATTTCACAACAATAAATACTCTGATGGCAATGGAGGGGACAGACCTACAGAAAAAAATGGCATTTTCAGCAGTAGAAATTTTGACCTTTACATGAAATACAAAAATAATTTTTTTCAAAATAAAATAATTGCAGATGAAGTTGCCACCTTGGCCCAAGTTATCAAATAAAAAAGAAAAAAATACAGTCTATGTTGTTCTTTTTCCGGATCCTTTAAAACAACACTTCTGAATGGACAGAGATGGAACTAGAAGAGGGAACAAGGCAAGGACAGTAAAATCTAGCCACTGGCTGGGATATCTCCTGAGAAGCAGCAGCAAGCAAGCAAGCAAGGGCTTGCCAGTCACTTAAGGATTCATGCAGGTGAGGAAGCTCACAGTCTGGAAGCAAGGGCACACAGCTAATGGATGCTGTTGATGCACAAAGTCCTATGTTACAACATTTTTTGCTAGGGTATGCCTGGAGCAGAGGTCTGCTGGGTGTTAACTGGTTCTTCACAGGTAGTGAACTGCTGCCAATGTCCCAAGGGGGTAGGTGATGGAAGTTTCTTGAGTTGTTGGTAAATGCAAGGCACGGGCTCGTGCTGTGGTATTAAACACGCCCTCGTAACTTATGTGAAGAAGCCTTATGTTCCTAGTGATTTGTCTCTGCAACTATCCTGACCAAGGATAACAGCCAAGCTTAAAGCTTGAATTGTGCATTAGTGCAAGATCAGAGCGCCACAATCCCTCATAATTTCCTATCGGTGCTCCATGCCAGCGTGTGCTCTCCACAAAGCTCTACAGAGCTGTCAGGCTCCTTTCCCAGGCAGATTGGTGGCAAGGGCGAGCACAGCCACAGCTCTGCCTCCCCTCCTCAGCAAAGCCAGCCGCAGAATTGCAGCTGCCAACAGAAGGCAAAGAGCATGGTGGGACAGGCTCAGTGCGGGGCAACAAGGAAGCTGGGCTGCAGGGGCTACACAGCCAGGCCTGCTGCCGTGAACCGGACTGGCAAATGAATAACTAGCCTGTATGGCTGAACAGACTCCAAGACAGTGCCCAGATGCTCAGCTTTGTCGTTTAAAAATGCACTTGAAAAAAATGGTAAAAAAAAAAGATTAAAAAGACGAAAGAAAAAATGGTAAAAAAAAAAGATTAAAAAGACGAAAGAACTGAAGTGAGAGGAGGCCAAAGGAAAAGGCTACTTGTTTGTGCAAGAGAAGAATGATTTTTCAAAGAGTGGAGGGAAAAGAAGTCATTGAAAGGCAAAAAAAATCCCAAACAAACAAAAAACCAAACTGCATGTACAAATCTATACAGACAACTTAAACTTGCAGACCCTGCTACGTCCTAGAGAGCAATAGTTTTATCCTGACTGGAGTCTGCCTGGGGTGCTGGACGGAGCAGTGTAGAGGGGAGGCAGTCAGCATGGACATTGTGCGGACTGTTCGGCGCTCTGTGTCTAGCTCAAAGTTGCCTGCAGCAGTAGATTTTTGATTCAGTGCTCAATGCCTTTATGACCGTCCTTCAGTTTCCAAGACATATGCAGGTTCAGACACAAGTTACTGTACTTAAGCGCATCGGCAACTGAGCTAGGAGTTATGGTAGCTCATACTTGCCTTCAGTGAAATTCCTTGGCTTCTACCACACTGAAGCTAAAAGCGGGTGACCACAGAGGTCCCTTCAGGCATTTAAACGTATTTGTATGATTCTTCCCAATCCACAGCACGCAGCTTCATCAGCTCCCTGGCACGTCTTAAAAGTCACGTACACAAGGTCTAATTTCAGTTGAAATTGTATTTCCTCTTAACTGCTCTACCCTATATCCTGGAGCTAAATGCCTGGTTACACACTCTACCCAGGTTGCTGGTAACCCTAGAAAGAAATACGGCAGTTAAGAGATTTTGTTCTATAGGTAATTTCTTCCTCACCAGTCCCAGGTTCTGGCTTTTGCTGGCGTACATTTTCTCTTATAACTCTCTTTGCTAAGTCATCTTACTATGGAAAGGACTTGTACTTCTGACATTCTGCTGCATTGCCATAACCCAGCTCATATCTTGGATTTTCCTTCCTGTTGTTGTGCATCTCTCTTCGTCCTATTTGTCAAAGCTCCAGACAAAGCTTAAAAATAAAAGGAAAGCCTCAAAGCAGTCTAAGAGGGAGCTGTTAAGTCAGCTAGTTGATTCACACAGCTCAGTGGCGGCTAGATTATACTGTGCTGCTTAAGTGATCACATACAAGTAAGAAATTGAAACAAACAATGTTCCTTATTTAATATGATGACACTTAAAAGAGAAGATCCTGGGAGCAGAGGCTGTACCTCCCACTGCGTAAGGAATTGAGAAAGTCGCCTGGCAATTCCAGTAACGTTTGCTACAGAAGAGTCAGTACCAAAGCAAAGGCTAGCAGTTTATTGCTTCCTACGGGAACCTGGAAAGCAAAACAGAAAGAAAAAAATCCGTAAGGATAGATCCTGGTGAGGAAAATGCTACCTGCAGCCATCTTTTACCTGTCCTGCCCTCTTGGGTGTCTGTGTGACTTCCAGGGTACTAGAAAAGCCAAATGCCAAAATGGGAACCATACGTTACATTACTCAAGCAAAAGGAAGGACAGCTCCACAAGAGAGGCAGGCACTGGCGTTTCGCCTAGGCTGTGAGCAGCACATTGCACAGTCTCACTAAAGAAAACGGAACGAACACTGTGCTTACAGACTATAAAGCGCCATCAACTTTCCACCTTGTTTCATGAAGACACAATGCAAAAGTCTCCCTAACTATAAGTTTTGGGAAGTGAACTGTCCACATTTAAGTCACAATCAGTGGAGCTGGAAGAAGTCTGAGCGACTGAGTCGAACTCTGGCTGCCCCTTTCCTCCCACGGAGACTCTACAGATAACTCAGACAATTGGCATCTAGATTTTAAAAACTGGGGGGCGACTCTAAGCACACTGCTCTTGTGCCAAGTGATTTTAGGAAACAAGCCAACAAAGCAGTGTCGAGATGCTACAGGACAAAACAAGCCTGTTCTCAGAACAAGCTTCTGTCTGATCATCCCATTCACCTGCCAGATACCACAAGGTTTTATCTTGTATTGGATTGTTTGATACCAGTGAGTCACCTAAAATCCATCAAGTCATTTTCTTCATGTTATTTCTCCTTCATTTGCTGCCTGGATTTACAGTCATTCATCAGTAAGAGATCACAGAGGACATGCAGGGAGCAGTTTGAAAAATTCAAGGCAAACCAATTCAGCTTTTTAGTGTCTCTGCAACGCGCTCAGCAAATACAACACGAACGCTGCCGAGCATCACCTGCCTGCTGAGGCAGTACTATCCATTCCTCCTCTCCATTAGCATCTCTTTCAAACATCCTGTCCTGCACGCTGCTTATTTGAGGAAAACAGCCCACAATAACCCAAGAGCTGGGATAACCATGGGCTTGATCCTACCTTTAGGAGAGTGCTCAGGTTTGGGGATCTGGCGCAAGGGGCTGGGCTGGCTTGTGTAATATCGAGGGTGTTCAAAGTCATCGAGGAGAGGCTGTGACCTGCCAAGCACAGTGAAAGAGAAGCATTGGGAAAAAAACCTCAAAGGCATAACAGCGTGGCAGAAGCAACATCTCAGCTGCCTGGTCTGTCTCTGTCAGTTTGATGCAAACTGTCTGGCCCAGACTTTCCCCCTGCAGACCAGCTCCTCTGAGCACAGCCCGTTACTGTTTCTGCAGTGAGAAATGCAGAATATTCACTACTTCTGAGGGATCGCTTTCATTTAATAAAGTTTTCAAGTTGTCAGGAAACAAAGAATTTCCATGATAGGGTTTGATACAAACCTCACTCAAAAGAGCAACATCTTAAAATGTTTCATGCTTGTCCAGTTTTAACCCCAGAGTTTTTAATAAGATCTTAGTCTCCACCTGCACACCTCATTTGTTGTTGCTTTTGCAAATTCAACAAGAATTTCTAGGCTCGTATCTGGATTGGCAATCAAAGCCACCAGGGTCACTTCCAGTGTTCAGTCTCTCCTGAGGAGCATTCAGGCCAGGGTACCAAATGATTCAGAAGCAGTACTGGGCTACAGCACATTCCCATCAGCTCTGGGATGAGGTACCCCAAAGCACAATGTACTGGCTTGCAGGGGGGTGTCCACACATAGCAGTGGGAGCAGTGTACAGCGCTTAATTGGAGCAAGGACTCAAGGGAGGAGCTGTGCAAATGCATCGTGATTCCTTCTTCCTGCCCAGAGATGACATTTGGTTTCACATCCCCGCAGCTCTTTAACCCTCTCAGTGTTTCTCTGCCATTTAACAAATGTCACTGCACAACCTCATCAATCTCCATCAGCACCAGGCGGGGAGACCGATATGAACAAATGCCACGAGCACAGCAAGTGATGCGTATCACCGAACACCTCAAGAGCTCTGTGCCCTCCATCTCTTCTCAGTGCTAAAACCTCTGTGCTCTACCAAGCCCCGTGCAGGTGGGTCAGGCTGGTCGCCCCACAACTCCTCTCTAGGACTCAGCTTCTGAGCAGCTTCCCGACTGCATTTCCCCATTCTTACCAGCCAGTTTGAGCTCACCTTGAAGACCTGTCGCTTTTGTGTCGCTGAGTTTCACGCCCTTCTTTTGACCTTGAGTGTGGGGATTCGCTTGCATCATGCTGATGGGAAGAAGAAGGGAAAGCAGCTCATCTGCGTGCGTTGCAAGACACCAGCCAGCACACTGAGGCCGCCACAGCTCCATGCAGTCCTTTTGTGCTCGGTTTATGCACACAACTCACTACAGCCAGACACGCGCAAACGGCAGTATCAGGACTGGTTTCCAGCACATGAAACTCAGCCTTGCTGAGCCAAACTCAATTTTTGCTCTAAATATGAGACAGTGCTGGGGAACCCGTCCCAAAGCTGGGGCTGAACGCAGTTAGCGTGTAATGACTGTGCACAAGGCCGGGCTGAGCACGAGACACCAGCTGCATGCAGCTGTGCTCCTGCAACCACTCAAACACTGTAAGGAGGCTGAAAACATCAGAACTACCTCCAACTGGCCCCAAGGTTAACACAACACCCGCTTTAGCACCTTACCAGTTCAGACCATGAAATCTGTTTCCTATCACCTTCCACATTGGCTAGCCAAGTGTCTGTAGTATTACTCATACAAAAACCTCGGCTTGACACACTCAATACTTTCATTACAGAGCCAATTTTATTATGAAGCAGACTGACAACTGGAGCAGCTGCATTGTCCTTGTGCCTGTGGTGCACAAACAGAACCAACTACTGCTTTCATTGCTAGTCAGATCGCAGCAGAGGGCAGGTCCTGCACCAGGAGGACCGAACAGTGCTTGAGGGACACCACACAGTGCCGTGACATCCAGCACCAAACCGCAAGGCCAGAGCCCAAGGTGGACGTTGCTTGAGCCTGAAGCCGAAGAGTCTCTAACAAAGGATGTGGCTCCAAAAGGCGTGGGAAGCAGCTGAGTAACAGGCAGCAAGACCCTTTGGGCGCAAGAGTCTGCATCATTCCTTTTGCTCTCACCACACCCCCTCACCTCCCTCTGGAAATGGGAATAACGCTATAGTGCTTCATTTGTGGTGCCTCCCTAAGCTTGACATACCTTCCAGTCTTGATCATGCCTCCTCTTTTCAAAGGAAGACTTTTCTCTCTCCTTCCCTTTCTTGAAAGCCTTTTTCTCCTCCGCCATCAAGAGTCGGGCAATTTCCTAGAAGGGAAAATACAGACAGTGTGTCAGTTTTACTGCTCTTGTGGGTTTGAGTTATTTAAACCCTTTCCTATGGAGAGCTGCTGAACGAGAAAGGGTGCAAAGCCAGAGTTTCATCCATCTGTGATCAGAAATCAATTAAGACTGACTACATGCAGCATGCCCAGTGGATCCCTGATTTGCCAGAACTGCGTTTGCAGAGCCTTTCTGCCCTTTATCCGTTTTCTTTCAATGCAGGGGTTCATCTCGCAGCATCTCTGATAGTCTCCCTTGGGGTTCAGTTACAAGAGGTGCTCTTACACAGCCATGAACTTCCTTCCCCTGCCATGGTTGCAACAGGTAGCACAACTCCCTGCTTAGCCAGCCTGAGCATATACATGAAAAGCAGGGAGAAGCAAACCCCACTGGAGCCGTGAGCTTCCCTGACAAGGAGGGAAACAAACAACTGGAGGGTCAGAGAGGACAAGTGGGGTTTAGCAGTGTCCACAGCTAAAGGCATACCGCAAACATTTGACTTCTTGCTCACCTCATCTTGGGCTACTTGAGCTGCCTTCTGATCTGCCTCATTAGCCTGCAAAAAAAAAAAAAAAAGAGGGAGGAAGAAAAACAGGACAAAAAGAGTAAAATCTTTGAACTACTCACACCCATTAACCTACTACGCAGGGCAAGCAGGTGCCCCTAAAATACGCTACCATCCTCTGCAAATATACTTAGCTACCTCAACAGTTACCTCACAACTCAACACCAAACTGTCATTTCAGCTTCTCCGCTGAGTTTTACCCTCCGCTACCTGCAAGGCCACACTATAACACACTGCCCACCCTGCTGCCCTCTATCTCAAAGATGAGCACTGGCCTGTCTCACTTCTGGGCTGACCACGCTGACTGCAGGTCACCTTTAACTACCTGGAAATGTTCATTTCATATCACTCAGCTTTGATTATTTAATTTTTGGGTGTTTATTTCAGAAAATAGGGCTCTACTGGCTGGATGCCAGCTGTCACTCCGTATGTGTGTATATGGGAGACAAAGGTAATTGCCAGAACGCACAGTAGCAAGAGCTTAGGTCTTAAAGTCACTATTTTATATAAAAGGCTTACAAATTAAAGTTGTCATTGCTGGCTAACTTAGCTCCTTCAAGTTGACTAATGCATCCTCTCTACTTACCAGGAGCTCTTCCTCCTGCAGTTTCCGAGCAATCTCTGCATCGGACAACTCCTGTTCCCTTCGAGGTGTATCATACACGGCTTGCTTCGTACCCCTCAAGTTAGTGCCTACAGAATTGTGAGAGAAAACAATCAACTCAACCATTTTCCAAATGCTTTGGTAAGGAAATCCCCACCATCTCCTCAGGCACCTGCAAAAGCTTGTCTCAAGGGGACCAGAGAAAATGACAGCGTACCTGCCAGATAGCTGGTTTGAGAGTACCTTGAGCTGAGGTGCAGCAGGCACCTTAGGGAGGTTTCCCTACGTGTACAGAAGTATCTGATACACCATGTCTTATATAACAAATGCAACTGTATGGCAGAAGAGGCCATGTCCCTTGAAGCAATTTTTGGCTGACACAGCAATGCTAGCAAAGGAACTGTAATTTTCCCCACACTCTGTGTTGATACAGATACACTGGCAAAACTGGGCAGCAGAGAGCAGTCCAACACCTGTTCCGAGTGCAGCAGAGTCTGTGAACACACCGCTGGAGCAGCACAGGCTGCAAAAGCTGCCTGGGACCTCTCACGTGAGGTTTCAGACAATTTCTTCCTTGGGCTGACCCATTAATTTTACAATTCACAGTGAGAAAACAGCCAAGTAAACATTTTTGAAGTTTGTACAAGGTTCAGTTCTTGCTTTGAGTACAGAGTTTTATTTGGTTGTTATTTTAAAGTTAAATCATCTTCAAGTGATTTAAAAGATTGCATTCTGAGAGTCTCCCCATAGCCTATTTGCACCAGGCCATCAAAGGAGTCTCACTGCATCCCTGTTATAAAACCCATGACTTCACTCACATCCAATGAATGCCTTCTCCTTCCATCTGCAGCATGAACTGCATTGTTCAGACATCTCAGACACGTAAACGAGCTTTCTGCTTTATGTCTGAAGTATACAAACACTCCAGATGTCTGCCTCTCTTCCACCTCAAACCCAGGAAAGTTTCACTCAAAACTTTCATGCCTCCAGCTAAACTGTTTACACATTTATTATAAGCACCTGTTACATCTTACTGGGCCACTGATCAGGTTCCTTCCCATCTCATAAGACCAAGGGAAAAACATGAAGTAACTGACCGACCTCAAAAACCTTTCTGTGCATCTACCAACAACCTACCACCACACCCCACCAAGCATCCCGAAGACTTCAAAGTGCAGAGGGCCAGAGACCTCACACATCAACTCGGAATAAAACCGTGGAACAGGAAGCCACCTCTTCTACAGGTAGTAAAGGAGACATGGGGAGTTTCCTGCTTTTTTGTTTTGTTTCAATCAATTGATAATGATCTTAAGCAATTAACATCTCTCTCACAAACCATTTTAGCATAAGAAGAGAACTTCAGCTCTGGCATGTCATGGTCAAGCCTATGACCTGGCCTTTCCCAGCACACTTTGATGAATCCAAGCTGTAAAGAGCTGCAATCTCCGGCCAGCACAGAAACTCTGGCAAAAAGCACCAGCTTGGTCAGAGTTAAATTATTCAGAGCGTTTCCAAGGTCAAGGTAAATTCAGTTTTACCATGCTGGAATGAACAACAGCATGGTCAGGCTCTTGTACAGCATTACCTCCATGAAGAATAAAAGTAAATTTCCAGGAATTGTTTGCTGGCCAGCTCAAGGCTGAGCTTTCTTCACACACTGATCGGTGCCAGGCTTCGTTTGCTCAGAAGACAACAATAAAGGTTACTTCCACATCACTTCTGCCCGCACTCAGGGGAGCATGAAGCCCACCATGACCACAGCCCACAGGAAGATGATGTGAGCTTCTGGCTATTTTGACTCAATGCCATGGGATACTGAGTCACTCGGACTCACACTGTACCAGGGCAAACTAAGACCTACTGATTATATATAAAGACCAGATTAACACCTTCTACTTGCCCAAAGAAAACTTTTGCATGATGAAAATGAAGAATAATTCTCCCAGCATCTCCAGGGACAGACACACATTATCATCCTGACCTTATCCAAGCAAAGACCAGTTAGATGGCTTAAAGCACAAGTTTCCCACACTGTGACAGACAGATTCAAGTCTCTGGACTCCTATTTTCACTAAGAGACAGGTCACCTCCACCTCAAGTGTGGTTTTAAAAGCAGGAAGATGTACCCGGATCCTTAAAGCCCACCAGTCCCCAAGAATTACTGAACAAGAACTACACAGGTACATGCTTCCCAGAAAAATCCACTTGTACAGAATTTGACAAGAACCCCATCTTACAAATAGAGCCCAGTCGGACATCTAGTGCCACTACTGAACTTTGCCCAAAGTGAATTAATTACATTGCCAGCAAGGCTTTCAATAAGAAAGGGATGGAAATTGCTGGCTTGCTAAGTGCTTAAGCAAACCGTACAAACTAACAAGTGTAATCATAAGATTTGGGGGTTTGTTAGGTTTTTTTTCCTCCTATGCAAGGAGACCACAGGACAAAACATATCACAAAAACAAAAGCTGGTTGTTGGTTGGTTGGGTTTTTTGTGTTTGTTTTTTTCCTTAAACACAGGATACCAAGGGCACCACTTCCGACAATACCTTCTTACTCATCCTCTCTGATGCCATGGAACATGTCAGGAAATAAACAGAGCAAGAACATTAATGGCAGGATTCACCGTGTACACATTGCAGGTGGATATTGGAGATAAGCATCTTCAAAGGAAACAACACAGATTTCAGACACCAGGACGGGGCATGCAAAGGCCCATCCCCACACGTACGTACACCTTCCCCATCACTTGGGTTACCTGAGTCTCGCTGGCAGTCTCCAACCTTCCCCTGGGTCACAGCGTGTGGGGAGGGGGAAGGTCTCCTGTGTCCTGCCCTTCTGCAGTCTCTCTCCTCACCCCTCCTACGATCGTCTCCGAATTCAGCATCATGGAGCTTCTCGTCATGCACCACCCCGTGTGACAAGTGGCCCCGATGACGAGATTTGTGTTTTTCGGGGCGCATCAGCTGGCTGCCACCCCGATGCCAGGTCTCCTGCTCAGCCTCCAGTTCCATCTCAAGAAGAGGAAGGTGCCTTTCTCTGTCTCGCCTTGCTGGCTTTCTGCTGTGCTGCGCTCCGTCTGCGAGTCCATGCTCTGACTCCAGGTCCAGACTGAGAGGTCTCCAAGCCTTCTCCCTGCCAGCTGCTCTCCTCTCCCGCAGCTCCCAGCTGTTGTGGTCACAGGCACTGCGCTCAGCCTCTCTTTCCAAGTCAAGGTTGGGAGGTCTCCTGGACTTGCCCCGGCTGGTTGATTTCCACTCCTGCCGACGGCCATTGCTGGCTTCACTCGGTTGAGCAGGCCTCCGATGATCCTCCAAGGTGGAATGCCCGTGCTCGGAGGCACCATCAGACAAAGGCAAGGGCGCTTCTCGGTGCTCTCTCTGCCGGTGTGTGCGCCTGTCACCACTATGTGCCCTGCGAGGCTCAGAAACCTGCTCTCTGGGGTCGCCCCAGGGGTGCTCTGAGCAACGGGGGGACAAACAGCAAGCAGGTTAGTGGTGCCGTGGTTAACAGTGGTTCAGCGAGGCCAGAATCACAGCATGCAGATGAGGGAGTCAGATGCAAGGAGAAGCTGGAAATGCAGGCAAAGCACGACGGGCTCAGAAAGAAGAGTAACAGGGATATAATGCTTGCAGGATGTAACAGGGGACAGAGTGAAATGGCAGCCTGGCTAGCAGCAGGGCAGCACGGGAGGCAATGGGGTTGGAGCAGAAAGCACAGGTCCAGCCCAAAAGTGTGACCGAGCACCTCCTAAGACAAGGACAAGCCAACATGGAAATGAAGGACTTTTAATGATGCTACCGGGGTTGAAAAACAGCCAGCAGAGCAGCTCGCCTGCTGGCGACATGTCACGGCTGCAGGATACTGGAACCCTCAGAGAAAGGCTTGCAAAGGAGGGTGCGAAAGGCAGGTGAGGCTGGGAGGCAGCGGGGTGGGGTGTGAGGCCAGGAGGGGCCAAGGAGAGCATCAGGTTGGACCGTAGTTTATGAGCACGGATGCCTTGCCCTGGCTTCAGGAACAAGGTTTTTCATCAGAAAAAACAGCCTCACCTAATGGGGGGGAAGGCCCACATAAAGCAGAAGAGAAAGAGACAAGTGGAATGGGATTTTGGGTGTTTGTTTTTGTAAAAGCAAGAACGAAATGATGGATAGCTGCAGCATACAAATATCTTCCACCACCGACCGTCACGTATCTCTTGCAGACGCCCGAGTCTCACGGCCTGCACTTATTCATTGCCTAAATAAAAGTTTAGGCTCTGACCGCAGAGAGGGCTATGGAAATTTAAGGGCAGGACAAGACATCACAAAACCCAGCAATGCAGCTGGAAAAGCCACTTACTCCGCAGCTTGGCGGGGTTGTTTCCTCTGTGCTTTCCAGAAAGCAGGTGGAAATTTTCTTCGCTTTTAGTTTCGGAAATAAACCTGACACAGCTATGAGGATGGAGCAGTCTGCCTGTATACAATCTGCTGATTGATTTATTTTCCAATCAACCTATTTGCTAAGAAAAATCATTACACTGTGTGAACTATTGTCTCTCTACAGCATCTTTTCAGACTGAAGGTGTATTTCTGAAGGAAAAAGTTGCCTTAAAGCAGAGGCTGATCTGAAACAGAACTACACCAAAAAAACCCCAAACCAGTAACATAAGACTTTCCTTCTCCACTGCTGAGTTTTTTTTTAATAGTATCTAAAAATACTTAAAATATATTTCACTGCACACAAACTGCGTTCTGTTTTAATAAACAGCTCTGCCTCGCTTACATTCATCTAGATTTCAGGGGGAAAAAAAACCCCAAACCCAGAAAACACCAAAACTGAATGTTCCCTTCAAGTCATTCTATTCAGAGAAAACTTCTTCAGAGCCAGCAAAAATACAGCCTACAGAAAATCCACCTTGAAAGCAAATCTGTGTGACTTTTATCCAGAAGAGGTATATTTTCAAAAACCTAAGAACTGTAAGAGTAACCACACCAGCAGTTCCTGTTCACTGGCTGTTTTTTCTGATCAGTGTTAGGTCATTCATGTGATTTACAGAAAACAAATATCCAATAAAACAATCTAAGTGACTTACTGAACAACGAAGAACCAGAGCCAGAAAGCAAGAGCCTAAGAATTAATTCAATTTTATCACTAAGGAAAGCTCAATAAAGACAGCAGCAGAGAGTAGGAGATCACGAAAGAGCACAGCGTGGCCGCATGGGGAAAGGATTGCTGCAGGTAATGCAACCCTGCCAGACAGTCCGTAGCAGAAGATTTCGCTTTTGGGATATCTCGGGGCGATTAACTCCTCAGCAGGCGCTGGTTCCTGCTGCACCTTGCGCAGGGACCGTGTAAGCACTCTTTAGGTCTTGGTGTTACTCTCTCAAGCAGCAAGTGACTGAGCAAATACAGAAATGTTTTTCATGGCACAGACACTTCTGGAAGGAGCTCTGCCTTTTTTCATGTTTATTTTTCCACTTTTTAAGAGTTCAGATTGCTTTAGAGCAATAGCCCTGATCTACATTCCTCCTGGATGTGGATAAATTCTTACTTTGGTCTCAAGCCAGACTACAACCCAAACAAAGCAAGGGCTTTTTTTATTTTTTTGTTTAAGTTCACAAGTAATGAGGATGACACAAACCGAGGATGCTGAAGCCTAATCAAATGGTGCCCAAGTATTCAAGAGGTTCCAGATCAATGGACTAGATGATCCAGGCACCAAAATCCACTCTGGTCCTTTCTAGTTTTTAAGGAGCGCAGATCAAGAGCAGCACTACTATGAATGGTCAGGCAAAACACCTTCCACTTCACCTTCTGAGACTACAGATTATTGCAGGAAGAAAAATTAGACCCACAAGATATCCTGCTCTCCAAATCCACACCAGTCTCAGCTCAGAGAGTCACAGGCTTTTGCCAGCTGATTTCTGTTACAAAAAAACATCCTGTCCTACCATCTCTGCATGGTGTTTTTCAGGCACATGTCCCATTTAATTCTGAAAAATTGAAGTGCGGGTTGGCGGTTAAGGCTCCAGGATCAAAGTCCTTCCCAGCTCTACACACATAACAGGACTTGTGGTCTTTAAGTTTCCAACTTGGTTACTGTTTTGCACATTGCGCTTTGTGTTTTCAGGGCCATCCCTGAACTTTCCAATTGAAGCTAAAATACTTTGTGTAAGTTCAAATAAAAGACTTTTAAAATCACCAATGGCATTGATGATGCTAAAATGAGAAACAAGAGGTTTGACCTTCGTCTTCACAATCTGTTAATCAAAAGCAGTCTGTCTCTTCCCCGCCAATTTTTTTTTTAAAGAAAGAACACAAGAACCACCACCAGTGTGCAGCAAAGCCATCCCCAGATTTCTCCATAATTAAACACACCCTGATTCTTTCCTCCCAATTTAAAGAACGTCTGTATTCAATCATGAAAGCCGATGAAGAGAAAGCAATACAGTGCTGTGGGTCATATCTTTTCCGCAACGTACAGTCCCAGATGATAATCGCAGCAGAGACATTCTGTGGAGATGACCTTGTTATTCAGTAAGTCATTCAAAGCGGTTGTGCTAATTTTAATGCTCGGATACATACCTGCAAGAAGTTATTTTTGAAAGGCTGTTCCATGACCAAGCGTTTATTCCTTTATGCACGTCGTCGTGCCAGCATTGCAGGTGACCACATGAAACTGTTTCTCTTCGAATGCAAGCTTGGAATTGCATCCGCATTTCTCCCCCGCACACTTGCGGTGTTACAGAAAAGTAACTGTGGCTTATCAGTACCATCAGCTACTGTTTTTTTTCCACAAGCCCTTTTAATATGTGCATGCGTGTTTTAAAAACATACTTGCACACACACACACCCCCATCCCTGTCCTTTAGGCCATATTCTAAGACATCAAAAGTTATAAAATTGTCTTCTCCACTTTTTTTTTTTTTAATATTTCCTGATTCTAGAAGAAGTCTGATCCTGACCCTGGAAACTACTCCAATGCTACGGTGCTGAATGCTGGACTGTAGGATACAGGAAATCTCCTAAACGGAGTTGTCAGATCACCAGGTTCACCTATACCGCCGATATCTTGATCCTTTACCCAGCAGAAACATACCTCCATTTTCTGCGTAATAGCTGTCGTCATAGACTGTGTCCCCCTGGGACTCTGGGTAGTGCTTCTGGCGCTTTTTTTCTTCCTGCAGTTCTCTCTCTTGCAGGAGACGGGCAATGTCCTGCAGAGATGGAACAAAACGGACATTACCTTTAGCCCTTAAAAATATCTCCAGATTCTTTTATTCATATTCCTCATTCAATTATAAAAATCATGATAGTTTAATTTTTCAGATGTGGCAATGACAGAGTGACTCTCAAATTCAACCCTTGGGCTGGATGGGGATTCCATCTTAGTGNTAAAAATATCTCCAGATTCTTTTATTCATATTCCTCATTCAATTATAAAAATCATGATAGTTTAATTTTTCAGATGTGGCAATGACAGAGTGACTCTCAAATTCAACCCTTGGGCTGGATAGGGATTCCATCTTAGTGGCTGACATAAGGGATCACCTCAGCAAGCAGTATCCAACCTCACCGAGGCCCACTGCTGAGCTTCCAACCCCGTGGCAGACTCCCAGGTTCCTGTTCCACCTGCACAGAAGCCTGCAGAGCCCTACTGGCCAAGCATGGCAGAAGGGACTAAGTGTGGAACCTCAGGCTTTCAGCAAGGATTTGGAAGTCACACAAGCGCATGCCCACTCCCACGAGTGGGCTGGAACTCCCCCCCAGGACTCCACCAGGGAAAGGAAAACACAGAGGCAAAGACTGTCTCCAGCTGAAGGCACTTCTGACTGGAAGGAGTTCCCAGAGCAAGCCATGACCTCGCTTCAAACTAGCTGTAATTTACAGGGACTGTAGGATGCCAGGCAGGAAAATGCATCAATCTGACAGACAGAGGCTGAAAGGAAAAAAAAAAAAAAA
>VZSC01016186.1:208860-234626 GCA_013398225.1 Steatornis caripensis | reverse complement strand
AAAAAAAAAAAAAAAAAAAATATCGAAAGGGACATTAGGAAGAGAGGACTAGGCACAAGGCGGGAGTGCTGCGGGGACCGCAGCCATTTATCTTCTGTCACAGCTTTGGTAGATATGCCATCAAAGAGAATAGCACTCCATTTTCCTAATTGGTTTTCCTTCAGGATGACTAATGGATCAACAAGGCCTAGCAACAGCAAACAGCTCCCTGAGGCTTGCTCATTTGCAGCCCAGAAGCTTGCGAGTCAGTGGAGTTAGTCTGAAGCTAGGAAGAGAAGCTGGAAGATACCAGCAGGGCATGCTAGCCCTTCAAATGCTATTCATTTAAGCCTCTCTAATCCTCAGCACCTTTACAGAGCCATGCTTGTGAAGTGTACGCTGCGGGCAAGAAAGGCATCACTGGAATGCAAACTAAGAGCCAACACCCTCCAGAGCAAAGCCAGCACTGGAGGACATTGGATGGGTGTTCAAGTACAAACTATTATTTCAGGATTCAGACCAGATCTGCTCAGTAAACAGCTCTGTGGAGGACCCGGGTATGCCACAGGCTCTTTAAAAAAAAAAAAAAAAAAACCCAAAACCTCCTTCTCCTGACAAGGTTAACCTCTTCTTGCATATACAGTAAGTCTATAAATACATGAGCTTAAGCACATTATCAGCTTATCACATTAGGGCTTATCACATTAAGCACCAGCACTGAGACAGCTCAGGACTTGCAAATCCACACAAACTATTCCTTACAAACTGGACTTGCAAGCAGGCAGGCTTAGCGCTTCATTTAAAATCCCTGCATACCAGACTGGATCTGCCTCAGGCAGAGCACTGGCATAACACTGCTAGCCACTACCGACACCAGAGAGCGATCACATATGCCGGGCAGCTACTACACCCTCACATGTGACAAATACAAGACTAGCCCAGCCTGTGGCCACTACCAATGTAAAATGTCTTGTAGGGTATGTGTACAGATGCTGTGCAGAGGGCTACGGAAGGGGCTCTGATGTTTGCCACTGTGCCAGCTGACAAACTCTGGGTACTGCGCAGCCTCACTCACTTGCTGAGGCTCTGCATCAGCACAGCAGGTCACCCAAAAGAAATAACACTGAAAGGGAAGCAGGATCAATTCAAGCTCTACAGAAGTCCTGTTGCAAAGATGGGCAGTAGTGTCACACCCTGGTACCCAGCCACAGCCTAACTCAGTCCACAGTTGTATTTCAGCCATGCCTGGGAACTTCCCATGTACCAGCAGGAAGAGAAAGAATATTTATGACTCCCCCTCATTGCTTTGAGCCACCCACATTCATTTGAAGATTGCTCCCAACAGCACAAGATGGTCAGCACACCAGTTTGACAGGTTGCAGGAACCTGTTGTCAGACTGCTGACATCCCAGCAGCCCTCTACCTAAAGCAGGAAGGAAAGGTGCAATTCCCACAGCCAACATGCATAGCATTGCATCCCCGCCGCCTTCCTGATAAAAATGCGACAGATGGTCACATTTATAGCACAAATCCCTTAGCTAGAGTGTTCCTCCCACCCTCGTTGCCACAACCTCCTCCTGACAGCCCTTTCACGTCTGCCTGGGCAGCCTTTCAGTAATTGGTTGGACTTAAAGGGGTAAGAAGAAAATGAGGTCTTGCACAAGTAAACTGATTCATCCCATCAGGTAAGGGCAAATTCTTATTTCAGGCTCTTCCGGGAAACACAGCCTTGTGTTCAAGCTCTTCCTACAGAGAAAATGCCACCAGGTGCCTTTTTGAGCACCTTAATACTACTCAGACTTCTCAGGAAACTATCTGTAATCAAAACCAGAGCCACACTCCAGGCTTTCTCAAATATCCAATCCGACAGGCTGACACAATAAAGTGATCAACAAGCCAAATCGTTTGATTACCATGGAAAAACAACACTGCCTACTCTCAAGCAACAGCAGCAGAGCAATATTCTGAAATCGCAAAAGGAATCTGCTAGCAAGAAACTGCAACAGAGCCTTCAGGCTGTGAAAGACTAAATTGAAGTGGAAGGAAGGTAACGGAGAAGCCAGGGACGGATGGCTGAGCTGAGGGTCCTGCTGAAGTCTTTGCACCAAAGACCAAGAAATCACGACCCAGAATTACTCCTGAAAGTAGTACCTGTCTTCTTGCATTTGAGCAAGCAAGCAGATCTCAAACTGCATGAGCCATAATACTTTCCTACACCAGGGCAATGAACACCTCAGCAAGACCCACCTATTACTTGCCCTCTTCATTAGCAAGGCCACTGGCATCAACAACCCTTGTGACCCTTGAGTGTGAGGACTGTGACTGTATCTTATTCCTGTAACAGGACTCCCCAAAATCTCTGTGCATACTGAGATCTGTGAGGACCAGGACTGGCACCACGCAAGTCAACTCACATGGCTAATGACCAAGAAATGCCTGCACTGAAAGGGCTGCTACAAATAGCTCTGCTATCCCTGCAGCTTCAAAGGTTACCTCGTCTTTTTCCTCTTGCCTGCGGCGCTGCTCCGCTTCAAATACCAGCTTCACTTGGATTTCCTGAGCGATCTCGCAGTCTTGTCGTTCTCTAGAAGGCAAGGACACAAGGATTACAGGCAGCTAAAGTCACGGGCATCAGTCAGCCTGGAGAAAGGGATAAAAGAGCTAAAGAACCATCTGATTTACACAGAAGAATTATCACGCAGTATTAGTGCAGAGCCTATGAATCCTCACCAGGGACCAGGGCTCCCTGTACTTACTGTTGACCAAATGTAGAAAATAGGTCCCAAAACATTCACCATCAGAGTATAAAGCAAGGGAAAACAGAATCATAGGCTAAGATTCGCTAAGAAAGACGACAGGTACCATAGGATAGGGTAGGCCAAGGTAGCGCATTGGAGTCTCTGCAAACAGTCTAATTCTGCTGAGGAGTATTTGTACTCGTGGTGCCAAAGGAGGGGTTTAGGGGTCAGGTTAATGCAGGCATTTCTGGGAAGTGGTTTTTGCGTGAAAGCCAAGAAGGAGAAAGTGCAGAAATGCTGACAGCAAAACACAGTAAGTAGGCCAAGCGGAGGCTGGAGGTGGCAGTTCAGTAATGAATGAGAAACGCTGCCGAGGTGGGACGAGACACAAAAGCAGAACTGGTGCCAAGACGCAAGAGAGTGATACGCATCAAAACAAGGAGTGAGAGAGCATTGTGGATGCAGGAGCAACAC
Organism: Steatornis caripensis; assembly: GCA_013398225.1. Lineage (NCBI taxonomy): Eukaryota > Metazoa > Chordata > Aves > Caprimulgiformes > Steatornithidae > Steatornis > Steatornis caripensis. The sequence goes on along the minus strand of VZSC01016186.1, from coordinate 231,435 downwards.
AATATTGCGTTAACTAGGGACAGAAAAAGAGATACTGGAGGAATCAAGACATGAGAGTTCCGTCTGCGCGGATAGACTGGGGAGGCCGTATTTCAGGGACGTGATACAGAAAGCGTCTGCAAGAACTGTGCCAAACTCAGCCGCGGGTTCCGATGTCTGGCAAAGAGGCTGGAGTGGTGGCCAGAGATTGCTTAGGACAAACCAGAAAAGGGCTGGGGGATTTGAGAAGGAAGATTAAAAGCTCTCTCTCTTCCAGCAGTGTTGAAACGGAGCCAAAGGCTAGCTCTAAACACATCAGAATAATCAATCTAAGCTATGTCTGCAATTGAGACTTTTGAAAGGCAAGGCATAGAAGGAGATGGCAATGGGAACAGCAACAGGCAGAGTTTGCTTTATTAGAATACAATCTTTTGAAGAATACGCTGGCAATGATCAGATAGGTGACAGGAGGATTACCAAAAGTATATTATGGAAGTCAAGCAAATATTTCAAAGGGAAGCAGGTTCAGCTATGTCAAAGCTGCACCATGTGGGCTGGGGCAACTAGTTCTAGGCTTGAGCAAAGATCAGGGCATAAGGGACCTAGCAAATTTGTAGGCAAGGGACAGGAAGGGAGTCTAGGATGTGAAAATAGTAAGTGTAGACAAGCACTTTCTGTAGCAAAACAGAGAGAAGCGGCACAGCTGCAGCAGTCAGTGGCACCGGAGTCTGCTTTTATAGATAGTGAAGAAGAATGAGAGAAGCAGAAAGAGTCGATGTGTGGTTTAGGGTGGGGAGGAACGAGACTGAGACAAGAAGAGGACTTAGAGGACAAATGCCACCAAGAAACAACTAATCTGTCATAGGGAAGGAAAAGGAACATGCAGCAGGAGGGAAAAGAAGCTTCTTTATTTCTGGCAACTGCTCCTTGGAAGCAGACCTGTGATTGGGTGCTGCATGTTATTTATATCCCCTTCCCCAAACACATACGAACCCCGAGTCAGTGTCACAACATGACATTTCCTTCCCTTTCCCAGACCACCACACTTGCAAACACTTGTGTATATCCATAAACTGACCCATGTCTACAGATGTCCTTGAAGGCACTCACGGATTTCAGTGTTTGTAGGGCTGGAGTTAACAGGTCAAACATCTTCAGTTAGTTTTACGGTTAGATCTTAAAGGTCTTTTCCAACCTAAGCGATTCTATGAATCTATTTAGACATCAGTTTCTTTCATCCAGGTAATAAAACCTATCATTTTGTGTGTGTTCCTGCATGCTCTTTACTTGACTCCAGGGAGAGAGCTGTTCGAAGGCACATGAGCTCACACGGCAGCAAATCTAGCTCTTGAACTTGCCACATAAAAAGGGACCTTGGCAAACCTGGTACCAGCAGGGAACCACAACCCCCAGCAAAACAATAGCTGAACATGCAAATCCTGGGGAGCAGAGTGGCCTAAGATAGCGGATCCCTTACGACCCCAGTCTCAGAGGACACGAATCCAGGTAGAAACTAAGTTGGAAAGGTCAGACATACCAAGGCATTGCAAGTCTCCAGTTTCCCCTGGCACCTGTGAACAGAGCTAAGGTGCCAAGTTCATCAGCACCAACTGACTTACTAAATGCTTAAAATACTTCTTATTGCAGACAAACAGCAGACAGAAGCAGCTAATTGTCTTCCAGAGCCAAGGCAACAAGGTCATTGCCTCTCCATTCGTGAAGAACACTAGAAGTAATGCAAAAGCAGAAGCATATTCTTGTTCCTGATGACATGCATCTTGGAATACATCGTATCAATCGCTAAGAACCACTGAACAGCAACAGAGGATTAGATTTTGGGTTTTATTGCTCAGTGGTAATTAAATACTGAAACTTGACTAGTTAATCAACATAAGCTAGTGTTTCAACCTGACTGAGCACAAGAAAATACGTTAAAGAACTTTGACAGCCCTTCTTGTTCTTCAGTTTCTTTAGTGTGAGTTCAAGTGCCCATTAGTTCCCAGAAATCAGCCAGAGCAACAGAAACATCACCATCCCTGACCATCATACCTATGTGCCCTTCGTTCCTAGACAGCCAGGAGTGTTAAGGGTGTCAGGGAAACTCTACATCAGTTTAGGAAAAAGAGGAAGAAAAAAAAGTCAGTGTGAGATCAGAAAGCTCCCATTCACGTTAGCTGTAGCAAGTAATTGTTGCCAGATGAGGAGAAAAAAAACCGAAAAGGTTTAAGGGAACTATTCAAAGGAACTGTTTGCATGAGTGTAACAGAACCATCACAGCACTGGCAGCAAAATGAGGAAAGAGCATATTTTCACGATAGTTCCAACAGTTATTTTAGCAACCTTGCTACTATGCTTGGGAGCGTGCAGGCTGCTCAGCTAGATGTGAGATGCTTTTAAAGCAGCATGAAAATAAGGTTTGATGCCTCCCTGAATTCTTAAAAAGAGAAGAAAAGTTACTTCTATTCTCTCATTTACCTGCCACCTTTCTGAGAGGATCTAGGATTTGAAAGACAGAAGGAAAGCCCATAAATTTGAATGGCTTTTTTAATGTTCCCCGTTTCTAAAGACCACCCAGTTCTGCCTCTTTACTCCATCACCTTGCAGTGTCAAGCTGTCCTAGACGATACAATAAGCAACAACAGTGAGGATCAATTTGTTGCCAGAACGCACTGATCTTGCACAAGCAAGAGACAGTGGGAGCGTATACAGAATTAAGGAAGAAAACGATCCAATTACAAAAGGATGCCTCCACCTTTTTTCACTGTTCTTGCAGAAGAGCTCATGCTTTCAGGAGCAGAACTGCTGCTGACACAACATTTTGCATCAGCAGTTCTGCCTGTAACTTGGCTCACAAAGTTAGCAAATCCCATTTTACAGAGTCCTACCACAAGAAAATTGTTTGCAGTTCCCAGCAAGTAACAAAAAGGAATCATCTCTGCCAGACAAAATTAATTTTTACATTGTCATTTACATGCTCACATCTCTAATTGGTAATGAAGACAAAGCTCTTGAAAGAAAGCACAGCCTTGAGAGATACACATGCATCTACCCGGTGCTGCCTCAGTATGCTGGGAACATTGAAAACAGTGGCTGATTTGTCACGCCCCGGCTTCAAATCTTTTATGAGCAGCTCCTTTGAAGTCAGTCCTGTATCTCACGCATCTGCAACACAGAGCTCTTCTACTACATCACTGTCTCTGCCAGATGAGCCACCCAGGGTTTCTGATCCACCACCAACTGTACCTGGTGGGCGGCATCACAGAGCACAACACAAGCGAGCAGGCAACATAGCCATCGGGAGATGCATCCTGCCTTGCAGACCCTGCATTTGCAGTAGCCCCATCAGAAAGCATGCTACCGTCTCTCATCATTGGAATCGGACTGAGCCCTCTCGGGACCCATTGCAAGAGACTAACTTGGGGGAAAACAGGAAAAAAAAAAAGAAAAAAGAAAAGCACCAATGTCAACTCTGGACTGGAAAGTACATTTTAGTTTGCCCTGCATTACCACATTTCATTTCTACACCAGCTCCACAGCCTAAGAGCCATGGACACAGAAAACCAAATCACAGGCCACAGGGTTAGATCTGGTGCGTGTGGCCTGAGCAACGCTGCAAAGCGAATTGGATCGCTCATTAAACATCCTCCCACAGCTGCTGCAGAAGTCAATGACTGCAAGAGAAGGCCTGAACCTCAAGACCCATATCCATCAGTTGACCCCAGGGCAGCAGCTCCTCTTTCCAGGTCACTTCACACTGGAGTATCTGCAAGCGCAAGCAGGTTCTTTCAGCTTTTCAGGTCAGCAGGACACCAAAACGCATTGTGTCCAGCTCCTCAAAAGTACTCCTCAGGCACAACGCAAATACGCCAATATTTGCAGTTTCCACAAGAGAATTGACTGTAACACTGTGTATTTCTGTGGCGCGGTTTCTTCTTTCTCAGTTTAGCCAGGGATAAGGTCAGCGCAAGTGGCCAAGTTACCCCGCTTTGCCAACAGTCAGCAGAACAGGAAGGCTCCTTGCCATGGTCAGGCAACAGAATCTAAGCCAGGACAGGTCCCAGGACCACCTGCTCCCACCCTGTTCTCATTACTCTGTGCCAGAGCCTAGTGTCAACACTTTTACAGCAACGGACAGCCAAAGGAAACAAAAGCAAAAGGCCGATCAACTTGAACCCCACGTACTGTCAATCAACTCAAATCAAAGCAGCTGAATTCAGTGTTCTGACCAAATGGGACTGGCATTTCAACAGCTCCACCCCAAACTCACAAGTCTTTTCGGTGTTTCTGGATTTGAGCACGTGCTTTCAGATCCTCCTCTTCTTGCAGTTGCTTGGCCACCTGCAAGTCATGCTGCACCAGACGATTACGCTGAACATTTGTTGCCAAGTGATGCTCAACTGGAAATAGACACAGACAAGAACCCCCAAATCAGTCTGCAGAACTTCACAGTGTGAACAAGACAAAGCAAGTGGAAGGGAGATTCCGGGCCAGAAAGGAAGACAGTTCTTGGCAGGGAAACATCATGTAATATCTCTAAAGGTGGGGAAGTCCTGAACTGAAATTGTGCTAGCAGCTCAAGATTGCCTTGTTTCAGCACTGAGGGGGCTGTATGTGTCTGTTATCAAAACAAGATCTGTATATCTTAATCGCATACAGATTTATAGGGAACGCTTTTTAGGCTTTGAATTTCATTTTCTGGCCATGGGAAATTACCCTATAGATTAACACAGTGGGTCTGGAAGGGACCATTAGAGGCCACTGAGGATGAGCTGAACCACTTCTGATGGATGCTTCCCTTATTCGTTCTCAAGAACCTCCAGAGGATGACACTCCTCTCACTCTCAACATAATGGGTTCCAGAATCTCAGTACCTTTATATTTAGCAACTGAATACTACAGCGAGTCCTTTACCATACATGGATACTGCCTGCAAGAAAACGTGGCTACATGAGCCACAGCTGAGAGCCAGCTTTAATTCAGTGGTCTCAGGTTCCAGCAGCAAGGGCACAATTTCAGCACAAGCTGCATGCTTGGCTGAGTAGCTGGAATGATATTAGCACCTAGTACTGGTAGATACCAATGGTCTTGGCACCCAGTAAAGCAGAATAGAGAGGGCTAGTACACCTGAAACTGCAATGCAAACATACCCCAAGTACCAGACAAGCAGGGGTGGGGGGAGGGAATCACCAGTCACTATGAAATTCCTGGCTGTACTTTCTTTCTCCTTTTGAAACCCTACAGTGTACAGTTGCCCTACCTCAAAATGTCTTAAAATGTCTTTCAAAAGGCAGGCACTAGTGATTCTGAAATAACTAAACAGACGACTTCTGGTTGCACCTCAGGTCAGCCTATAAAACATGAAGCTTCCAAAATTGCTAGTCATTTCTAAAAACCTTGCACAGCAACAAAACCTCAAGTGCACTCCCACATGCAATTTTGTCATAAACAGCATAAACAAACTCAACTCTAAAAGGAGAGCACAAAATTGAAACATGAAATGCAACTATCTCTAGGGTACAACGTGAGCTGGGGTAGAACGCAGAGTAGTGTTAGATGGCAGTGAAGACAACAATAATAATAATCCATATTCCATTAAAAAGAATAAAAATGAAATAAAAGCAGGGAGGATTTTTCTTAGCAAAACCAAACACAGCCAGATATCTGTTGGGACAAGTTTGCTTCAGTTTATTCCAAAGGTCATTGCTACTTACTCTCTTGCTCCTGTAAGTTATGGGCCAAGGTATGATCTTCCAGAACAGCAAAGTCTCGGCACACTGCACAGGGAAACAAAGCCAAGAGAATTAGCATCAGGAGCGGTGGGGAGAAAAAAAAAAAAAAAAAAAGGCATCAAGAGCACCGTGGGGGTCAGGGGAGCATACACACATGGAGACTTCTGACTTACTTTCTACTAGCCAGAGTCTGGACTTGCATATTTTCCCCCCCTCCTGCATGTGTGGCAGCTAGTTTTGCATGCACTCGATTCTTTGTCCCTGTTTGCATCACAAGTCTTCTCCGTTCTTCCCTCCGCATCCACTTCTTTAGTTTAAGACCAGAATTGTCAGCACCATTGCTGGATCAGACCTTGTGTACAAACCCCTGTATTCCACCCAGATTTATCCCAATGCCCATGCTGAGTGCACTCAACTAAAACCAAGGGCGAGTATTTGTGCTTACTATAACTTTCTTTGCCAGGTTAAAGACTCTGAGAATAGTATTTTCATTACACAAGGGCACATACACACTGTCGCCTCTGCAGAGCTGAGGAGACTGAGCTCCCCGGCTTTCGCTGCAAGGCATATCTACCAGCTCAGGAATCATTTTACAGTTGTCTCCTGTAAGTTTCATTGACTTTTTCAAGCGCAGATGCTGCATTTGTACATAGAACTCAGACATGGAATCAACCACAGTGATACCAGCAGGGATAAGCACAGCTTCTTAAAAAGATGCTGAAAACGACCTGGAGACAAGCTAAACGGGAAGAGGACAAGCTCTTTTCGGCACTGTTCTGAAAGGAGCAAATTTTTGCCAACCCCTATCACTTTCGCACTTGAACTTTCAAAGGAATGCTCTGCCCACAGTGTAAAAAACCACCAGGGTTTATTTTTAACTTGTTATGATGGGCAGCAGGGCAACAAAACATAAGTCACACACACACTGGGACAGGGGGACACACACAGCATCAGGTTCAGTCTTTTGGTGGTAGGTACACATCAGCTTCTCGGTGAACCAAGGACAAACTGACCTGTGCCCCTAAACTGCAGTTTGGGTCCCCGCTCTGCATGTCTGCCATACACGGGGTTCCCACCTGCTTCAAGGGGAGTTTAAGACAGGAGCACTGAAAAATTTACACTGGAGACGTCTGTCACTTGTTCTTCCCTCAGTGTGACAAGCTAAGCAAGCTTTAACAGGACCCAAAAGGGGAATATCTCCAATTTGAAACGTAGGGCACAAAGCAGAGAACTACAAGGTGCTTCTGAAGCTGGAGAGGGAAATAATCGCCACTGCTGCTGCGCTCTGCAGGCAAAACCTCTGGGGAAGACCAAGGTTTCTCTTTAGCAGAGCACAGCAACAGCCTAGAAGAGAAAGTGAAAATAACCCCAAAACCCCCAGAACATAGCAAAACTACAAGGGGAATTTATGAGGAACCCGTTTAAGAAAGGGTGCAGAGTCAGGGAAGATAAAAACATTTCCATCACCGCAAAGGGTGGAAAATACTACAAGGAAACGAGAAGGCAGCCGCATCTTCCTGAGCCACAGTCCCACAAGCCTTCTCTCTTCTCGCACTGACACACATGCTGTGCTGGAGGAGCATCGAAACATTCCTCCGCGCCCAGGTATCTTCACAAAATACCTCAAAGAGTTTCTAGTTGTGTGTACTAGGAAATCAGATAAACACTTTATCATAGTCAACCGAATTCTGCGTNTCTTCCTGAGCCACAGTCCCACAAGCCTTCTCTCTTCTCGCACTGACACACATGCTGTGCTGGAGGAGCATCGAAACATTCCTCCGCGCCCAGGTATCTTCACAAAATACCTCAAAGAGTTTCTAGTTGTGTGTACTAGGAAATCAGATAAACACTTTATCATAGTCAACCGAATTTTGCGTTGAGTCTTTCGGCATCGGAGGGTGTTTCACAGATGACAAAAGCTCCTAACAGCTAGAGCAGCACTTCAGGGAAGCAGAGTGACAAGCAGCAGGGTGGAGATGAGGACAAAGATGATGGTTACATGAGCCCATAGTGACTCACTTTAAGCACGTACAATTCTGGACGGTGCAATTAAGGTTTTGTTGTTGCTTTTTTTTTTTGTATTGCAACTTCTTTTAAAAAAGGAAAGATGATACTAAACGCTAAATAGCACTGAAGCACTTCCAGTGCGCATCTGTGTATAAATAAAGAAACGCTGCCTTCAGCCACAGATCTGGAAAAGCCACAGCTGAGTTGCAGGCAGCAGTGCTGTTCGCAGGTGATACACACAGGGTGCTTGGTGGTCACAAACACATGTTTTTATGGGACAGGGCAAAGGGATCTTGCCCATAGAGACTTTACTTCTGTGGTCCCTAATACTACTTCAGCTTTGTAGCACAACTGTGGAACAATCACCTTCTGCTTACAACAAGCATCATCTGGCCTGCCGGAAGGGCACTTTCAGTGCCGAGGTTTGAGCCCTGCTATCTGTTCGGAGCCAAGCAAAGACACCTCAGTAGAGCCACAAACAGTCTGCCCAAATCTAGGGCTGTGCTTTTACCACCACATATTCAAGCAGCAGCACTTACTCTTGACAGTGAAAAAAAAAAAGGGGGGAAGGAAGTGTTGTTTTTAAAAACTGCAGTAGGTCTCTGAGCAAGTCCACTGCACATCTGTCTGAACAGCTGTACTAGCAAGACAAGGCGGGCAGCACAGGAGCAAGGATGAACATTTCAGAGCTGCGTATTTTTTGCATAAAGATTGCTGCTTTAAGAAATGCTTATGAAAGTGCATCTCAGCCTTCCCAACTCCTTTCTGCACAGGCTCATACACTGCTCTGATCCCCACGGCATTCAAGCTCTGTCTTGTCGTTCATGGTGCTGCTGGTGCTGGCAGACCTTCGGTCCACGCTCCCCAGAGAGGCACGTGTGCAGAGGAGGACTTCAGGGGTTTTTTTACTCCATTCTACCCACACCCAGACACAGTTCTCTAGTTGTTCGGGAAGAAACAAGCTGACAGAAACATGCTTGGCGTACAGGCGAGAAAGCGGGAGGGCTGCCGTGCTCTTCTCGTGACCATCTTGCACCAGTCCCCAGAAAGTCTCATCTCCACCAGTGAGCTACACTGTAGCTAAATTCAGCTACAACGTAGCAATGATTGGTTAACCATTTTTTATTGATGCGCCACTAAAAACCGGCTGAAAAAAGCACAGACTCCTTAAATAAAAAGGCCAGTGCATATACTGTTGTGTTGTATAGGTGGGCCTGCTTCTTCTAGCTGCTCCTCCGGAGATCTACTGGAAATAGTTCAAGGGTCTCCAAAGTTAAACAAACAGGGACAAAGCAAATCAGGACAATGCCCTTGGATGAGCCACCAAGTTGCAGGGGCTAGATGTGAATTTAAGGGTCTTGTCTTAAAACTGTGCTGATCATACATCAAGATCCAGTACAGAGAGAGCAAAACTGGACAGATATTCACAATGTGCACACTGGAATCTCCCTGTGTCTGGGCTCCATAGTGCCCCATCTCACAGACGACACCTCGCAGAGAAGGCTGAAAGGGGAGCAGCAAGCTTTGGGTTTCCTCACGTGTTTGGATTCATTCGTGCACCGCTGAAGAAGCCACTTGGCTGTGTATACGCTCCATTAAGCCACTTTTACAAACCCACAAGCAGACAGCTCAAGCACACAGCTCTTGCTTTGTGCTGCTGAAGTTGCTGGCAGGGCAGACAGCACGAGAAGACCTTTCGTCACTGTCAGAAACTTGGCTGGGCTGGCTGCCTCTAACTCATCTGAGCACATTGTTCCCAAGTCCCATCAGCCCAAGAACAATGTGCAAAGGAAGAGGAGAACATTCCACTACAAAGACAACGAAGCACTGTCAGCCAGCCAAATGCAAGAGATTAGGACACCTGCAACTCCCTAGCAAGTCTGGGGGCAACAGCAAATGCAGAGCACTCCCTCAAGACTAGACCCAGCACTTACGGCACTGAGTCAAGCATGACTGCAGCTGCAAGTGAGGCCAAGGAAACCAACCCTCCATCCCCAAAGACATGCAATCCAATAATGAGGCAACTAGGAAACAACTGGAGACGTGGACCAGCCAGGCACAGTCTGAAACGAAGCTTCATCAGGGCTAGTCCTCATCCCCTGCCCAGTCGCAGTGTGACCCTGGTACACTTATACTAGGTATTATGTCCACTGGGTTTATGCTAAAAAATAGGATGGCCCCAATGACGATGGAGAGACACGTAATTCCTCCTCTCCAAAACACTTTGTATTTAAGGGGAAAGAAATCTATTTGCCTATTCCCTAACTGTATGCCTAACAAAAAAAATATATCAAAGGTAAGAAGATTAATGCTATGTTCACTGCTGCGAATTAACTTGACTTCCATCTCCAGGCCCTGGCCATGAGCCATGCGACAGTCAAACAAGCAGCAGGGGTGCAATCACAGCAGCTACAATTGGCAAGTCCAGTGAAGCGTGAAACATTAACAACAGGTTTACCATAGTCTGATTAAGCCAATCTGCCCTGGCGCAGCAGGGAGCAGGCCTGGGATATGCAGTCTGGCACAGCTGTCAATGAAAGAAATGCCAGCCCAGAAGTCCCAGCCGCTGCCACAGCCAGCAGAGATGGCAGCAGGCAGGATGAGTGCAGAAGCACAGCTGGAAGCATCATCCTTTGCAGCAGTGGTGGGCTGCAAAATCCATGCAGCAGCACGAAACAGGGAGCTCGCTTGCCTGAAGGACCCTGAAAAGCCTCGCTACAAGCTACAAGCACATGTCTCCTCCACTGGTAGAAGTTCACCCCCAAAAATATGCCTTTCCAAGCACCAGCGCCTCTGAGGCTCTTGCTAACATGGTTGCAAGCCCCACCCTTACGGCTGAGATAAGAGTGTCTCTAGGTGCAACAACTTAGCAAAAATTCATGAAATAACCTTTTCCTTTTTATAGTCTGCCACCTGACTCACTAGCTTTCTCCAGCATTACTTCAGCTCCATAGCTCAGCATTTCTACCACCAAACTGCTTCAAAGAATGTGAGGTAACCACACCAGAGAAGCAAAGGCAACCTTAAGTGTTGCCAGCGATACTTAGGTCTGTGACACAGGTGGGTAACGTCCAGGAATGGGCAGCATGAACATGCACGGTCTCTACAAGCGGTCAAACCCCACTGGCTTCTCAGGCAAGGCTTAGAGCAAAACACACCCCCCACTTCTGCCTAAAGTCTTAGGCCATGTTTTGACATCTGCTGAAGGGCCCAGGGGCCCCGCCTTGGTTCACGTGGCCCATAGGCCGTGCTCTGGGACATCGGCCGGTTCAATGACCCAGGCACCACACATGCATGCTCCAAGCATTTCCTTCTGGGTCTTAAAAATCCTCTCTTGCTCCCCACCCCCTCTGCTCCCAACATTTTCTCGTCAGCATCATGTGCTGGATAATTCACAAAATAAACTAGAAGGTGTGAGTCATACTTAGTTTACAGCATCTGCAGTTTTTGATTCCTGAACTGAAGGACAGGAGGGAGAGGAAAGACAAAAGTGACACAGGAAAAAAACAGTTTGATCAGCTAAAAATGACTTTTTAGAGCCTACAGAGCTGACAAATGAAGTGGCAAGCAGTAAGTGCAGCCTGTTACAAGTCTGCAGTCTCAGGAAGATGCTGAGTTACGAAGATCTCTGCAGATCAGAAAGCAAGCTGGGACCTCATAGCGACTTTTACCAGCAAGGACTGGCCAGGCCACTCCAAGCCAGGGACACCCTCCAAAATCTGCAGATTGTTTCCTTGAAACAAAGACAAGATGACCAAGCAGCCACCCAACTGGAGGTGAGAGGCTACCCAGCGGGCAGTTTCCATAGGAAACAAGCAACTGGGACATTTCCTTCCCATCCCCAGCAAAGCTGCTCTGCGAGATACATGGCCTGACCTCAGGATTTATCATTTCCGTCCTGCCTCTCCCATCGCACCAGGAGATTCCTGAGCTTCTGCTACCACACATGGGCACCAATGGAGGCAGGTCAGGACACGTCTCGGCTGCTGCAACTGCAGTCACGCAGATGGCATTCCTAGAACCTTGATCACCAGGCACCGTCAGTGCCAAGGACATCAGAAAACTCATGCAGGGAGAAGGTGACTCCCAGGCGGGGGGGCATGGCTGGGTAGCCTGGAGAAGGGAATGATTCCTGCTTCTCAGCTACAGCACCAGAGCATGTCATGTAGCCAGGAGCTATGAGGCTGTACAAGGAGATTGGACGACCCCATGGGGAACCAAATCAAGGGGTCTTGGCCTAATTCTTAAAAGTTTAAATGTGCAAAGTAAAAAAATGTTGCCACAGAACTACTTTTTTTTTTTTATTGGCAGTCTTGGCCTGGAAGCTACGAACAGCTTGGTATTTGGGAAGGAGGTTACCCTCTCTGCTCTACGCTTGACGTCAAAGCCATGAGAGGTTTGTGCTGTCTGCACCATTCTCCAACAATAAGCTCTCATCTGCCCAACAACGCTTTAAAAAGGAAGGCTATATATATTTTGGAACCAAGTTCTCAGAACATGAGCCTATTTTTTAACCTGTCTTGAAAAACACATCAGCAGCATTCACAAAATGCCTTCTCTGAGGCTACTAATTTGGCATTCCCGCTTCTGCAGACCTGCCTGCAAACTGTACTGTAGAGCGGTCGTCAAGCTGAGAGAGCATCTGGTGAACACCCCAAAACAGAAGGTGATGGGCTTGCACAGTATAAACAGGAAGCTGGAGATAACCAAGATTGCAAAAATAAAAAAAAATAGCACCAAGTGAGCTCGAAAGGTCACCTGAGAGCATGCCCCAGCCACAAAATTTGATAAAATTTATCATTCTGCCTTTATTACAGGAGGCTGACATATTTTTCATCATTGCATAATTGCACCCTACAACGCTTCATCTGCAATCTTTCTAAATCAAAGCAACTCTTCTTATCCCCCAAGCCTAAAACACAACTCATAAGTCAAGAATGTTAAAGACCATGTCTTTGACTTCTAGCAGAAAATGTTCAGTTGAAGCACTTAAAGCTTGAACTTACAGATGTACTTGAAAATGGCATTGAACATTAAAGAGCACTGGCACCCATGCTTTGAAAATCCAGCCTTTTCAGCCAGGCCCAGCTGTGTCCCCAGATATGAAGTACTCTGAGTCACAAGAACTTTCCAAAACCCCTCAGTCCTATAGCCAACATTGCTGCTACAGCTGCTGCCTCCTATTCCAGAAACATCTGTGCGCTGAGTGGCTGTGCCACTTTAAAGCAGTGAGCACATAAGCCAAAACGTGTTAATGTCTGCGAGACATTACCTGCCAGGCTCAGAACACTATTATCTCTGTAGCTTGTTCTTGAGTGCCCCAGTGTCCATCAGCCTGTATGCGACTGCCCAGACCCAAAAGGTCACCTGTGAGCTCAGCCATAGCACTGTGGACCCATCAGTAACATCTAGGTGGACGGGTAGAAAAACCTCAAGATACTTATACTGGTCAGAGATGGCTTGGCTAGTTTGACACCACAGCCAAGTAGAAGACCCCATGCAGCCAAACACACACTTCACTGACAATACTTGAGGCATAACTGTATGTGGAGGAAGTTAATCTTAATCATCAATGAGAAGAAAAGTTGCTTCTGTAGTCATCCTTCCCAGCATCTGACACAGCTTCAGTTGACATGGCTAACACCACACGTGCAAAATGAACAATTAACAATAAAGACAGGGAGAAGTTTTCCTAGCAGTCAACTTCCATCACTGCCTCCTAACCATGGACTACAGCAAAACAAACAACACTGCCTCCAACAGCCATGTTTCACTTCGCCCAAGGGCAAACCACCACACGTGTCAGCAGAGAGCGGGGCAGGAGTTACCTTCACCAGGAGATGTCAAAATCCCCAGCTCACACAGATGTCCCCATGAGCACTACTGTAACTGTAAAACATGCCTTCAGCGGTGTCCCATGGATCATGAGACACCATCCTTTTCTGGAGGCTTTTTTGTTTCTTTTGCAGACAGGATGTCATGGCAGTTTTAGCTTTGAGCCCAATTCCACTCCTTTAAACTAGCGTAAGGGAGGAGAAGAAAAACAGTGTCCTTTGATGCACAACTCAAAACAGGTCCACCCACTCAGAAAACTGCTCAGGCATGGAGCTTGCATCTCAAGGGATTTGCACTACATGTGCTCCCTTCCCCAAGACCCATCTCAACGGTGATCACCGCGTTTTGCTTCAACTTTTTTATTTCAGCTTTTATTTCAGCATTTCAGGCAATTTTGTACTACGTAAAACTCTTGGAAGGACACGTTGAATTGCCCACATAGGCAAAACTTCTGTTCTCTGCTAAACGCAAGCCTAAATCCCTTGCTCAGTTCAGTAGTTTCTCTGCAGAGAGCTGGCAGGCCCACTTTGTGGCTCAGGGTCCCTTTCGGGAACCATGGCACTCTGGATCTCGGATGCTTCACTAGCATTTCTAAGCCCTCAGTTTCAGGTTGTGGTGAATAACCTCACACAGCAGCTCCAGAGAGGCAGGCAGGCAGCCGGGAGCAGAGATAATTCAAAGTGTCAGCTCTCCCAGTCTCTTACTCCAGCTTAATCCTAAAAGATAATGTAGCAAAATACAATGGACACAGGATTCAGAAAAGGAGCTTTCAATGCCCCTCTGGTCCAAGTTTATGTACTGACTCAGTTTGGTGACTGTTTACACAAGGCTGACTTCTGAAAGCCTGACGCCCACGCAGAAGGTGCCAAGTGCCAAAAAAAAGGTTCCAGTTCCTCTCAAAAACCCACAGTGTGGTTTTATACCACAGGGACCCACAGTCGTTTGGAAGAATGAGCATCTCTGGAGAGAATAAGCAGAACAAAGACCCCCTCAGAGACGCCACTTTCTTGTCAGCCTTCAGGTAACTAGAGCCAAGCCTGAGACTGCGCCAAGGCTTGTAGCTAAACTAGAGCTGCAGCTGGAAGGACCACGGCATCAGTGCAAATGCGAACAAGCCAGGTTTTATTCCTCCAGATCAGATACCAAGAGAAGCAAAGCTCCAGCAGGATGGGCCTCAGGGCAGCCTCCCAGACTTGCTGGAAACCTGGCCAGCTGCTGCATTCAAAGCTGGAGGTTTCTGAACTCATTCTGCAATCGCTCAGATTCTTGCACAGATTCCTATCAGCTTCCCTTTTCCTAGAAAGGTGGCTGGTAGGCTGCGAGGACTCCTGTCTGCCACCCGTTCAGCTGCTGCCAGCACTGCAAATCTGCTCTGCAAGGACAACCTTCCTCTACCTAACCAACCGAGGATGCTCTGCTTCATTTCAAAAGCCATTTTCTTTGCTCTGCCAGCTTCTCGTGGGTACTTGCTCCTCTCCCCCCTCGCTTCCCGCATTTAAGGTCTCCACGTTTATTAGTCAGTTCTGGAGAACACAAAGTACCAAAGCTGGCCCCAGATCAGTCAAACCTTCACATTCATCCACAAAATAGGCACAAATCAGTAAAGTTGCAGCACTAACAATACACGTCCCCCTTCCTGTCACAGCCTTGTGCTGGCACGCTGCCCTTCGAGCAACTAGAGATTTAAAACAGTGGCATAAGAGGGTGAGAATAAGTCCCTGGCCTCTGGGGCCAGATCAGCAGGGAGGCAGAGCTCCCAGCATCAACCTGGAGCAAACCGTTTTATGGAATCTGTGCCCACAGCTCCCATGCATTGCAAAGCACAGGCGAGCAGCAGGCTGGCAGCCTTTTAAATGCCTCTTCTCTAAGAGCACAAAATGAACTGCAAATCAGTCAGAAGTAAAATTTTTGCTTTGGGGGCTAAATCGCCTTTAGGTAATATTGTATACTTACAGCTTTAAAAAAAAAACCCCAAACAAAAAATGACAGATAACTAAAATCAGGATCTAACAAGTTCATCTGTTACATGGCCAGGGCTGATACTCTGGGCAATGCCAACAGCCTGGAGTATCAGCTAACTGAGCAGGAGGCAAACCTGCCTTTCCCACCTTGTAGTATTCGAGGACGTGAGGAATGCAGGCAGGGCTATGTAAACCCAGTCTCTCCAGTGCTGCAAATACGCTCAGGAGAGCCCAGCCTCTTCCCAACACCAACTTCCTTCGGAAACCTGGCGCCGACAGAACGGCCAGCAAGAGAGCACAGCCCTGCGAGCAGCAGTGCTCTGCGTGCCACAAAAACGGCCGACAGGCTCGCAGCTTGGAAAATGCCCAGGTCTTTCCCTGCTGTCCTCCACCTCTTCACCTTGGCCCCCGGCAGCACTGACAAAGGCTCCAGGAGCCACTCGTGAATTTAGGACATAAATCTTCTCTGTTGCGCCAGCCAGCACCCTAATAATAAAACTAAATTCAAAACAGAGGGAGAAAAAAATTTCTTCCCACCAGGATCCCACGAGTAATGTTTGCCATATCCATAACAGACATATACGAGAAGCTCAGATGCTTTTGCAGTGCAAAGCCATTCTGCCCCGTGACCATGCAGGGAAGGGGAGAGAAGCTTTCCATCCACACTGGGAAAGGCTGCCCTAAGCCAGGCCAGCGCTTCCCCAGCCCACCTGCGAGGCCAGTGGTGACAGTCCCTCTGTGAGGAACATTTCCTGCTGGGGCACGCTCCAGCCTCTTGTCCTGTCTGGTTGTAAAGGGCCAAAGCCATACACATAATGTCTTTTGGAGATGTTTCTGCAGGGGAGGAAAGAAAAAAAAAACAAACAGAAAAACAAACCCACACCAAAAACCCAAACTTCTCACTGCCAGGAAATATTCCTGTTTGCATAAACTTTCTTCCTCCCTTTTGTCCCATTACTTCTCACCAGGCCTGTCAGTGTCCTTAAGGTATGCCTGTCTCTCAGTGCCTTTAAATATTTGCTCATTTATGTCCCCTTTCCCTTTGTCATCACTTACTGAACACCACATATTGAGCCCACACGACACCTCCTCTTAAGCCCATTCCTCCAGCCACGAAGTCCTGGTTCAGCAGAAGGGCCGGGAAAGGAACACACTACACCCATACGCACACAGGAACTCAAAGCTTTATTGCGCACAGCTTTTTACATCTCCTTTGAAAAGAGAAGTGAAGAAGAGTGACTCACTTGCAAACCCACTTCGACTTTCTGTCCTGAACAGCACTCACCGCAGGCAGGGCCATCAAGAGCACACAGACCGAACCGCTACCAACCCAGGTCTGAGTCAAAAAGATCTCAATATTTTTATTTTGCTGACAGAGTATCGTGGCAGCAGTACCGTGGGTTGGTGTGCAATTAAAGTAATCATCTGTTGAGCTTCCAGAGCCTGACAGAAAATCCTTGGGCAGGGGCAGAAGGGCTGTGATGGGCTTCTGAGCAGGCTTTCATCCACACCCTTCTCCCCAGGGAAAGTAACACTTCTGGCAAGCTTAATTCACAAGGTGGTCAGGGTTACAGAGTAGATTTTATGAGCACCCAGGCGTAATTGATTGTCTCTGCTCAACCCAAGGTTCACAACAGCCCTGCCTTGCATCTCTTATACACACAGTGTGATGCTGCACTCTCCTGCTTGCCTTCCAGCCCTGCTAAAAGTCTCTCCCAGCTGCCGTACAGTGCCAAGGCCATACAGCACTCACCCAACGAGCTGTGTGGTATCTTTTCATGTACAGAGAAAGAAAATAGTGAGAAGGTTCCAATTTCTGTTTTTAAAAAGGAAGTATAAATGAAGACTCAAGGGACTTCCACAAGGTCCCATCGTGTGTCCCGTGGAAAAGCCAGCACTCTCACGTGAACGTGGAGCATCCCCAACACACAGCAGCCTCCAGGGAGGCGGCAGCCCTGCCTCCCCAGTGGTAATGCCCAGCACTCCCTTTGCTCCCGGCAATGCCACCAGCAACGGAACAGCAAATTTCTTTACCACCTTTTTGGAGAAAGACAAAAGGACAAGCCAGCAGTGAGTGCCATGCCAGAAACTGGACCTAAGCTTCTCGAGTTTTAAGGCAGTTTTACTAACAGACCAGCCTCCTTCCTCAGTCCTTCAGCCGTCAAACCAGCGCTATGCAGAGGAGCGGCAGCGAGCGAGTGGCAGCCAGCCGGCTGGGGACACTCTGGGAAGGGAACGAGGAAGCAGGGAGGGAAAAATCCTATAAATCACCACATCCATGTGAACTGCATGTCTCTGAGCAAGAAAAAGAAAGCTTATTCCAGCAAAACAGAGAAGTTCCACACAGTCCCAAGGCACATCCCATTGCTTCTTTGAGCAGGGTTTTCCTTGTGCCCAGAGAGCACAACCGGCCCCTCCTGCTCCTTGCAGCAGCCATCTCCAACTCCCGCCTGGCAAGCGCACACCCTCTGACGTTGCTCACAGCCACAGGAAATTAAAGATTAAAGAGGGGCCCGTGGTCACAGCAAACACAATGCTGTCTGCAACACAACCCTCGGCTGGGGTCGATACTCAGAGAGCAGTGATGGGCGATGGCCAGCGTCCTAGTATCACAAAGGGGGGAAGGCCTCCTCGCCTCCCCAGGAATCAGTGCAAAACAGACTGCGCCCTCTCTTACCCCAGCCCCAAAACTTGTAACTAAGGAAAGCAGAAGGCATCAACGTGAGTCTGGCAGCTCCTCTCTGCCAAAGACTAGACTGCTTTTCGAGCAATCTTTTTCCCCTCAGTACAACCACCATGGCACTTCGCAGAGGACAGCGCTAAGGCTTTAAGGGATGGCAGGAGGCAGACCTGCTCGCTCAGTTGCGTTTTGGAGCCGAGGGCATGAAATACGCTAATCCTGCCCATCTCCTCTGCCAAGTGCTGCACACCCAGAACAAGCGCAAGCATAATAAAACTTTCACCCAGCTTTAACCAGATGTGAAATGATTATCACAGCCTCAGCTACTGAATTCATGCATGCTGGGAAAACAGACGCACTGCTCAGAAGAGCTGGACATGAACCAGTGACCCAGAAAGAAAAGCCCACGTCTATGTCCCATCACCCTCCAGCTCCTTGCTGCCCCCAAGCCATCCAGCTTGCCTGAATTTTTCAGAGCCCTTCTCCAAGGGAGTCACAAAGCAGAAAAACGTTGCACTGCACATCATGCTGCAACTAAAAATCTCAGCTGGAGCCAAAGGGCATGGTGCAGGTGGCTTCAGTGACCTGGCTGGCCCTCAGTTGCTCTCAAAATTGTTGCTCTGATTATACTAATCCAGTTGAAGGCCAATTCTTCCTTCACGTGAGTACAGCTGTCACCTCATCCCTCAACATCAGCTCCCTGAAAAATTCCAAAGCAAAATCCCTCCTCACCAGACACCATGTCAGCCATCAACACTTTCTGAACGTGCTTCCACTTTTGACAGACATTAAGTTCCTCTCCTCCACCACTGTGTTGCTGAGCATATACAGGCACTAAAAGCCCTGAAATAAGCAGATAATGTCCGTCAGTCTGTTCCAGGAGAGGCTGAGACACTGCACCTCAGAGCCGACCCCCTTCCTCTGTCTCTTGGGGAGTCAGCAGCCAGGAGCTTTTCATTGGAAGATTCTCAGCAAAGGTCACATTAAGCTGCAGAGGTCAGAGGGGGAAGGTGCTGTGGCTGGGAGGAAGACAACTGATGCTTACAAGCAAACTTTTATTCAATTTAGGGCAAAAGAGAGCCAGCCAGGCTGCCTGCCCCAGAGAACACCTTGCCAAGACGGAAAATAAAGTCAAGCCCTTCCTTTTTCCCCCAAGGCCACAGAGGTGTATCTTTTCCTACCACATGTGGGAAACAGGCCTCTCTGTCAGCAGACTACAACCAGTAGCATTTGAATGTACAGCTCGGGAGCTTCAGAAAGTCAAATCAGATGCTTAATGAAGAGTAGAAACCATAGTGTGAATGTTGTTGCTGTGCCTCTCCAAACAGGAGTGGCACAACCAGTCTTTGTCAAGGCTAGAGCTCAAGAGACAGTGGTGTGGCAGGGTTGGTTCTAACAACTGGCACAGATCTACTGCCCTTATATTTCTTTATAGTACCACTAAAAATAAAATCAATAAGAACACTTAAGCCACTGCAGTTTTCCAGTTCCACAGAGCCATACATTGCTGGAGCAGAGTGCAGAATCTCTCTTTCCCTGCTCATTCCTGCCTTTTCTCTCCTCGCAGACGATTCAGACAGATGTGAAGATCAGGACCCCCTAGCAAGGAAGCCCAAACCTAGGTTTTACTTGCAAACGCCAACAACTGATGGCTCTCACAGACTGCACTGGATGAGGCACTGAGCCTTAGCAGACAGGCACCCTGTTGGCAAAGCCATTGCCACAAACCTCAGCCCTTTGGCAAAGGCAGCAACAGCAGATGGGACCACACGAACATCCTCCAGGGAGAGGCAAGGCCTGCACAGCTCCAAAATACCTCCTCAGGACTGCCCTCCATGCAGCCCTGCCTGTATGCAGGCATAGAGATGCCTCCCAGGTCCAAGAGGCAATACACACCGCTTTGAGGTGGCACGGGGAGCTGCACCAAAGAGTTCATTTAAAACAGGCAGACAAGGAGAGGGTATAGCCCTCCCCAATTTTAGCTGCTAGCAATGCATCGGACCACAAGAGATGAGAGACAGAGATCAAGCAGATCTCAAGCCAGATTCTTTTATTTCCTTTGTAAGTAACTAATTAAAATACTACTTCCAGGATGCTTTTGCCCCCAAAAGGTTCACAAATGAGACCTCTAGCAAAAAAGATCTACACACATAGAGCTGAGCAATCCCCTGGGGTGCGTCAAAAAAGCTGCTTTGTGAAAAGACAAAATGTCACAGACACTTGAGAGGCGAACAGAAGCACAGGCAGAGAAACTCAGCCCACAGACTGCAACCAACACCAAAACCTTCAGCAAACAACTTACAAGAGCTTTACTGACCACAGTGGTCAGAACATCCACTTTACTGCCCATGGAAAAATGGCTCTGTAACACCAGGCTGCAGCACCAAGGTCTGGTTCATGCTAGAAAAAGAGTGTTTTGAGGGCATATTGTACACCGGTAACCCCCTGCCCACAAAATAAACTGGACTGCTGAAGTAGTTTTCGCTAGCAAAATGCCTTCTTTATCAGGCCTTCAGCTAACAGAAATGCTTTTAAAGATAAAAAGGAAAGTAAACACAAGAAGCAAGGCTTCCTGCAGCACCTAGCTACAGTTATCAGATTTTCACCGCCATCATTGCACAAACACAACCTCGTTTGTAGAAGAGTTTTTGACACCACACCAGAAGAGGAGGAGGATGCTGTCTCCCAGTGGGCCCAGCTACCTGCAGCCAGGGAGAACCTGGACGCAGCACCTCTCCTCCTGAAGCAGAGCTGGCGAGGAACAAAGTACTCAAACCAAAACACCGTTCTTCGTTGTTAATGAATGACTAAGCTGACCTTTACCCGAAATGAAGAAAGGGAATGTTTTTCCAGAAGGATCAACAGTGATTTCTGTACCAGGAACAATAAGTATTTCCCTAGGTATGGAAGGTGATGCATTTTTTTTCCTTGGTTGGCATTAACACTGAGCATGAAAAGATCTAATCCATGGCATAACTCGGTTTCAACACTTTCTGCAATAAAAACAAAACGATGTCACTAAACTAAAAGCGTGAAACATGCCAGAGGCTTTGCAGAACATGTCTCAGGCCTCACCTACTTTGCATGTTGGAGCTGCTCTGGAAGGCTGCTTTAATCCTATTGCTATCAGGTAACAACAGCTCGTCGTACCAGGGCACTCTTGAAACTTAATCCAAGCTAATCATAGGCGCAAATTTACCAGAGACTGGTTGAACTACATTAGAACCCCGTAAACATGCTTTCACTCAGCATGTAACTTAACTCAGTCCAGTTAGTTCACTTCAAAAACGGACCGAACTACATCAAATCCAGGCCACTTAAAATCTGAATAAGAGCATCTACACAGAGATTTAATTCACTTTAATCAATCCACTGGAAAAGTTAATTGGATTCATTTTCTTGAGTAACCATGTGTGGACAGACTCTGAAGAGGAGATCTTGGCCACACTAAATTGACCAATAACGATTTTGCTAATGACTTAATAGGACCAACATTAACCCCTAGAACTTAAGCAAACGGGTATTACTTTTCTTGCAGTAGCAGTAAGAAGTAAAGCAGTGAAGGATGACAAGAGGTCAAAAGGAACCTCCAGCTCCCTGCACAGACACACACCTCCTACTCTTGAATAGCTGAGTCATCAGATTCACGCTTGCTATTTTGTAAGAATTGAATCTTTTTAAAAAATAAATAGATGGCCAGTGGCAAGGAAAACAAGTTCAAGTAAATTTGATGGCGTTTAGGCAGGCATGCAGTATGCTTACTACAGCGTAAATCTACAATAACTTCATTTTGACAGAGCTTCTACACAATTGTATCAGTGTCGGAAGGAAGAGACTCTACCACGTACGAAGCTTCTTAAGCCTAAAGCAGCTCCAGGGCACCTTTAATTAAGCTTAAAGGTAGACGCGTGAGGCAGGCACTCTGCTATGAGGGAAGCCGAGGCCAACCTGGCCCAACCGAAGGTGACTCCGTGTACCAAGCACAGGCTAAACCGGCAGCCACACGCCACCCAAAGCGAGCGGGGCTGCTCACAGCCCACCCACCCCCTGCGGTCGGGGGGTGCACAGGGGTTTCCCAGCGTGGAGGAGGGCGTTCGGTGCTCCAAAGCTCAACGCAAGGCAAAGGTCTTCACAAAACCCCCGCAGGCTCAAGCGTTTTCAGCCGCGACCTCAACATCGCCAGTCCCCGTCAAATCACCAAATTCGCGGATATTCACAGTTCTGCTCCCGTTTTTCAGTGCCCCGAGCGGAGCCTCCAAAGCCAGCCGAGCCGTACCCGCCAGGAACGCGTTTGCATGCCAGGAGCCGGAGGGGTCTCCCGGCCGTTTCGCAGCAAGGCTTATCTCCGTGAGGGCCCTCCCGGCGCCCCCAGCCCCGCCGGCCG
>VZSC01016186.1:132208-207510 GCA_013398225.1 Steatornis caripensis | reverse complement strand
CCGCCCCTCTCCCCCCGCGGAGGTGGGCGGGGGGGTCCCGGGTTTTTCCCCCCTCCCCTTCTCCAGCGGGGCGGGCAGCCTCCCAGCGCGTTTATTTGTAGTTAGTTTTACTTTTTCTTTTTCCTTTTTTTTTTTGGAAGCGGGGCTGGAGACCCCCAACTACCACCGGAGCAGTTTTTCAAACCGCTCGGACAACTTGGCTCCACCGGCGCCGGATCCGGCTGCCTCTGCCCCTGCTCCCGCTTCCCGAGCCATCCCACGGCGCCAGGGCTCGCGTGTGTCCCGCCGGCCTGGGAACGGGAAACGAGCCCGGGTCGAGCCTCCAAGGAGTCGACTGCTCGGCGGCTGCCGCGGTGGCTGTACGGCGTGCCTCGTCCTGCGGGGAGCGGGGGGGACGCGGGGTGTGATGAGCTCTGCTGTTGCGATGGGCGGATCTCGAGCAGCGCGGCGCGGCCGAGAGCTTTCTGGCCAAGGAGCGCTTGGGAGGCCTTTGAACCCCAGTAGTCCTGTGCCGCGTGGGGGTTAGAGCCAGCCTTCAGCTGAGTGGAGCCCCTTCGGCAAAGGTAGCACAGCCCTGGCACGGGCTGCCCAGAGAGGCTGTGGAGTCTCCTTCTCTGGAGATACCCAAACCCCACCTGGATGCGTTCCTGTGCCCCCTGCTGTGGGGGCACCTGCTTTAGCAGGGGGTTGGGCTGGGGGATCTCCAGAGGGCCCTTCCAACCCCTGCCATGCTGTGATTCTGTGAGGCGAGGAGCTATAGTCCACCTTTGTTGTCCAGCAGCAAAGAAAGAGCATGAGATGATGTCCTCTGGGCAAAGAGGAGATAAGAGGAAGAGGATTTGGGACTTCGAGATGCCTGAGCTCCTCCAGGCTGTGCTTAGCACAGCCAGTCACTCATATCAACCGTTTAGTGTTTTGATCACAAATAAGTGTGTATCTCAAGAGAATGCAAGCAGGAGATAAAATCATTATTAGCACATGTGAAATGAGTGGCATCCAGCTTCTATTCTAACGTCCCATGGCCCCCGTGCCACTGGTGGGTACGGGGCTGCAGGGGCGAGAGGCGGGCTGAACCCATCTCCTGCTCCCCCTCTCCAACAGGCTCAGGGGAGCTCTGTGCCCTGGGTAACTGGGACAGGAGCTCAGAGGGAGCTATAGTAGGATGTGAGATCTCAGAAAAAACAGCAAAGGGAATAATATCTCCATTTTATTAAAAAGTAAAAACATTAAAGAAACTGTGAAAACACATCCATTTCTAGAGGGTTAGCCTCATGCTATTCCAGATTTTTCCAGTCCTGTTTTCTGAAACTCAGGAACTATCTGTCCTTAATTCTGCCCCTTTCAAATGATGCTTCATCATCCACAAAGCAAGTATGCACGGACTTTTTCTTTAATCTATGCATAACCAGGAATGCCTTTACCATTCCTTCAACTGCTCAGCCTTCTCCACAGAAAAAGTCACTGAATTGTCCGTATTTATGATCCCTTCTCAGTTACACACATCTACCACACCTCTCCTGTGTGCTGACAGATACTGAGAGCTGATGAGCCTTCTGTCTAGAAGGTCATTATACCCACGGACTGAGGTGAGTGGTCCACAGGACGACCCCTGCTACACAGGCCCTCGGTATGATCATACAGATGGGGATTAGTCACAGGGTCTTGTCCCACCAAGGGGCAGCTCACACAGATTATCTCGTATTGCAGTCCCAGCTCCTCCCTCTAATGCCCCTGCCATTCACACCAGGGATACAACTGGACTGCTCACAAAGCATTCCTGTGGTTACAGACAGCTCCATGCAAAGGAAGGGTCTAAAAGACCGTTTGTAGTTTTTCTGAACTCAGTATATTCCCCTGGACATCCTTCACCCATTACTAATCAAGCTTTTTGATTGCTGAATAAGCATTTATTATTGCACAAAAGTGAGGACAAAAGAAGAGGCCAAGCAACGAGGAAGATATGGGAGACGAGGCACGGAACGTACCAATCTAATTTTCCAAAATCGGAATATGGTTTTCTTCTGCCCTTCTCTCAGTATAAGGTATTCAGTACAAAGGAGCAGAAGTTGAAAGCCTGAAGCATTCACATTTACACAGAAGCCTTAACGCAACAGAGCCAACTTTATGACAAAACTTTTAATCTGTTCAACCCAGTGATCCTGCATTTCACTACACGCACACAGCTTTTTGCTCCAGTCTTCAGTAATGAATCTATGCCGTATTAAGTTGTCTGGCTAGGGCCAAAACCAGCAACACAAATTAATCTGCACTGCACTCGAGAGATACCACGTTGGACTGACGTGACTTTGGCTGTTGTTAAGGGAGAGCTATGTGCCTGGCTATGTGCAGCTTCATTAAAGCAAGATCTGGTACCTGATGCTGTCACAGCAGAGCAGTTCCCAATGTTCCTGGGTTCAGGTTTCTACTACAAATTACATGGCTCCTCATGCCTCCCTTAACTATGCAAATTTATTTGTTCTTGCAAGATCTGCTGAAGCTCAATGATAGCAGTTGGATAGTGAGCTCTGCTAAGACCCAAGGAAACTACAGGGAGACAACATAAGTGACATTATTTTCTTGGTGCTGGAAATGAGGGGAACATCAGAGAGGTTCCAGAGAGGTTGTGGAGTCTCCTTCTCTGGAGATATTCAAAACCCGCCTGGATGCATTCCTGTGCAACCTGCTCTAGGCTAACCTGCTTTAGCAGGGGGGTTGGACTAGATGATCTCTAGAGGTCCCTTCCAACCCCTACCATTCTATGATTCTATGATTCTATGATCTCTAGCTGTTAGAGCACAGAAAGGCTGGAGCAGGCTCCTGGGAGGGATAACAGAAGAAAAAACAGTGAACAGCATTTGGCAACGCTGTTTCCCTAAGGCAGAGTCCTACACACCAAAGTATTTTCTTTGTCTTCCTGACATTGGACTTTCCTCTCATCTTAGCTTGATTTTTGAGATGGATTCAGATGAAATGTCTGAGATTGGAAGATGGCATGAATCACTTGAAGATTATAGAAGGTTTCAAAGACAGCTACAAAACCCTAAAATGACCACAGGGAGACTGAGGACGAGAGGGAATTGAACAGCATCCAGGGAAAAGGTTACTGATGACGAGTTACTGCTAGCACTGCAGCAGCATCACTTCTTATGCTCCCAAAGGGCTCCTCATTGTGGTGGATCTCAAGTCACCCTATGGACTCACTTATGTTTAAAACCTGCTGCTTCTAGGCAAAAAAGCACGGAAGGTGTTTGTTCTGCTAGACCGACACCAGCTTTTCATGTGCAAATTGTACAGCACCTGGTTTGACAAATGGTTATCTGTTGCAGTGGGTAGATTAATCTCAATAAAGCTGGAAAGACTGACCATTTTCTTTTATTTAAGATAATAAGACACTTCAATCTTTTATAAAAGCAGGTACTTAATCTCACAGGAGCTTCCGTTGGAAGACCTGTCTCATTTCCCAGGACAAAAGCAAATGGGAAACTGATGCAAAATTTGAGCTGAAGTGCATGGCACACACACTTAACTCTTCTCTCATGGACTAAGTTCACTCAAGATGGAATTTGCAGGACTCTAGTCCAACCATCTGCTCAAGGCAGGACTGGGTTCAAAATCTGATGAGGTTGCTCAGGGCCTTGCCCAGGTGAGTTTTCAAGATCTCCAAGGCTGGGGATCACATCAGCTCTCTGACCTCCTGTTCTGTTCTTTGCTTACTGTGTTTTTCTCTCACATCTAGGCAGACTTCCTCTTGCTGCAGCCTGTGAGCCTTGACACCTTGTCCTTGGCACTGTCACCTTGTTTTGCTCTGTGCTTTCCAGCAGCCACTCTCCATGGCAGACCCCATGTACCAGGCACACCACGGTCAGTGAGGAGTGTGCTCCTGCAGGCAGCTGAGCGCCGGGGCTCGGAGATGGTGCTGCAGCAAGTCTTAAACCCCAGGGAGCCCTAGGACTGAGCGCTTTCCCTACCTGCACCCAGGCATCTCTGGTCCTGCCTCCAAACGTGTCACTCCTGGGGTGTACCCAGATTATCACCCTGATGCACCACACAACACTTTCCCAGCTCTCACAGCACTGAAAATGCCCATAATGGGATGTACAAAGCAGTCTGGAACTCTTGAAAACAGATAAAACCAACACGATCTGGACTGGCCCTCAGAAAAGCCACAGCTAGCTTTTTGGGGCAGAAGCTGCCAGGCAGAGCATTGTGACCAGGAGCCAGGAGTGCCTTATACTGCTAAGCAATTCTGCAGGCAGGGAGAGACAATTTTGTGCTTGCTTCTTAAATAAACTGGGCACTTCTCCAAGTGTCCTGCTGTCATTTTAGGTCAACAGGATAGCAACTGTGAAATAAATTAGGCCTCATCAAGATGTTCACTTTCGACAGAACAGCCTTTGTTAAAGTTTTCTTAACGCTGGCAAGGCTAACTTCCAACTGATGAGGCTTTTGTGGGAATAAACACAGAAGATAAAGATCCTGCAGGCAGGAATGTGTGCATCAATTAATGGTCAATGCAAAGGGATGGAAAAAATGCTTCTAAGTGTCTAATGATCTTAGGTGCCACACAAATTCACGTCCAAAACCTGTGGGTCAGCAGGGATTGATGCCAGGGGACTGACCTTCCTTCTTATGTGAGCTGGGGATGCATGTGTTTGTTTTTCTCCTCTTCATCACACTTCAGTCATTAACCTCCCTGCACTTCTAGGCTAAAATGCACTTTAAGGGAGGTTTGAAGTCCTGTGCCAGAAGGGGCCGATGAGAGGAAGCAAACGTTACAGCATTGGCAAGCAGCACGAAGAAGCAGGTACGCAATTTCCATAGGTAGCTGAATGGTGCCTGTAGGGATTCAGGCTCCCTGAAGGACAAGGAGAGCAGGAGCCTGCAAGTATTAAGGTATTATAAAGCATACCAGGGGTAATGAATAGGGTGATTGCAAAGAATGAACAAAGAGGAAACTTAACTTACGCTTAGATGTAACTAGAGGGGCACTGCATTTACAGGACAAGGGCTTTTGTTGACTTTCAAGTTGGAGAGAGAACCCGAGCAATGTGAAGTCAGGTATGATGCTGCTCACAGTTCAGTTACATGCACACATCAGATGTTTGTGTAGGCTACACTGGAAACTGCAAGGTGCAAATTAGCTCTGCATCTCTGTCCACAAGTTTACATATACATTTGCAGGAGTTGTGGTTTTGGTGATTTTTTTTTTCCCCAAGTGAAACATTGTTAAGTTTCACATCAGCAAAAAAGACCAAATGCCTTCCAAAAAATCTCCTTTACCACTGAAAGTGAGAAGTAGTACTCTGAAGTGGTACATTTGTCACCTTCTTCCTCCCTCATCCACTATGCATCTTTTCTTTACTCTTACAGGTCAGAAGAAAAGAAATCCCTAGAACAGGTATTTGTTATTCACTTAGTGCAGCACAGGGAGCTGCCTGCAAACCCACACAACAGAGGCATAAGAAGCCTGATAAAAATGGCAGGTAGTGGTGAAGCCCCTTGGCAGGTTCTCAGCTATTGACAGTCACTACTGCCTGGATGAAACTTCAACACACTCATGTTGTTAGAGGGAGTTTGCAGGGGCTAAAGTCAGTGCAGTCCTTGCCTAGCAGAGAGCTTGCTGTATTCCACTCTGAAAACTAGATCTACCTAAAAATCACCTCTTTTGATTTTCATATGTGCATCCTTTTCTGGTTTAAAAAAAAAAAAAATCCTGTGTTGTCACTTCTGCCAGCTTTGTTTCCCAAGTTGCAGGGTGGCAAGCAGGCCAAAAGGTGAGGGGTGGGTATGTCCTACAGGCTCAGTTGGATACCTCATTTCAAGTCATGATTTTTTATATGCAAGTTTACATCCACAAAGCATTGGTGTTCACTCAACAAAACACTATTTTGCGCATGCAGAAGCTATCGGAGTCTCAGCAGCCCTGTGTGCAAATGAAAAGCTAGGTAAGACCCGCTCTCAGAAATGCAAAAATTATGGTTGTCTGTGCAAATTTCCTCAAAACAGAACAGATCTATGTACCCTCTAAGCTCTCCCTTGGGTGAACTGTAGTGAGAGTTTTCCAAAACATGCGTAACCATTCTCAATAAACCAAAAGGCCAGATGATAACAGAGGAAGAGGGAGAAAGGGGAACAACATCATGAAATTCATCATCGTTAGCAGGCAGGGTTGACCTCCATGACCGTGAAAGTGCCCCAGCCAGCATTTTTAACAGGAAATCACCCAGGCTTGTCTATATGGCCATGTTACCCAAAGCAGTACATGTACAAGCTACATTCAATTTAGACTTACTGAGAGTGGCTGATTAAAGCAGAAGGAAGTGTGCAAAATTTGGGGGGGAACATTCAGAGACAGATGGACGCACACGCTCATTCCCGTACGATGGTTGCTGACCACATCAAAGGATCCTTGCATAGGTCCTTGATGCAAGCAGCATGGAGCATCTTCAGCCCAACATCTGCAACAAGAAGAATCAAGAGGCAGCTCACTCCTCTGTGGTCACACTGGGAGCTGCCAAGCCCACATCAGCCTGTGCAGCAGCCAGTGAGTTTTACCAGCTGGTGGCTGCAGCATGGTCTGGAGGACACAGTGCCTTACCACCAGCAGCCTTGGAAGTGCTTGGAGACTAGCGCTTTCCAAAGGCACAACTCCATGCACGTAGACGGTGCCCTGTGGAGATGTGCTATCTCTGCAGAAGCTACCCCAGAACCAGCACAGCTACCTTGACAATTTCACCCAGAAGCCAGGCTAATTAGCCCATCCAAGCACCACACTAACATGCACATATGGGTTTTTGGTGTCCAAGCTAAGGTTTTAACCTTGCGGGGGAGTTGCATCAGCTCCCTGGGCACAAGATCAGGCAGCCTAGCACAGCCTATGGCTACTGAGTAGAGATAACACATCTCATGCTTGGTTTTCCTCACCTTCCCTCTCCATCCAGACAGTGGCAAGCTCCATCAGAAGCCACGTGCCAGACCACCACTTTGGGTCCTCCTGGCTTTGTGTGCTCACAGGGTAAGTAATAATGACCACTGATAGCCATTCTCTAGAATGAATAAACAAGCCAAGATTTGCCACTATGGGCAGGGTGATGGGCTGGTAACAACGCTTGTGGAGGGCAAGTCCCAGCTCTAGAAATCACCTCCTGTCGACCATGTACTGTTTTGTTACCTCAGTTACCACTTCCACAAGTGGCTGTTCTCTAATGTCCTATAAATGATGGAGAGGGAAGAGGCTCTCCAGAAAACCAGGCAGGCTCCTGCTCCAAATCACTCTCAGCCTTCCTACTTTCACCGCCTTTACTGGGGGCCTAGGAAGACTAGCTTCTGTAGGGCAATGCTACTCTTGCAACAACACCCCACAGCATCACCTACTCAGCACTCAGTGACCCTGACAAGTTCAGGGGCACTGCTGACACTCATCATCCAGGATGCCCTGCACAAGATGAGTCAGAACAGAGGGGCATCAAACTCAGCGTAAGTCTCATGGTATAACCAGGTCATTTCCAGGTCATGCTTCTTCAGGACACTGTCTGCACAGGGGTCAGATTAGTCCCTACACAGTCACACCAATATTTAACATTCTGGGGCATCACTGGAAATTACTTTCTTTGAGACCAGCAGGTCACAGCAGATTTCAAAGCAGAAAGGTTTTCTGCATTGCCCTCATCTTCTTGCCAGGAACCTCAACCAAATTTCTTGGTTGACCCCTGGTCAGCAGGGATGTGAAACAGGTCTGGTCTGGAGGAGGTGCTCCAGCTCAGGATTAAGAAGCAGAGGTGAGAATGGTACCGTAACTGTCTCTGCTCCCTGCTTTCTCTCCATGGGCTGTCTCCTCCCACATCTTATCCTTTCACATCCCCACATTACTCATCAGTCCTTCACTCCAGGAGGACACTTTGGAGTTGGCTTGTTCTCTGAGAGATTGAACGGCTTCTTGTGAGCTCCCAGAGTGGACCTGAAAGCCAGGCAGGCAGCCCAGCTGCGCTTCTTACCCTTCACTGCCTTACCCACAAAGAACTGCTTCTTCTTAATGCGATGCCCATCTGATGGAAGCTGGTAATGCTTCCCTTGGGGTGCTCCCTTTGTTGCTTGCAATGAGGTGATAACTTAAGCTGCATTACACTCTGCTTTAGACCTTTCCCTTTTCTTTCTCTAAGCAAGGATACAGTTAAACCACAGCATATAGTTTTATGGCAGTAACAGGCCAAGCAACAGCTGAGTCCCAAAGAAAAGCACGTAGAAGGGGGAACAAATTGCATGAGTCAGACTAAAAGCTTCATAAATATTAACTGGTTTAAACAGTCCCCTAAGGAACAGAGAATCTCATTTTGTAACTACATCTCCCTCCCCATTATGCATTCCCTCCTCTCACAGAGCTGCAAGAGGGGCTGCTCTCCTGGCCTATTGCACATTATTTTAATTCCTTTCTGCAGCCAAGCTGCTCTGTCAGGGACTTTGCACCACACATCAGCAGAGTATCTGAGCGCCTTCCAGTGGTGCTTTAAATAATGGGATTGGAGCGAGTTTTGTTCTCTCAAGTTCACCCCAGGACAGGAGTGACACAGGCAGATAAGAAATTAGATAGTAAATGTGTAAGGGATGAAGGCTGAAGAGGGCAGGGTGATTTTGAGAACCTTCTACTCTGATTCATAGCAGGTGAAGTACAGCTAGAGAGACAGAGGGGCAGAGAGATGCAAGAGTAATGGAGACAGAAGAGACAGATGGTGTCAGGTCTACAGTGGTGATACAGGCAAGGAAGGCAGATGCTATGGAAGAGCAGGGACATGACTACAGAAGATGGAACCAGTTTGCTGGGCATGTGAACAGACAGAGGTGATAGATGCCTCCTGACTTTCTGACATTGTGTATGAAGCTCACCACACCTGATGTGTGGGCACCTCTCCTTTCTTGCCTGCTAAAAGCTCACCAACTCCTTTTTGGGACTGTCAAGCCCCCACCTTGCTTTTCCCTCTACAAGGCATGTCCCCTCCTCATTTCCAGCTTTCTCTCTCATTCCCCACTCATCTTATTATTAGGAACACTCTAGGCAATAAAATAGAGGGATATGACTCTCCCCATATGTACCACACAGTAGAAAATCCTGTCTCTACCAGCTGAGACTACCTGGTCGCAGCCAAGTCCCATCCTTGGCGCAGAGGTTGCAGGACAGTGCATACGCCCTTTCTCCCAACCTTAAGTAAATGTGCTTCCCTGACAGGCCCTCCCACAGCAAGTTGTTTGCTTTGGGACCAAGCAAACTACGGTGAAGTTGAGACTGCAGCAAAGCCTGTGGATGCTGTTGAGGCTTACCTGAAATACATGATGCATGGGATTTCATGTGTTCTCAGGAAGCTCTGGAAAATAAAAAAACATCCTCCCTCTCTCCAAACCCTAAATGTACACCATACAAGGTGTTCTGGAAACCTGCCACTCCAAGCTGGCTCTGGAAATTAGCCCTTTCATGTTCTNAGCTCTGGAAAATAAAAAAACATCCTCCCTCTCTCCAAACCCTAAATGTACACCATACAAGGTGTTCTGGAAACCTGCCACTCCAAGCTGGCTCTGGAAAGTAGCCCTTTCATGTTCTCCCGCTTTCAGCAGCTCCACACAGCCTCCTGCATCTTGCAAGCCACCCAAACCCCAGACTGAATTCCCCTTGTCTGAGGCTTACTCTGAAACAGTAAGGGTTACTATTTTGGGGTTAAACTAAGGTTAGATTATTTGGGGACTGCATCTATTCTAGAGGCAGTCCTAACTTCATTAGAGCTAACAGCAAAGCCTAACGTTCCTTCAGAGAAATTGGGACTTTATATAACATACCTGAAAGCCTCCAAGATCTACTAGTTTACTTGGCAGAGTCGGTGGACAGAAAGAAGCTGAACATTTTGAGGAAGATGATGTCCAAGAGCAGCAAGCACCAGCCACTCCCTAGGGAACAGGGATCCGAGTGCAGTGATGCTGCCAGCACGATAGGGACCCATCCCAAGGGGAAAAGCAGCCAGGTTCAGTCAAGAGTTCCAACAATCAGGGAAGCCCATGATGATGAGGCAGCTACAGGGTCAAGCTGGAAGACAATCCACTAGTCAGAATCAGGCCTAATGATGGCAACCAGGATCAAATACAACCCACAGAAGGGCAGACTGCTCTACACTGATGGAACATATCCAAGATCAAGCCAGAAAATCAACATGCAAGTTCCAGACCAATATGGGCCATAAATAGGCAAAGACATAGCTGAGTTACATACTAGCATCCCTCCAACATAGCTCACAGGGAAACAGGAGGGCTCTGAGGCTGAGCTTAAATGGAGCTCCTCAGCCTACGGACAGAGAGTGTGGACGGAAGCCCCAGCTGAGGCTGCTCAGGACCATTAACAATCTCAGGGCCCTGGCACATGTATTCATCTCTCTCACACTCGGAGCTGGTGCAGCTGAGTTTAGTGACATCTGCTTGGGCTAAGCCTTCTCCATTCTTGCCCTTTGGACTGGTTATCTTTGTCCACTCTTGTCAATTTTCCGGTTTGATCATGTTTGATTACCTGAAGTCTGCATAGCTTTATGAAAATAGAAACTTCTACATGAAGAGTCTTAGACAGACTAGGACCATGGGAGGTAGAGATGAACCTCCCATCTTCCTCTTCTTGCTATCTTTGAGCTCTAGACACAAGTGTTCAGTGGATGACGTAGAAGGCATCACCATTGAGTGAAGTAACAGGGAGAGTATGGAAACTATGTTGTTTTTTCTATTGAGAAAAAAAATGTAAGAACAATTAAACTTAATAGTATTTCCAGCACCTGGACAAAAGGGCTAAAAGCAAAGGAATTTTCCAGGTGGGAGTCTTACAGAAGCCTAACACAGCAAATCAACCATCTCACAACTCAAAAAAGGGTCCACTAGTGTGATGGCAGCGGCTGTCAGGCACATATCCACCCACCTGCTGAGAGCATCCGCCCGCTCACGGCATCCAGTAAGCTCCCTTCTAGTACGTAAATGTAGAACAGCAGTCCCTCACCGCCAGCAGGGCCCTCCCTTGAAAGGACTTGCACACTACATATGTGAGTTGCTTTCAGGGCTGAACTGTCGCCATGACCCAGAACTAGAAGTTTGTCCGCAGTGAAAGAGGGAATCCCAGGGAATAGCTCATCTTCCTGAAAGAGCCTCCCAATAGCCCGTGGTGCCTCACAGCCAAGGGTAGGGAAAAACAGTCAGAGATCTGTGGTTTCTGCATAAACTTAGATAAGATGCGAAAACCCACCTTCTATATCAAGGCAAAGTGAATTTCATAGCAGATCTCAAGACAGACTAGCAGAGACCTGGAAAGCCATGTAATACAAGTAAAAAAGGACCTGACCTTCCCTTAAGAATATGGTTTTGAGTCGGAGCTACTACTGTCTATCCTGGACTTCTGTGCAAGATTATGTTAAGGTTAACTCCTCATCAAGTTATGGCCTCTCCTTCACGGAGTTTGCTCACTACTGGCCAGTTTGAAACGCGCAGCTTAGGGAGAGAGAGGTGGCTGGAAAAGTGTTCCCAGTAGGACCCAGTTGTCCTTCAGTCCAAACATAGTTTTGTGAAGAAGGAAAGGGGAGCACTTCAGCTGGTTCATCACTGGTTCACAAGACTGAGAGAAAAGAGGTTTGGTTTATATTATATATAATATTATTATCTGCAGGATATTATATCTGCAGGGAAAATTCTGGAGTATTTCCTTAGTAGAGAATATTCCCTTATGGAAGCATCACATTCATCTTCGTCACATCACATTTGCAAATATGATGCACATTTTGCCCTTCTTGCAAAAAATCTGAGCCTCTCTCCTCCACTTTTTAATAAAAAGTAAATATTAAAAGAGACAGTAGAAATCTACTCACCTTATAGCTATCCAAGGTGCACAGAAAGTTGTGGGGAGAGTTGGGGACCAGAAGCCAAAAGCCCAAACATGGAAATGATACTGTCTTTTACTTAAGATGAAGTGCAGGTACCACCAGATAAAGCTATGCTGGGTAATCTGGCATGATGTGGTGTCAAAAAAGCACATGAGGTGAGTCACTAGGAGTGTATGTACAAGTCAGAGCTTGGCCAAAGCGCAGTACAGATGATTCAGTTTTGCAGAAGCAGAAGAGAAGAATGAAGTTTAACACTGTTACTATTACAACATTTTTATTGGTAAGCTTGTAATAGTAAACTAGTAGCAGGTCCCTGATCAATAGTGATGGACAGGCAACAAATAGAAGCCAAACCAAGATGTAGTCACGACCTGAGAAGACATGGAATACGTGCAATGTGACTCAATACTTTGCTCTAAACTAATAAAATATGGCTGTGCAGCAAGGACCAGCATCTGACCTTCCACTTCTTTTTTTCCCCCAGAAAAAGACTGAAGACAGTTGCCCATCCTTGATGTATTCCGTATCTGCTGCCAAATCTGCACTCCCCCACTCAGACACAATCCCAAAATAGGGTGTGATGCCTTTTCTGTTGACAAAGCTATAAGTCATGGTGAGCGAGACACACTCAACATCCTCCAATCAGTTA
This sequence comes from Steatornis caripensis, assembly GCA_013398225.1. Lineage (NCBI taxonomy): Eukaryota > Metazoa > Chordata > Aves > Caprimulgiformes > Steatornithidae > Steatornis > Steatornis caripensis. The sequence goes on along the minus strand of VZSC01016186.1, from coordinate 194,973 downwards.
AATGAAAAGAGCTCTCCCCCTCTGTTTCCCACCACTTCAGCACTCATTATATCTCACGTTAATTAATATAGGCACTAGGGAGTGAGATGATAAATTACAAAAACCCATTAACCTGATTCTGTCCAAACTGGCGACATACAGCAACTTGAGTGTTAGACAAATCTTCCTTGCAAATGTGGGAGTCCTCATGTCTGAACTCCATTAAAGCAGCAGTCCCGAAAAAATATTTTTAATGTATGTACGTATGGAATATATATTGACATGCGTGGACGGTGCACGCCTGTGGGAACATCAGAATTCATTAGATCAGTCTGATATGAGATATATTGAACAGGTTCCATCTGACGTCTGTTACTGGGTTGTTCTGTCCACTCCCAAAGGAGTGAATCATATTGACAGGTTGAATTATATCTCAAGAGATATTTTTCTCCCCTCCTCCAAAGGCCATTTGCAATCACGGCACATCCACTGCCTCTTAAAAGTGAGCTCATCTGGCACTGGGTTGCACTGAAGTCCTCCACTGTGCCTGAAGGAAGAATGCTTTTGGGTGGTGGGAACGTGGAGAAGATGTGGTCTGTCCAGCTGTCCCTTGGAGTGCTAACCATCTTGATCATGACTGTGTACGTCCCATCTACACATGGAGAGCCTTTTTTACTACAAGGTAAGCTGAAATACAGACTAGACAGCACAGGTAGGTCGTTATCTTTTTGCTTTGCTGCTTGTCATGGCCATGCGACACTGGCTTATCCATGAAAGAAAGTAAAATGAACCTTGAGCTGTACTAAACAATCAGTTAACATGGGTGCTACCCAGAGACTTGTTCATAGTAGCATGAGCTAAAGCTGTCCTTCTGCTCTGCAGCTGGTCGTATGACACATTCTGCTAATCAGTAAAAATATTAGATCTGGTGAAATCTGGTAAGGGTAGCTCTTTCTCTCTCAAAAGAAAATTTCCAAGGAAAAACATTAAAATATCAGAGAGTAGCAATTCCAGTATGTACCATATGAGATTTGACAGCTCATAAATGTCAATAGTAGAGTGCTGCTGAACTTTTTTTATTCACAAAACTTCTTTTTATATGTTCTTCTCCCATAATTTAAATTAGTCTTAGCTTGAACTTGTTCTGCAGGGAAATGTCAATCATTAATCTTCTTTCTTGAAGAGACTTGGCAGTAGAAAAGATCAGCTAAATATAGGCTTGGAAATAACATTGCTTTTCAAATGATTTTTCCTCTTATATCACCTATTTATTTTTGTAATGATAACCAAAACATTCCTGAGGCCACTCTATCTAAACACTGCTTCTGTTTAGTTTTTACTAGAGTGTTTATAGGGGTTTTTTTCTGTAGCAAATCCCCCAAATGACTAAAAGTAGCTATTTTAAAATCATAACTGTCTTTCAGACTTCGGAACAAGGTTTATAGTGCTCCACACTAACTGCAAGTTTTACACAGCGTGTAGCTCTGCTAACTCCCTCGGGTTTATTTCTAGAGATCACAATCAGGACCAGCAGCTTCAGCCGCAGCGTGAGGCAGGGTTGAGTCTGGCCAGATACTTGGAGCATCACTTTGGCCACGGCCCCTCTGCTTCTGCAGATTTATGTGTCTTTGGCTGATGGAGCTGATTCCCACATACTCTTGAGCATTCTGGAGGCTCATCTGGTACAATGTTTTGTCTCGTGTGCATTGAAAATAATCATATGCATCCCATCACAGCTGCGTAGGGTTGGTGGTTATATGAGACCATTTTCTCCTTTCTCACCTCCTTGAAGGGAGTGAGCGGAAGTCCTAAAGGTCCTGGAGGAAGAGAAAATAAACCTTTCTGTGTAATTTCTTAGTATTTTCCATGGATTCTGTAGGCGTCTTCTAGGGCTTTGTAGGGTCTGGGTGTGGGGCAGGGGTGTTCAGGCCAAAGATTTTGGGGAATGGCCATTTTCCCTGTAAAGTCTGGCTCCCATTCTGTCATTTTCAAAAATAAATGCAACATTCAAGTTCCAGAAGATCCTGGAAATCTGTTCAACAGAGCTGGGAGGGTCTCAGAACCTTCAGAGCTCTGATTAGTCCCATCCTCCGTGCCTGTTGGTTTCTGCTGAACCCCTGACCTTCACAACCATTCATTTGAGGGCATAGCCACAACCACTAAAGCAAAACCACTGAGAAATCTCCCTAAAGGGACTTCGTAGAGAGGCCTAAATTGCTTTAGGACAGCAGCTTGGGGAGGTTTTTACTGGAAAACAGAAAAATTCTGCATGGCCCACAGCTACTGTAAGAGGCTTCCTCAGGAAAAAAAAGGCTCGCTTTAAACTCCTCCACACTTTCGCTCTGTTCAGGAAGAATTCCTTAATACCACTGGCGATCAGATAGAGCAGCCCCAAGGCTGACTGAGTGCAAGAATAGACTGCAGGGCTGCAGGGCTTTTCAGGTATGGTACCCACACGTCAGCTCTCATGAGGAGCGGGTTCCCACCTCTACGGGCCCTGGGCAGAAGGATGGGGTGAGGCAGGGAGCACCTGCAATTTTGAGAGAAGAGAATCTCGTGGGTTACTCTCCGGCTTTGCAGAGGCATCCGGTGCGTATGCCTTGCAGAAGAGGTTGAGACTGCCTCAATCAAGGTGATGTCGCTGGCTCTCTGCAGCCGGCCATGCTGATGAGGCTGCAGTGAGACTGGCCAGCCGCCCGGAGCTGGCAGGGAGGGCTCTCCCATCCTGCACACTTTCACTGCGCCATTCCTGCTGGACATTTTTTTCTGTGCTCACACATCTTCTCTGTTCACCCGCACTCCTTTCACACTGGCAAAGTGCTGGCAGGAAGCATTTTCCTTCCACTTCTTAGCCTTTTACATTTTTATTTTAATGTTGGAGGCTGGAGGGTCCATCCTTTGTGTCATTAGAGATCGAGAAATGTGTGGTTTATGTGCTGCAGAGAATCGAGTGCTTCCGGAGAGAAAAGACACAAATCACGAGGACACACTGCTGACTCTGCTTCTTAATAAGAAACTTGTATGGCGGAGACCAGAAAATATTGGTAAGTGAAGGGGATGGGAGAAATCAGCTTCTTGCATCTGTGTTTGCATGAATGCAAGGAACCTGCTCCTCAAGTTCCTCAAAAATGCCAGCTTCTAAGAAAGTGGAAGTACCCAGTAAGGTACCTACATGTGGTTAATGTCAGATGTTCTACATGACGGGACTCCTGGATCTGCTTTTGCAAAAAGCTGCCCAAAAACACGCACCCTAGATCCTCACACACTCAACACTGAGCTGCCAAGGGACTCTGTGTGTGTACATAAATAATAATAATAAGAGACGCTGCTGAGTCCCTGTGCCACTGAGATGTTGTGTACTACGCCTCGGGAATGGGCCAGCCTTGGGAGCCACCTCTCTACTCACAACCTACACAGCCCCGCGTGCTTCTGAGATACAGCTCAGCATCTTGCTGGCATGCTAAAACCAGCAGTGTGAGCACACGAGGCAGTGGGGCGGTGTCAAGGCTTTGCAGAGAGCATACAACAGATCCCTTGGGGTCAGGTGTAGGTTGGGACAATGGCAGTAGGAGTCCTGTCTGAGCCCAAGCCCCTGCTGCTGCTGGAAGAGGTTGAGACAATGGGCTTTTCGCACACAGCAAAGAGGCCAAAGACTGGTCACACGGAGGCTTTTCCTGTCTGTGCTCTGTGAACAGATGTGAAATTTAAAGGCATCCTTGTGTTGCAACAGCCTCTAAATTCAGACCAGCTGAAGAGAAACTTGGGCTTTCCATGACACTACAGAAAGTGGTCACAAGTGCCCCATGGACTACAGGGGTCAGCTATTCCCACGGTCACTGCAGCCAGGGGATTGTTTGGGCCCTGTGTGGTGGTCTCAGAGCAGGAAGCTGCCCTTCCCTGTGAAAACAGCTGAGAATGGGGCCCAGCAAAAATTTTGTTATGAAAAATCCATTCGTCACTATCACTCAGCGCTCTTCCCCAGCCCCTTGTTAATGCAGTGAGGCAGTGGTTAAACAATCCTGGGACAAATAAACAAACACAAGTAAATCAAGTCCTTATACTAACAAAGGCATTCCTCTTGCAAACAGGATGCATTCAAGAAATAACATTTTTATGATTGGTTTATGGATTATTGCACTTAGTACTTCTGGAGGAAAGGCTGCATTTTATGCCAGACAATTGAATATAATGAATCTCCGAGCGGCGTACAGACAGAGGATTTACAGCAGGCAGTTTCTCAAGGCTTCATCTATAAATTAACTTCCTTCTCCCTGCCTGAGATAATCTGTTCCAAATTTCGACCGCTGTTCATATTCTATTCATAGCAGTCATCGGCCAAGCTTATGGTTTGCGGAAAGTCAAGCCAAAATAGGCAATTCAAACTCTGAAAGAGGTAAAAATGTTAATAATAATAATCTCTCAAGTGACAGTTTTCACCTGTAGATATGCAGGCCTGGCTGCCTCTACCTTATGGATATGTAAAGACATGCTTAAGAGGAATCTGCCTGAGATCATTGCTGGCAGTGCTGGGAACAGAGCCCCCAGCTCCTGACTCCCAGCCCATCCCCATCCCCAGACCATCTCTCAAACCGAGCCCTGATGCAATGGATTTGCTTAGGAACTGCTGTTGTATCTGTCAGAAAATATTCAGGATTTTTCAACTGAATTGTTTCCTTCTTGAAGGAGAAACTGAGAAAGCAGTCAGCTCTTTCTTGGCACGCTCGTGCTCAGTTTCAAATGTAAAAAAAAAAAAAAGCCCAAGTCTGGCGATGTGTCTGTGTGGAAGTCTTATCTGAAATCAGGGGGAATTATGTCCTAAATCCCCTTGGAGATGCAGACCAATGCCTGCTGCCACATTAGGAGCAGACAAAGGAGGCAGCTTCAGGGCTGGCTTTTGGCTTTCTTGTGGGGCCCAGAAGAGACGTTCTTTAGCTCTTTCCTGGCTCTTCTACTTATTTTAGTGCATTTCATCCTAAACTGGCCCTTAAAAAATAGCTGATCACTTTTCATTCCCCTCCCAGGAGGACAGCTCTAGTCCAATTACTCAGCTTTGAGCTCATTTTGTTGAGGTGCTTTTCATTATTTCAGCTACCTTATTAAAAAGAAAAAAACAAAACCAAACCAAAACCAAACTATTTTTGACATCAGTTGGAGCCTGGAATAAGGTACCTCACTCCTCAAGAGAAGTGAGATTGAAATCCCACATCCCTTCCTGCAGCTTAACCTATTGCTAGTCCAGGCCATTCCCAAACCAGCGGGAGATTTTAGACCCCATTCACAGGCACCTAATGCTCCCCTTGTCCTGGATAGGATATCTCAGGGCAGCTCATTCATCCATCTGCATGGTTTTTTCACAGTCTAGTACAGTACTGCTCAGCCTTGAGATCTCTAAGTCTGAAGCATGAAGCTGGTCCCCAGATCCCTGTGCTCCGCTAACATTTGGAAGCGTGAACCCATGCACTCACTGTTACGTTACTTCTCCTGTTGCTCCACTCTGCCAACCCTGATGTTTGCTGACTTATAAGCAACAAACTATGCTAGGCTAAATCTGTGTCTTCAGACTTCTGCCTGCACGGGTGATGTGAGGATAAACAAGTCTTAAACGAAGCAATGGGAGTTTACGTAAAACGACAGAGACAGAAAAGCCAGCATTAGAGATTTGCTGTTACCAGGATAAAAATTAAAAGCAGCAAAGAGGTTCACCTGAGCTGGTATCACACAGTATGTGACTTTGTTGGGCCAATCTCCCTAAAGCCTGGTGAATGATAAAGAAACCTCCCTTGTAATGGAGAATTAGGGTAAAGTCCCATAGAATTCAGCAGAGAAAGCCTGCTTTTCTGCCACTGTTTCTGCTACCATAGATTGGAGATCACTAACAGGAATTAAATGTTAACTAGGTCTTTTCTTGTCAACACTTGAAGAGGTTAAATGAAGAAAATGTTTTGGATTTGAGCTTGGGAAGCAATGCAGATACTGATGCTATTCTCTCCCTTCTTGCAGACTGGGAGCTGGCAAAGAAATTTGAAGAGCTTGAACAGGTGAGAGGAGCAAGTGCACAGACACGTATATGCATACTGTTGCATGAATAGCTAACAACTGTGCATACTGTCTTTATGCCCTATTCTTCTGTCTTTACATCCTGCTACTCTTCATTCTGCTGCTATAATGTAAGCCTGTATCACACAAAGGGAAAAACAGAACCTGGGCTAAATAGCTGTGCAAGCTGGAAAAGATAAAAAGAGAGCAAGGCTATAGACTAGTGCAATAAAGGCTGAGGCAGCTCTTGCGTCTGCCACCAGTCAGAGATCAGTGAAGGCCAAGACAGGAAAAAAAGATGCCAAAGGAAATCTCCATGGAAGAAAAGGGAGGGAGAAGGGGAGGCCATGCTGCTTTCCTGGGCACTGCATCAGCTGGCTGCATCCAATAATGGGTTTACGTTAGAGGGATAGCCCTGCGCACCTAATCCAGACTGATCTTTGTTTAGGCTCTTTACTAGTAAGGGAGGCCCTACCCAGGGTCGGAGCCCTGCTGTGCTGTGCAGAGCGCGCACACACACAGACAGCAAGAGGAAGCCCCATCCTAAACCGAGTTTCCAGGGACAGGGAAAGGTGTGCTGCAACCTTGACATGGCTCCCACTGTGCCCCAAACCCTGCAAGCAGTGGAAACCCTTTTTACCTTTTCTCAGGACAGGTCCAGATGTTGACATGGATCCTGAAGGTCCTGCTGGGTTCCACTTGTCACTTTTCAGTTCAGGCTGAAAAAACACAGTGCAGCATGCCAGATGGGAGGCTGCCAGCTCCTACCCTAGTCCCTCACTCCAGTGCTGAGGGACAGTAAGCTCTGGCTTCCAGGGAGCAGCACTGCCAGAATAGAAGAACGTCACGGCCATAGATGTTCCTATAGCTACAGATGGAGAAGAAATACCACAGACTTTCCACATTATAACCAAGGGAAGTTAGCAAGAGCTGGGGGCAAGGGAGTGGAGGGACAGCCCAGAGCAATGGAGAAGCAATGCTCTCTGCTGCAGTGGGTGGCATGCCTGGAGACCTCCTGCCCCAGCGCTGACTTGACTCTTAGTGATTCAATATCCTTCTACACAGCCTCCTCTCCACAGGGACTTGCACTCTGGGCTGGGGGCAGGGAGAGCAGAGAGTGCCTACACTGCTGCCACCGAACAAGCAGCTTAATGGAGGAGGACATAAGGAGGTGTGAGTGCTCCAAGGCAGACCCTCCTGCAATGGTCCTGCTCCAGGGAAGTTCCTGTCCCCCCCAGTGATGCTGTGAGCCAGGCTGCCCCTGTACCTCCTGCCCCTGAGCTGCCCTGCCCTTGCCAGCACACTGCAGAGCTCCTCACGATGGGGCATTTATTTACTGCTGTGTTTGTTTTTAAACAGCTGGAGAAGTTGAAGGATCAGCTCTCAGCCGAGGAAGGGTCAGAGGTGGCCTATGCCTTGGAAAGTCTCTCAGCATCCCAGCCCAAAAAACGTGGTAGGTTTTGGGTTAGAGCCCTGCAGCCATCCTGCCTGGCTCTCATCTCCAGGGCTTCCTTTCTGCAACAAAGACAGTGACAGTAAACATGCCCAAATATGCTGAAAACCAGGTTGGCAGCTCTTCTAGCAGTCCTGCCCCTCTCTTGTTAATGGCTGGCTGTTTTCGCAGCTGGTGAGAAGGACTGTGTACCCAACCCTGTCTGCTGGTCTGTGCACCCAAGGCCTCCCTGGAGGCAGTCAGTGTTGCAGCCCTCTGTTCACAGAGGAACATGGGCTTACGTGAGCCGTGAGTGCCTGTCCTGGAGGGGGTGAGTTCTGTAGGAACTGTAGGAGTCCCCACAGTGCACCCGTCGCTTTGCTCTGGGCACAAAGCTAGTGCTGAAGGCATAATGAGGCATGTGGACTGCATGAATTCCCCTCTGCCAAGGTCACTGCCTCCCTACAGAGAAAAAAGGAGCACTTGTTTGTGCTGCTGAAAAGCAGCTGAAAACAATGTGGAAATCAACAAAGAATGCAGGGAACTAAGATCTGGTAGGTCCCTCAATTGGTCTCCAAGCTTTGTCCAGTCTGTACCTTGTGACTCAGGAGCATACCTACTGCACCAATGCTCCTGCAAGCCTGCCCCTGACAAGCACACGGACCATGCCGTTCATGCTGGCTTTCAGTAGATTCCTCCACAAAGCAATGGCAGCTGTAAAACAGAAGTCACTGATGACAAATCTGGCCTAAAAGCAAAAGAGCTAATTCTGCCCTTACCCCACGGGCTCTGTGTATGTGCAAGCTGACAACCTGCCAGACAGCCAAGAGAAAATCCCATTGTGCAAGGCTTGCTTAAGTGTTTAGGTGATCCTTAGACAATCTGCAATTTATAAGCAACCCTGGAGGCTGTCATTAATTTGGCTAATCTAATTCACGCCCCCGCCAGTCTGGAAGGTTCAAATGTAGACAAAACTGCTTCCCTTTGCCAAGTTTAAATCAGATTTTGCCAGAAATTAAAGCAGAGAATCTTTGCCTTCATCTGAAGTCCTTTCAGTTTGGGAGGAGCTCGTGTCTCAGCATGAGTGGTGCTGATTCAGTGGAAGCTTTGTCCCAAGATCCTTCTTTCAAAAACCAGGTAGAAATCCCTCTCATACTTGACAATAGGAGACCCACACAGGGTTCAAGGAATAAGGCATGCTGGTGATACAGCTATTCTTTCCAACACCAAAATGTGCATCCTTCCATAAACTGTTATTCTTGGAAGGTTCCACAGAGATCAGTGTTGTTTAGAGGACAGTTGGTAGCAGAGTGATCAAGTGACTGGGTTTAAAAAAAATAATGGTGGGAACCATATCAAGTATCTCCAAGCCAGTATCCTACTCTTCCAGTCAGCTACAGATAAAAAACCTTGTGCTTATCTTTGAGGCAGCAAAACTGCTGGCCAGTAGACAGGAAACAAAAAGCCGGTTCCTGATATTACTGAAGTAGAGCAAAAGGAAAATCAAACCCTTATAAATCAAGCAACATGGAAACAACTTTTAGACCCCTTCTTTACACTATAAGCAGCTAAAAGAAACACCTTTTAAAAGTGTTACATGAAGTCAAAGCTGGTTATTGAGATGCGTCCAGAAACCACAATGCTGGCTTCACACCTCAACTCTCTCAAGGCATAGGGCTTTTGAAACCCACTCCAGGGCTAGAGTGAGAAGTTGGAAAAAGTCCCTTGGATGCTAACATCCTTCTCTTGTATCCCTTCCCAGCCTGCTTTTGGAAATACTGCATCTGAAGGCTTGCCAGGACTGGAGGGTGAAGATGAGCCCTTCCCCAAACTGCCTTGCTGGGTATTAACGTGTTAAGAGTTTGTTCTGTTCTCTCATCGTGCTGCTAACTTGGATGCCATCCTCCACAACCGCACCACAGCCAAGTCTAAGAGGGACTGTGTCAGGAGCCGGTAGCCCACTACCACTCTCCACTGTTCCTTCCTTCCAGGTTTAACCTACCATGATCTTCTACTTGGAAGATGCTTCCCAACTTTCCTTGCTGTTCTGTGTGTGCTGTTCAGCCTCCTGCCACTGTACACCCTTCCCCTTCTCACCAGGTCCCCTGAGGCACCAAACACTAACTCGGTTCCCCTGAGCTTGGGCCCCTGCCCACTTCTGCAGACTTTGCTCATGTTGGTGTCTGTGTTTCCCGTCACCTCCTACGAGCAGGTCTGTGATGACCTAACACCCACTGTTGGGCCAGGAAGGCAGCCTGGGTGTAATGCGAAGGGCAAAGGGCTGTCTGCCTTGGCTTGCTGAGCCAGAGCTGTTCCTCGTCGTGTCCCATCAATGTACACAGTAGGTTTGGGGGAGGACAGGCAGGAAAGTCTGGATCCTTTGGATATCATTCCAATAAAGATTTTCTGTTGCACAGAAGCACGTGCTGTTTTCTTTCTCACCTCTCGCAGAGGCCCAAGGGGGGCAGCACGTTTCCCTTGATGTAGGCTTTTGTTGCCTTAATCGTTCATGTGAAGCTTACGATGGAAAAAAGTCTCCCATTAAACACCTAGCTATAGCAACACAAGCCTGTTTTAATGTGCCTGAGGAAGAGGCCCTTCCTTTTGACCAGAACTGGCAATGAGAGTTTGGTCTTCCTCATGGATATGTGTGGGCTGCTGTACGCATAGGGCTGGACCAGACCCGCTGATTTCTACCCACTCACCCCAAAGAGATGTTTTGAGAAGAGATTTTTGGCTCGTCTGGCTGCGCAGTGCAGATGATAGCTGGTTTTTTCTACTGCAGAATTATGTCTGCACCTGTCCAAAAGGAAGAGATCACAATCCATCAGTGGTTCCTATATATATTCACCTTAAGTCACATCATCTACATTTATTTGCAGAAACAACGGGCCATGTTCCCAAAGGTGTAAATTCAGAATAAATCTGAAGGCCAGTGATGTTAACTTTGAAGTTTCCAGTGGATAAACGTGAGCAGAATCTGGTAGCCACTGTGAATGTGTGGACTTACTTTGACTAGAATTGAACAGTCTCTCCAGTTCTGCCAAGCCATGCTATTTAACTGTAGCTTGCATACTACACGTTCTTCAAAACTCTACCTCTCCCAAAGCTGTAATTACCATGCTATATTCATTGCCTTGGGCTCTGGCAAGATGTGTGTGCTTACCACAGCAGTACCTTGTATATACTTCATTAACAGGAGACACGTTCATCCCATTAAAGGCCAAACTGGCATCTATGGAATAAAACCAGCTTGATTATATCAGTGAGGTCTAATGACAAGCAAAATACAGTTTGCTGTTAACATTAATTCTTTGTTATTTCCTTGGTAGTGATTCAGAACACATTTCCCATTTTCTGTTGCTTTTGTGCAAGCGAGAAGGTATGTTGGAGCACACATTCACATATCCTCACAACAGCACCAAATCCAGGAAAAATTGTAGCCCATTGCCAAGAGAAAGGCCTCTCTGTCTTTAAGACTTTGGTGCTGTAGCTGAAAGGGAGGTGTATTACAAGAGGTGCTCTGACTGCCCCAATGTGTTGTTCAGCTCAGATGCATTCAGCTTGCAGGAAATCCCAGTGCAATGAAAGGCTGGAAGAGCAGGCTCCATCTGTTACCTGCTGGCTGTAGCCATGCCTTTGCGACCCGGTGTGACAACTCATCAGCGAGTCAGGAAAAGGAATACTGAGACTGTAGCTATTTATCAGCTTGCTGTCATCCTAGACACAGGAATTCCCTGGAGTGCAATGCACCATGCTGCTTAGCAGTCATCTTTAGGCCACATGGTGTGCTACATCCTATCAGCGCAGTTATTTAAGTGCTCATGGTACCCAAAGTACCTCACTATTTCCTCACAGGCCTGTATGCTGCTGTGCTAGCTGCTTCTGCTGGTTTGATGAATAAGTGTCGAATGCAATCCATTTACTGATTTGCAGCAAAGGCAGTGATGCTCACCCAAGGCTCACCCTCAACATGCCACTGTGGGGGTCCTGTCCTTTCTGCTAAACAGAACAGAATCTCTTCTCTTCCTCAGGTGTCACCTCCACATCGTGGCTGCTCACTCCTTACCCATGCTTGGGCAGTCACACTTGCTAAAGCTAATGACCCACAGGCAATAATTAAAGTGATTTCCCTTAGACGTTCTAGTAGACCATGTTGATTTATTAGCAGAAAATCCTCACAGGCATCTGAATGGATTTGCAAACAGGCAGCACATGGCAAATCTAGCGTGCAATGGATGCTGTAGTATATTCTCATTTCACATTTGTTGACCTCCATGCTATGCACAATGACTGAAGCTATCCAATATTGTCTAAGAAAACAAATTGTGGTGTTCAGCCTTTCAGACACCATCATATTTTAAACAGCACCTGTCAATTTATGGACTTAAAAGAGTACTTTTTGAGCCACAGAAGGTCTCGGTGTGCTCTGTGGTGGATGGGGCAGAGGAACAACAAAGCTGTTGTTTTCTCCCAAGTAATCCACGCAGTGAGATAGGAGCCAAGAGCAGGACTGAGGCTTCCAGCACCCAGTTCCAAGCAACACCGCCACAGACACCTCTGTCCTGCTTTGCTTTCACATCACCCTTCAGACAGAGGGCATTTCTGCGCACAACTTACAGGCTTTAAAACCTCTCTTTATTTGGAAGCTCAGGCTAATACCTGATAACTGTTACACACTTTTGTGATTCATCAATGTCTTTGCAAAGCTGCTCTGTTAGCATTGGATTCCTCTTATCTGGGTCTCCCAAAATATGTCATGCGATGACTCTGTCCATGCTGCTTTTGACAGACAGCTGACAGTCGGGTCATCACTGCCATAATCTGTCCATGCCCCATATGCGTGGCTGCCTTGCAAGCAGGTTGTCTGCAGACCGTCTGGATGAGCTCAGTGCAATAAGATAACTGTTTACTAAACCGCAGGGCAGGCCCAGGTTAGGTGGTGGCAGTGCACTGCAGAGGACATGGTCTGGGCTTGTCTGCGTCTGCATTTGCAGATTTGCTTCTAGCATGGACAGAAAATCTTGTCTCGAGTCAGCCAGTCTACATGCATCCACTCAATCCAGCTCTCGGAGCCTTTCTTGCAAGCTTAAAGGTAGAAAATGAGCAGTGTGAGCAAGGGGAAAGCAGGGAGCAAAATACCAAGATGATCACATATGGATTTACAGCCCGTCTTTCTTTCTCTGGCTTCCAAGATCTTGGCCTGGAAAGCATCTGCGGTGCTTCACCTCACACACAAGCACTGACAACTCAACCACCAAAGGAGGAATGATGGGGGCATCTCTTCTTGTGATTCACTGGTTTGTGCAGCTGCTTTCAGCAGCATTAGCCTATATTGGAGACGTCAAAAAAAGCGGCATTTCTTGCAAACTTTCTGTGGCTGAGCCAGTCCTGGTGTCAGAGCACAGCTGTCAGCCACAAGGAAAATGGGAAAGGCCCCTACTATGGCTGAGCGCTGCCGCCTCTCAGACATGAATTGGATGCTACCTTCCTTGTGAGTGGAATCTCATCTCCCACCATGGCCTGAACTGGGGCAATCGCCCCAAAATCCCAGTCCTCAGAACAGCTTTAATTTCAAAGACTCATTGACTTCCCAAATCCTTTCCTGTAGCTAACTGAAAAGCTGACTTTATTTTTCCACATTTTGCTAGCCAATGACCAGGTGCTTTGTGCCTCATATAAGATCAGGAAATTAACACTTAATTTCTATCTCCAGCCTTACTACAACTTTCTGCCTAAAACAGGGTATTTGGCAAGAAGCATTTTTTTCCTAGTGCTGCATAATCCCTTTCTCAATGGAACTTCTTTTGCAATGCTAAGGATGATTTATACCCAAGAATAGCAATCCAAGGAATTTAACTGACAAGGACCAAAGTCCAAGAAGGAGCATGTGAGGTTTAGAAAACATCAGCTAGGAATCTGAGCATTGAGATGTCAGCAAACAGCTCTTTTCAGCAATATTTTATAATCTGGAAAGAAGTGAAAAGCATTAAAGAGGATTTAAGGCAACCTGTTTTACTCTGACATGAAGTGAAGAGGACATGTTTACATTTTAGCAGAGTGAGAAATTCTTGAACTTTTAGAGTTGAATGTCTGATTATGCCCCATGCGCTCATCAAGAGGCTAAAATAAGGCATATGATGCAGATGGCCTAGGAAGTAGATGACTTCATATTTGGATGCTATCCTATGTTATGCATAGGGAGGAGTGAAACGTATTCATCAGCTTAGAGGAGGGAACTAGAGGTCTCACGGCATTTCAGGATCTGCCATCCAATGAAAACATGTCTAAATATGGTGCAGAGATAAGGAAAGACTACTAAAAACATAATGACAAACACTAAGGTATTGTCATAGTTCTTGTCCAGACTAACTCCTAGTGAAGTCTGTGGACGTCTTCTCCCAAACAGCAGTCCAAATAAATTCTAGACTTGTCCCATAACTGTTAAATCCTCCCTTCATGTACCAAACAAACACTCTCTTGAAAGAGATGTGCAAAGCAAACTGTCTGCTTTTCATGGACTGCTGTTGGCATCTCTGGAAGTTTTATTTTCAATGCAAAATATCTAACAGTCCTTGATACGATAATGAACTTCTGCAAGTTTAAGAAATAAATGCCATGCAATTAAACTATATATGCATTTTCTGTTCGCCACTGTGAGTGGCACTGTGCACGACTGTGAGGGCATTCTGACCTTATGAATTGAATTTGTTATTATTTGTAAATGAAACATTTGTAAAATGCAATGTGAAACAGATTTTGCAGGAGGTCAGTTCCTTGAGTGTTGAATCATTAGTCAATGACAAGACATGCTGTGATGCATCTTCTGAATTTCTGTAATGTTTCCAATACAGCATCAATCATTCAGAACAGAAGAACCTGTAGGCAGAAAGGCAGTACACATTATGATTTCCCACGTCAGAAATGCAAGGCTTGGACAAACACACTGTAAGGTGATCTACAGGAGATAGAAAATGTTAGAAATACTTGTTTTCTTGTAGGGGTGTACTAAGTTCTAATTTGGGACATTCGAGCTAAATTGACAGTCACAATCCATGTTATAAGAAGCCATCATTCCCCAAGCCACCCTTCCCAAGCCTACTGGCATGACTTGAGTACCTCCACGTAACTGAGAACACGGGGTTCTCCAAGCCTGCCCACACCCAGAGTACTTCGGCTTACTTGCAGGAACTGCTAACCCTTGGTATTGCCGAGACGGCTCACTCCAATTCGGTCGAGAGGAACTCCAAACCGTCTCTTAGGCAGCTCAACCGCTTTCCTGCACGGGGGAAAAAAAGCAAAGGAGGAGGGAAAGAATTGGGGAAAGATATCACAGGAATAATCAAAATGTTACTATATCTGCAATTCCTCAATTCATCCCACTAAAAACTTTATTGCTGAGGCAGAACAGCAGTGCAAGAGCAGCCAAAGCTGTGAGCGTTTAAAAACAAGACGCTTCACAAAAGCATAGGCAAGAGTTGCACCTGTTCTACAGATGGGCTAATGTTGATCCGCTATCCCCGTTTTCATTTGGCAGCAAACAAATAACTCTAAGGTAAACTGTTAGTCATAAAAGAAAGGAGATACACTGCATGTATGAAGAGGAATTGTTTCATGCGTAGTATCATATACTTCAGGTGACCCATTAGCCCGGACCCTTGAAATCTCCAGGGACAACTGGGGCTAAGACAAGCAAGGAGGTAGAAAGTGTTGCACAGTAACAGAGGGGGCAAGTCAGAGGAGCCCTAGCAGGATTTTCCTAATGGGTCTCCTGCAACTCACTGTTCTCAAAATTGTATAGTAGCAACGCTTTGATGAGATTGAAAATGGGAGGTGTTTTGTTTTTTCCCTTCATATGGTACACTTCCTGATGATTTGATGAGTGAGGTCATGAGGAAAGTGTGAAAGAAGTTCTATGCAGAATAACCTGAAGTTAATAATAAGAAGTTCTATGCAGAATTCTACGAGAATAACCTCAACTTTTGCCCTTGGAAAAACTTCCCAGCAAAATGCATGTCCAAGAGAAACCCTGGAAAGTGATATCTTTTCTCTATCAGTCCTTGTCAAGGAAAACATCAAGGAAAAAATCTAAAGGGTGGATGTCAAGAGGACGGGGTCAGACTCTTCTCAGTGGTGCCCAGCGACAGGACAAGGGGCAATGGGCACAAACTGGAACACAGGAAGTGCCACCTGAACATGAGGAGGAACTTCTTTACTGTGAGGGTGACAGAGCACTGGAACAGGCTGCCCAGAGAGGTTGTGGAGTCTCCTTCTCTGGAGAGATTCAAACCCTGCCTGGATGCATTCCTGTGCAACCTGCTCTAGGCTAACCTGCTTTAGCAGGGGGGTTGGACTAGATGATCTCTAGAGGTCCCTTCCAACCCCTACCATTCTATGATTCTATGATTCTATGAAAACAAATAAGAAATTTTGTTCTTGAAGTTTGTAAATGTGAAGTAACTACCAGAAGAGCATGCAACGTTGCACTTGAGTCCACCTTCAACTGCTAGCACGCCCACGCTCACTCAGCCTGTGGCTTTAGGGATTCTGCACACCCTGCCCAGGACTATCTGTCTAGCCCATGGTCTCCTCTGAGCAGTCTCCTTTCCTCACACCAGTCGGGCACGGGCTGAAGCCCAGAGGCATCATTCCAGCATCAGCAGCCCATTTCATGCTGCCTCTTTTCTAGCTACTTTTCAGATGAGATGAAGAAACAGGAATTGACAGCATACCATGTGCATAGGGAACACCACATAGGTCACGCTGGAGTGGCTACAGAACATCGCAGACGGGGAGGTGTCTGCACAGCCCCCGCTGTCCCTTCCTCCAACACCTATGTACCCAGCACTGCTGCACGAAGCCACAGGGGAGGCAAAGGGAGAGAGAGCCAAGGGCTGATCCTCAGTCTGTTGCCTCACGGGCAGCACTCTTTTCCCCCCAAAACGTAGGCACGTGCTGGTGGGGATCAGGTCAGGGGCTTGGGCTGCTGGAGTCGTACGGAGCCTGACTTGATAAAAAGGGGAATGAATTTCTCAGATTGTACTGGGCGGAGGAGGGGGGTTGGGGGTAGGGAAGTTCTGCATCATCACTTGTAACACCATCACCCTCTGTAGTTAAACAGAGAAGGAAATTGTAACGGCACGCCAAGGGAAAGGCTGAGAAGGCAGCGCAGGCAGCGCAGCGGAGCTTCCCCTCTGGTGGCCACGCGGAGCCACAGCAGGCCGCGCACCGCTCCCTCCCCACCTGCCAAACAGGGCTGTGCCTGTTTCAGCGCTTCCTGGGGACAAAGTGATCTTTTCTATTTAAAACGGCCTTTTCTAAGATTCCCGGAGTCTCTTTCTCTCCATCTGTCTATGGATCTTTCTACATAAGACTCATGTCTTATTGCACGCTTTCCCCATGCTTTCAAAGCTTTATAAACGGATGTTGATGGGCAAGATCAGGATCTGGGCCCCCCTGTAACTGAAGAGTGCCATGAAAATCTGTTAAGCAGACTTATATTTGATCTGCTCTTTTCCAAAATGTTCTGTTGTTTTGGCAGGCACTACACACGCTGTATCAACCAGGGGCTGAATCTATTTAACAGCTTTCACACTTCAAAAGTCATTATCTAATCTCTAAAGGTAACCGTCTCAGCTGGTGCAGGAATGGGCTGTTATCTACTGTGTGCACGACAGTGACCTGGTGCTCAGTCCTCTGTTTTACTCCTCCAAATGCAGCAGCCTCTGCCTGTTTCCACCTAAAAGTACAGCCTCCCTACTCTTTCATAGCACTCGTCTGATCCGTGGTCGGTGCTGCTGGTAGTATCTGGCTATCAATGTAGTGATCAAGGCAGCTCAGATGGTTCTAATAAATGAGTCAATCCCAAACTCAAAAGCTATTCAACTACCCCAAAGTGATAATCTCTTTGCAAAACTGCAAACTGTGCTGATGATGCTGGGAAAGGAGAAATTGTGTGCAGTGTGTCAGTCATTTGCATGAGCTCATTAATCAGACACAAGCTGCCAGAAAACTTGGACAATTTTCACCACAATTTCCCATTTTTGTGGGTTTTTCTTCCTTGTACTGCACGTAGAATGAAAGATTTCCACCCAAAAAGCATGAGACAAATTGGGAGTATCATGTACTTTTGCAAGAAAGGCACTGCAGCCTCAAAAACTACCTTGTATTTCTTCCCTTGGAAAGGGAAAACATGCTAAGAAGCAAACAAAGAATGAGCTGATCTGATCTCTTGAAGAGATATACAGAGCACAATAGTGCTACTCAAGGTTTTAAGAATTTCGTATTTTATCACTTTTGGCTGCAGTCAAAAAGTCCTAGCAGCAGACCGGGTGGATAAACAGAAAAACAAGAAAATATTGCAAAACTCTGTTTGAAAAAAATACTTGTAATGTTGACTGGCCCTTGTGAATACTTTCCACTTCCAGATTAAGCTTTAAGCATGTTATTAAATATTTGTGGCATTAGGGATTCCATCCAAAAGAAGACAGTTACCAGAAGACATGAGCAAGACAGTTAAGCTGTTTCAGATACAGCGAACAGCCCCTTGAGCTTTGCCCCAAACTCACTGGCTCTCCCCAGCTGTATCGAGCATCACTGCTCAGCTCTGTTATAAACATGCTTATCTTCAAAAGTGTACTGTGAAGGTATTGCTGTATAGCTGTATTGATTAGACCCTGGCTTATCATAAGTTGGTCGAAGCCTCGAAGTTCATTCTATTAACTGTCTGCCCATCTTCACGATGTGTTCTTCATCTTGCTACTCAAGACGTGCACAGCAGACCTTCTCTTCATCCCAGCCTTGGGAATACCTAACCCTGCCCCTCTGCTTTTAAACCTCAGGCATATTTTTGCTTGAAATAATCTCATTATCAAAAAGGCATTTTAAACAGAATGTTAGTTCACATCAGTGGAAAGAAATGTACTAAAAAAATGCATATGCTTGAATGTTCTTTGCTAGCTGTATGGCATTGTGGGGATAAATGAACTAGTGCATGTATTATTCATCACAGCTGAAGGATTACACACCACATAACCGGAATGGTTTCTGTAGAGATTCTGGTACCCTGATCAGAGGCAACTCGCAACAACAGTAAAACTGCTGGTGGCTAAAGCTAACCCATGCATATCCAGGACACATACCAACAGTCTTCTTCCAACTTTATCACTGGTAGAAGCATCTAAGGATTTACCTCTGTTTGCCTTTAGCATCCACAGAGGTCGAAGAAATCCTGTCAATTGGGGAGCCAAATCCTGGGAAACTTCTTTTCTTCTTGGTCTCGGTCACCTCATTCTCCAGAGATACCAGCTCATCAAGAAGGAACAGTTTGGCTGCCAGGTTGGCGGCTGACTTCTCTTCACTGGCATCGGGATGTACTCCCATGCCCAGATCAGCAGACGGCTCCAAAGGCTGCAAAAGAAAGGGGAGATGTTTGCTTGCTGCTTAAGTTCCAGAAAAAGCCATTTGAACCAGTGTCACGGCAGCAGTCCTATGAATACACAATCACTAGGATACTAAACCTAGGCCAATGCTTTAAAACAAAGTTCCTTCTGTGAAATGTGGCCATTTTCTACCCACAAGTGTTTGTCATAAAAGGCTGGGTTTTTGTTTTTTTTTTGATACAATTGAACTCACCTTCGTTATTACAAGAATTATCAACATTTTTTACTTCACAAAGCCTGTTATTGTAGGCCAGCCCACTATCCCTATCTCAGCAGTGTGATTACTATCACTTATAGCATGAGCTGAGTAATTTAATCCTTTTTTAAAATGCAGTCACCATTACCAGACTCCAATATCCATCCTGATATTTTTCAGAAAATTGACTTTGATTTTTTAAATGAATGTTAATAAATAGTAATGAAAACTTATACATAAATTTCCATACAAACCCACAAATTAAAAAATCACAAGATAAACTTGCTCAGCACTGACGTTTAAAGAATTCATGCTGTAACACTATGTGAGGAGGAGGAGAGGAAAGAACAGTATGTTGACTTGACACAAAATTTTGAATCTTAATTATGACATTGGGGCTTAACCTTTTCAAAACCAAACTCTACTTCGCTACCCTGAATACCTAAGAATTTTGGGGTCTATCAAGAGAGAAATGAAACAAATCAAAATGAAATATTTGTTTCATAAATAACAGAAAAACATAGGGCAGCAGCTAGTCTATGAAAGTAGGTGTCAGTCTCAAATCATTGACTCTTCAGATGAAATGTTTACTTTCTTGCTCCACTTGATCTTCACTGAATTAGATACAAATTTCTAACCAAAACTTTTATTATATGCCCTGAAGCACGTTCTCCTCTATCTTTAGAAGCACAGCACTATCTTTCTTATGCATACACAGTGGGTTTAGTACAAATGTAAAGGAAGCCATCACATGGATGACGTAATATGCTTCTGTCTACTGTGGTCCACACCACAGTTGTGGTGATGACATTTCCCACTACTGATGGGTGGCATAACCAGTGATGGAGTGTATAAAACTCTGATCTTTACATAAGGAGGGGCACATGACCACAATGATCACACAAATGATGTAGCACTGTTAATACTTTTGTAAAGGATCTCATGCTGTCCTCTGACTTTACTTTCTATGAGCCTTGAGTGCACTGAGCAATCCTTTCTGTTCCCTTTCAGTGTTATGAAACTTTCGTAGAGGCTTGCAACAAAATTACGCCTTTAAAAAAGACTGAACTCTCCCCTCTGGTTAGTGGGGATAAACATCTACACTAACACTTGAAACAAGAAGGCAAAAAATACCCTCTGCTCTGGAGTACTTTGTGCAGTCCCACTTACTTTGTCTTAAAAAGGTTGTAATAGAATTGTAAAAAGTAAAGAGACAGCTAAGATGGTCATCAGAAGTCGACAACAGTTTGCCTATGATGAACCACCGAACAAAGCACAACTTCACAGATAAGCAGCGGTAAGTGTGGGGTGCAGTGGAAGGTTTATAAACTTATGAACAGCAAAGAGGTGAATAAAGGCTAGTAATTTTTTTCTCAAGAAAACGAGCTCCGCAGTCCATCCAGTGAAGTCACTAGAAGGTGGATGTAAAATAAATATAAGGAGCTCCTTTTCGAACATAGCACTAGATGAAATGGGATGCATTGCCAAATGATGATGTGGATACTAAGATTTTAAACTGTTTAAAAGACAAATTCAGGCTCATCAGCAGTTAAAACATGTCCTAGTCCAGTGCAAGTATCTGGATCAGGAAGTCTCTGAAGATGTTCTGTTCTTATATCCTTCTCGTTAAAATCTATCATTGTTAGAAACAGGATACCAGGTGTCTCTGGCATCAGAACAGCAGCTGCTGCAGCACTGATGTGGGGAGTGGTTCCCCCAAGCCCTATTTTCTATAACAAATACTATTTGTATTATCAGGGCATGCTCATTTGAAGACAGAGAGCAAGGCAGAAGGATCCATCAGTATTCTTCAGTATGCATCTAACTTCTACGCTGATCTTAAAAACCTATGTAACGACCCTACAGCCAAATAGCACTACTTTGATTAAACTTTTAGATCCTTGATTTTTTTTTTATGGCATGAAACCATTACATAAATACTTTTCCTGCCAAACCTGGTTTATGTCAAGATGACATAAAAAAAGAGAATGCAGTAGAAGTATTTTCAGGTGCAACCCCTGCATATCGTACTGGATGAACCTTGAGACATTTCTCCCATTTCATCCACTGCTTTCCTTTGCACGCTTAGGCCAGTTACTGCGCTCTTTCCCTCTCCTGGTCTCTTCTCTCTCCTTTACTTGGTAACACTTTTGTGCAGGTGGTCTTCTGCCAGGGATCTCTTTATGGTTTCTGAAAGCTGCAGGCTTCTCATGCTATTATTGGTCTTTGAGAAGAAGAATGAAGCTTTCCCTTCAGTATTAGAGGAGTTTCCTTCCCCACCCCCACCACCTCCTTCCCCTCTTCAGAAAGTTCTCTATCCCAAGTCACTGGACAGTTGTTTTAGCACACAGAAATCCCATGGTATTTCAGGAGAGGTTAGATGAATCTAGGCGAGACTTCATGTTGTTTGTCCTCCCAGAGCCACACAATTTGCATCATTCCTTTCACTGGGGAAGCTGCCCTACTTCTGCTTTGCCCTTGCAGATTAAATACCGACCATTCACTTTCCAACACTGTGTCTGTGATGTCTCCAACGCCCTGTGGCCAAGAACAACCCGAGGAAGAACAGGGTTATGTGACAACCACCAGCAACGTTCACCTACCTCTGGAGCTGCCTCCGCGAGGAGCACTGAGCTAGAGTGCCACTCGAGCAGGGTGATCACAAGGGCCAAATGCACCACAACAAGCTGGAACTGCAGCATCTGTAAAGCAGAAGAATCTGTTAACCTCTTCACAGCTGCATTCCCAGAGGAACCTTGCTCCAAAGGCCTTTAAGAAGTGAAAGCAAAGGGACATTCTGTTCCCATGGCTGTTAATATCTTTTATCTTACAGAGTCACTGCATAAAACCCAGCGACCAGTTAGCACCAACTGAATGCTCTTCACCTTTGGGTGCAGAATCAGGTCCCTCCTCTGCTCCATTACAGCCCTGAAATCTTGTAATTCCTTTCTGCACAATGGCCCACTCCTTGCAGTGGCAGCAGTAACGAATACAAACTCATGCTAAAATCAGATGAACTAGACACTCACTTATAAGCAGGGAGGCTTTGGCTCATAGCCACCCAGGTTGACCCTGACCTCTCCGCATGCTGAATAGCTGTTACAGAAATCACATACCTCCCTAGCAGCATTTTGAAAGCAAGGCTGCATTTCACCAGTTCCCAACATGAGTTAATGGTAGCCACAACTTCCAGTATCTTTCTTGGGATCCTGAAATGATGTTATCCAGCCCCCACACTTGGGCAAATCTTACATGGGAATCCATCACGCAGACTAGTGGTGTTCTGGCCACGCATCACAGCTGCAGAAATGCAGGTTCCTAGAGAGCCTTTAAGTAATGCAGGGAGGGTCATGTTTTGGGAGGATCAGGATCGGGAAGCTGCTCTCTACAGGAGTTTCTTCGGCCATGGGTTTAGGCTACGTTGTTTAAGCCTGTATTTGAATCTAGCTCTTAAAACCTGATGTGCCTCCAACTCACCTCGGTGGGAACAGCTAATGTTCATAAGAACTAGGATGGCACTGCTAGTGCCAGAGGTATCTACTAATTTGCTGATTACTCTGTCACCAGCTCCTGCCCCAGAATATAATTCAAGCCAGATTGTGCCATTCTTTGCTGAGAATCTGCTTGGCAAAAGCAGAAATAGAAAGGATGTATAAGTACATTTCTATGATGTATGATAGTTGTTTTATCCTCTGCGTATAGAATTTCCCATTAGATCAGGCAGAAAACACACAGTAAAAACCATTTAGCTTTGTACTTTTTCCCCCACGCTACAAAGAAGAAAAGCGGTAAAAGCGTTTGGAGTCCACTTTTGAAAAGTAAAGATACGACATTTCTAGTGTTGTTTCTTGAAACAGTTTCTTGCTTGGCTTTTCCAATATATGTTACTTGTGCTTCTGTTGTTTGGTTACCCCATTTTTTATTTTTTAATTTTTTTTTTTAATTGTCCACGAGGGCTCAGCAGTGAGGAAGAAAGCTGCTGGTTATTCTGTAGGGGTGAAGCAGACTAAGTTCACTGGAATCAAAGTACAAAGACAAAGTAGTAAGCCAGGTGGTACCACTGATTCTCAGTCCGATGGCAACAGCTATTAAAGTCAGACAAGGAACTGCCTGGGTATTTTTAAAGCTGTAACCCTCTACAATGTATATTTTTGTATGTGGGTGTGCATTGAAATTTGAAGTAGTAGTCTACTACCTTCACAGGTAACCACATCCTGATTATTTGGATACAGAGACATAAAAATAAATGGCAAGGTTAAAAACACAGGTTTATTATGGTTTAAGGTCTGTGCTAGTATTCATTCAATCCAAAGACCAAAGAGCTAAAAATAGCAATGGGTACACTAATCAAAATAAACATTAAGGCACCTGCAACACAAAAGACATTTGATTAACTGGTCCGAAGTAGACGCCAGTGAAATTAGAAGCGGAGGAAATTGTAAGGACTGAAAGCTTGGCTCTGGTTCCCATGGAAATGAGTAGCTAAGAAGCAATGTCACTTGTTTAAATGGGAGCAAAACTGAAGTCCAGTGAGATCCTGTTGTGCTGATTTTCATGCAGTGTTAGGACCAAAGAGAGAGAAAGAGGCAGATTTGGTCTAGTGGAGCAGTTTAGCTCTAGAAAAGCGTTCACAAAACTAAGAGTGCAATGAGGCGTATGTAAATATAATTAAAACCCCATTGTCTTCTGCCATTCTGGGACTTAGCTTTCCACCTTCAGCCATGTCATAGGATCTTAGTTGTTAAAAGCAGTTGTTGCTTTTTCTCCTTGAGTTCATCTGTTGCAACTGGGTAAGCAGAGCCCTTCTGCCGAGCCATGCACTGCTCATTGCTTTACTCCAACCACATTCTACCTTGTCCCATTCCAAGAGAGACCTATAGCGAGGCTTGACAGTACTTGTTACTGAAGGAGAAGAACCAAAGCTCTGACAAAGAGCATTCTTCTGAAAAACATTGAATTTCCAGCTTTCTTCTGAAACACTCTTCACCACCAATTTCATAGAGATGAGTCAAGGGATTGGGTTATAATTCCATGTGTTTTGTATCTCAGGGTCTGTTCTGGTGTTATCTGACATAAAATATGGTTTAATCTTCACTAAACGTAATTGCAATTCTGAAATTCAGACATATTTATGGGATTTAGTGATATTTTAGCTTGAAATGTGTCAAAACTAAAATTCCTCATATAACTAGGTATCTTTGTTGCAGATCCAATTAAAATAAAATTAAAGATAAATCAGAGAACATTATTCTACCTTATCAAAGCAGGATAAACATTCAAAACTTTTTCTTAGGAATCTGTACAGAGCCATTTCCAAGAAAAGATCACAAGAAAGCAGAATTCTTTACCAAACAGAAAGTGTTAAGTCTCCAACATCAAACCAAAGGACTTAAAAGAAGTTTTTCTTTTAAAGAAAAAGACAAAAACCAAAATGACATCCCAAAGATAAGTAGGCTGAACAAACCCCAAACAGCATGCAATTCATCACCAAGCTCCAAACCCATTGCCTGTCAAAAACGGTAATGGCTGTCATTGTTCTTACCCATTTGACCTATCATATTTCACATCACTGTGGAGATTACTCCGCAAGCATAAATCACAAAAGCTTTATTTTTCTTGCTGGCCTGTTAGCAAGAGAACTGAGTCAAGACATCATGCCTTGCACTGTAATCTTTCACTTCGTCTGCCACTATATATTGATGACTATGCTCTGCTTCTTGTTGTAACACCAACACAAGACATACTCGAGCTCAGCTGCATGTGAGGACCTTGCTCTTGCAATCAGATGTTGCAGCTGAGCCCAGAAGCCCTTGGAGTTTTGTCCTGTATCTTCCCAAGCTGACCTGATGCAGAGCCAAGGCATGACTGTCCCATAGGTGCTGGGAAGCTCCGCACAGTGCCCATTAGGACTCCAGTACTTCTGCTGCATGAGCACTGGGATGGTACTGGTGAGCCTCCATCACCTGTTAGCCATGAGGATCTCTCATACCACGCAGATTCCAGGCAGCTGGGGGAAAAAACGGCTGGGCCTGCAAGCCAGTTATTGATGTATTTTGTTGCTGCTTCAATGCCACAAAATAGAAAATTAACTGCTGCTACCTACCTTAATCAAATGTACCACTGAGTCCTAATGTGGGCCTCGCTAGCCTTGGGTTCGACACTTGACGGGAATCTACCTTGGCCAAAAAAATTATGATGGGTGAGTATCTTACCAAAAGAACAACTTTTAAATAGCTTGTGTGAAGCTCTGAGAATGAGTCTGCTCCTGCTGAAACAAATTTGCCCTACTTTTAAAAGTTGTAGGATGGATCCTCTGAGCATATTCATTACAACAAAGCCAAAAATATGCCCATACCAGCAGTCCTAGTGATTTCAGAAACTCCTAAGGGACCGTGTATATCTCAAGTGTAATATTCTAGTCACGTAAATATCAAAGAAAAGGGAGAAAACCCAAAACAAATCCCACCTTCAGAAAGAAAAAAAAAGCAGAGTCCAAAAATAGGCTGGAGTCGTAGTTTTGCTCTTATGCCACAGATGAGATATGGAGCACTTCTTACATGCTGCTTTCTAAAAAGATACTGAAGCAAGACACTGAAGCATGGGACTTCATGGCAAAATGAAACGTAAGCAGTCAGTGTCTAGCACTTTATATTATTAATAATGTGTTTCCTGGAGTAGGTGTAGATTTTTAAACAATGCCATATGTTTTATTAGATATATGGTACAGACACTGTCAACTTCTACAACTGAAATTTCCCTCTATTTTCAGTTTCCCAACTATATAGATAAATAGATGCAGGTAGGTTTCATGTGATGTAACCAGAGAGAACTTAAAATTAATGAACTTATGCAATAAGCTTAAGACTAGTGATTTTGAAAAAATGTCTAGGTATTTCTGTGTCCCAAATGAAACAGTTTATCTTACAGTATTTCAAGG
The DNA here is from genome assembly GCA_013398225.1 of Steatornis caripensis. NCBI lineage: Eukaryota > Metazoa > Chordata > Aves > Caprimulgiformes > Steatornithidae > Steatornis > Steatornis caripensis. Next base: position 168,952 of record VZSC01016186.1, on the reverse strand, counting down.
CCAAAGGTGTTCCATTTTCTGAAAATGAAATTCCTTAAAAGTTTTTAAGGAAGGCACTTCAGATTACTCATTGCTTTTCAAAGTCTTAATTTCAATAATTGCATTTGCTATAACAGTATGATTTCCAGTGTGTGGTCCTAACGAGTTTTCGTATCACCGTGACAGTCATCTTTGCCTTTATTTCACCAAAGTATCTGTTATAAACGCTGACTCAGCTATTGATAACTGTGCTTTTCACAGTCGCACATGCAGTCAGAGAATGCTCAAGTATACAACTGTTCCTACCATCTGTACTCAGATAAAACAGATTCAGTGATGGCTTAGTCCCTGCAGGGCTTTACTACACTCTGCACCGACCCTGCCCATGGAAACCACAGCATTTGTGAGAGCAGCACAGGAATTCCATGGCTCATGTGAAGAAAGGCTGAAAACTTGGCCCTCTAGTTTCCACGCAGAGTGCAGAAACTGTATAAATGAACACAGCCCTGCTGGGGTATGTTTGCTTAACAGACACAAGCACGAATCAGGAAAAAATTAACTGACACAAGTGGACAAACACTTGTGGAAGACTAGTCAGTCATGCTCCTCATCTCTTCACTTGAATAAAAAGCTTGAAACCAAACGGCCACGCAGAACAAATGAGGACACTTTTCCTTAGAATGGGCAGGAAGGAGACAAGTCGAACATCTGGCAAAACTGACTACACTGTGTAATAAATCCATTTTTAGCAACAGATTTTAGAAATTTAAAACCCCAGACTCCCTTCAATACCATAAAAGTAGACCATGAAGGAGGAGACACAAGCAGAGGTTACAAAATCCATCTAGAAGCCTAGGAACTATTAAGTAAGAAGAGTGCTATGAAGAGTAAGACAATATCTCTTAATGGGAAGAACCTATTTCCACCTTTCTTAAGTGAGATAATGGAGCGACCTACAGTATTCTTGGTACACACAATGGAAACCAAAACCTTATTAGACTATTCTTCATTGCCAACAAACTCTCAACCCTACACTATTTATATATGCACTGACCGAACCGGCCAACTTTTCTTAACGTTTCGAACAACTTTACATTTAGCTTTCTTCCTTCATCTTTAGCATGAGGACTAAAACTCTTCATTGTTAGAGTGCCATCTTCAGCAGTTGAAGTAAAAATAAGAAACCTTTCTATCAATAAAAAAAAAAAAAGAATCAAGAAATATATTGTGTTTTTCTACAGTCAGAAGAATCATCTCCCTCCCTAACAGCACTGGAGTGATAAGTGGAAGTTCTTCATACCTGGTATGAAGAGTGTATTATCAGAGCATGTTATCAATACAAAGACAGGGGCCATTCAAAGTCCAGTAAAAATATCCTTCAAGATAAACTCTTAAGAGACAAGAATGTAATCAGAATTTCTTAACAAGAGAATCAAACGCTGATGTTGATTTACTGCATAAACACTTTCAAATGTTCTTATCAAGGATATGAACTGAAGAAGAAAAGTCAATTGCTTGGTGAAGATGCATTGCAAATGGAAATTATTCAGTAATCTCTCTCTCTGGGTTGAAAACGAAAGCTGCAATCACTTGCAATCTTTTTCAGGGTCAATCAAGAGAGTCTTACAGCTGTTGTACGGTTCAAGTTTTTAATTTGCCATGTAAGAAGCCTGGAGAGGTACACTTGTCATTAATTCAAAGAGCCAAAACAAAGCCCTAATCTGCTGAAATCAGTGTGGCAGGTATTTATATATACTGAAGAACACCTGGTCCAGCCAGATATATTTTGCACTTTTCCCATCCTTTACACCATAGATTTGCTTGGTTTGTCTGGGTTTTTTTACCTGTTCTTCCTCATGATATTGGAAGTATTTTACAAGAAAAGTAGGTTGAGCTGCATTTTGAATACAGGTAAGCAGAGTCAGGTAAGTGTAATAATTTGACCCAGGATTCCTGAAGGAATCAGTGGGCAGGGGCACAAAATGTCCCCGCAGCTCCTCAGCTTTCAGCTCTGCACTCACCATGAGAGGATGGTCATTCGCAAACTGAAACTCCAAGCACTCTGTGCTTGTACTTCAAAAATTAGTGGATTCTAAACTTTACTGTAGCCTCTGGACATCTGAAACAAAGGTTATTCACATGTATTTACTTGTATGGCTCCAGTCTGGGAGGCAAAAAGGACCAGTGAAATAGTTTTGAACTCAAAATGGAGAAATTACAGTGACTATCACTGAATCAGAGTCTGCCTTCATTTACAGTGGTACAGAGCTGAAGTAATCAGATCACGGGATAATGATAATTACTCTGTTAGCGTAGGAATGTTTTTGCAAGGTTATCCTGTTCTTGCAGAAATGTGGCAGAATCTGGATTAACTTTATCTAATATGGAATATAATAAAATCTTTTTGCAGATAAACCTAAATGGTTTATCTTGTGTGTTTTATAATATATTAAATGCAGCAAACTTGTCTACCACATATAATATTTAGTAATGCAAAGGAACTATTCTGTCATAGCCCTTCAGATTATTTTAAGAAGTAATATGCATCTGACAATAACATATGAGGAGGAAAAATCTGTAACAATATAAAAAGACAGCAGTTTACTGAAAGCACTGCAAAAGCATGAAAGTAACTAGTCACTGTTGTAAAATGCACTGACACATCTTGTTTAAATATTGGCTGATTAACTGAAGGAAATAAGTTTCCACTGAGTATTATTAGTTCGGTTTTAGTGCCAAAAATACTAAGTGATAAACACCTTATTATTTTAATCTCAAACTCAAAAAAGAAGCTGTGTTTTTCCCATCAGACATGGGCATGTGTATACCTTGAGCATGCCTGTTAAAATGAAAAATTTGAAAAAAAATAAAAGGAAGAAAGTACAGAAGGGAAGAAAGCTTCTGTAAACAGAGCAGAAGACACAAAACAGCCCCAACCCATCTCTGTCCTCACTCATCTTACCTTGCACTGGATACAAGCAATTCCAACCTTAATGGTCCTGCTATGTTCTTCCCCCTAACTTATCCCTAATGTTCAGCTTTCTTTCAGAGTTTTTATAGTCTCTGCTGTAGGCTACAAACTCCAATCCCTGCCTTTGCTTTCTCTTACATCATTTCTAAAGATTTTCCACTGATCCTTGCCCTAAACCTTTCTCTGTTTTGCACTCTCACACATACTTGCCTCACATTTGTTATATTTATTGCTCTGATGAAGATGATTTGGTTATAATTAAAGGTCTAGGGGTTTTGTTGTTGGTTGTGTTTTTTCTTTCTTTCTTTCAGAGAATCACACTGCCAGCCATGGGAGTGGAAATATTTTCAGCAGCATCACCATTCCTCTAACCTCTCACTTCTGCAAACTGCAGTAGAGAAACCTGATGTCCTGAATTATTTTTAAAACTGTATTTCTTGGGGACAACAGGAACAACTTTAGAATGACTGCATTTACTTCAGGAAGAAATGAATTACTGCATTTTTAGTAGACCAACACTCTTGTAAGATAAGCATTAGAAAAGGAGTGTGTTTTATAAAGCAAGCCACAAGAGCTTAAGTCTTTCACTCTGTTTCAGTTTTGAAATGATTCTAAAGTGTAAGCTATGAAAATATCTTCTCTAGACAGTCCCAGAGAACCTATTTCTTTCTGTTTACCTGTGCACTAGAATGACTCTATCTTGGTTTTTTGACCCTTTCTCTTTATCTCAGTGATTTACACAGCAATTATAGAGCCAGTTTTGGGTCTAAAATTCCAACCTGTGCAGACTCCTGAACAGTTAATTCATAGTGACCTTATTCTCTAAACAGACAGGCACAGTACTTTCAGAATAGTTTTTACTCTGACTTGTCAAAAGCCCTTCCTACAAGCAACAGAAAGTAAAAGGAAATTTCAAATGTAGCTTTGCAATAGGTGGGGAAAAATTTGCCATCCAGGAAGCGAAAGCTTTGATTCATCATCTGCCTTGACCAGAGTGATAAGAGACAAGGGTTTAATCATATTGTAACACACCTCATTTCCGAGATGGAGATGGCCGCAGAACTTTGCCGAGCTGACGTAAAGTGCCAAATCGGGACAGTTCATTGCAAAGCGTGTTTTTGCCACACTCCCTGACTGAGGTATAAGGGGGAAAAAAAAGTGAATGGAGAATGAGAGGTGGGTTTTGGTCATGAGCACAGCATAAATGTACAGCCCCAAAACCAAGGAGAGGCAAAGCAAGTATTTCTATAGCATCTCTCAGTACAGGTAGATACGTGGGTATGGCCTAGTGTAGTGCTGCAAGAATATTTGTTAGCCACACGAGCACCCACACCTACAGCAGGCTGGAGCAAACACGTTGGGACTGTTTTCCTCTGCACTTCATAACAGAACAGCAATGGCAGCTGCAGTGGTCCAAACGGGCTCTGTGGGTACCAGACCAGCAACAGAATCAAAAGGGCAGAGCCAAGCAATGCCAGGCTGCTGAAGCACAGCTAAAAAGGCTGCCACCGAAGAGAACTGGACTATGCTCCAGTTTAGAGTGCCACCTGCATCTAGACGATGCCTTCTTGCTGGAAGTCCAAGAACACAGCAGTACTTAACTGATGTGTATAAAACATGCAAACAGGATCTCAGGAAAAAAGAAAACCATGATCTAACCACAAGATATTGCTAGATTTATTGGCTACCTTCACTACATAAGACCATGAGGTGTTGCTAACCAGCTACTGCAGTCCTAGGCACTCAGTTTCTTTCTCTTTTTCTGTTTGAAAGACACAAGGCAGTACTTACAGGCATTTACTCCTCATCTGCTGAGGAGTTTTTACAGGTCCTATCTCAAGCTTTTTAAGCAGGATTTCTGTAGGGCTCCATTCTCTCACCATGTTTGGTGTTGATGAGGCTGGTAGGAGACGTAGGCTGTGCCACTGTAAGCTGACGACAGACAACTGAATGCTGGTAACATAGGCATTTCAGTATTTCATGACATAAGGTGAAACCTGGAGGATGGCTGAGACTCAGACAGCTGAGGTTTAGCACCTCAAAAGATTGAGTGGAATGGTGGGCTGGGGAAAAAACAGCAGGAGAAATGCAGCCGTATCATCATCTCCTTTGACTCCAAGAAGATATCTAAGAGCTGATACTAAAATTTGCTTTTAGGCTTTCCAGTGACCAGTGATCCTATAACAAAGCTCCAGCCACTTCCGTACCACCTGGATCTACTGTAAGGTTCTGGCTCTTCCTTTTAGATAAGTAATACACACTTTATATATTTCAAAATAAATTTATCACTGTGCTCTTCCTACAAAAGCATACAAAGATTTCAGAAATGGATGCTGATACAACTATCATCATCTCTGACTGGGAGGTGTGAAAGACTCAGATCTGAGTAATTATCCATCTCCATGGGCTGCTGCTGACCTTGGAGTAGGAGATATGTTACCAGCACATAGTGGTTTTTTCTGAAAAAAAAAAAAAAATTAAAAAAAAAATCCTGCTCTAACTTGATTCAGATTTAGCAACAATTTACAGACACCTTTTTGACACCTTCTGGAAACAGCTGATAAGGAAACTTCCCAGATAATGAAAAAGGTAAAGGGCGGTTACTTAGCTGGCAGAGTGCCCAAGTAACAGGCACACTCAACACTACTGTGTTTTAATTATACTTACAGTATAATTAATTAAGTTAGGGCAACCAAGAGTTTGGAAAGTATCTTTATTGTCTTAACCATAAATGAAAAAGCAAATGTAATGTGATTTTCTCAACTATGAAGGAAAAAAAAATTGCAGGAGGTAAAGACACAAGACACGAAGCTCTTTTTGTTACCATCCAAGAGAACGACAAACTTGCCTCCCTGCTACCCTCATGCTCTTGCAAGTGTTTTCTGTAATTCTTTCAACACTTGATTGCAAATCAATTGAGCTGGCTCAATGTTTTCCTTAATTCCATTAGTAGACAAATTTTTATTCAGAGAGCAGGAGTTAGCAAGGGTTCGCTTGTGTAAGTGTTGAGCAACCTCACTCTTCATCAGCCTTGCCTGTGGAAACTATGTTTGGGGTTGTCAGACCTTGTCTTTGAAATCTTAGGAATGACACGTGAATACAGTGATATACGCTTGCTAGTCTTGCTGTATTATATTCTTTTTCTTCTCCTACCAAAACATTTACCAATACAATTAGATCACTGTGGTCCAAGTCACAGAAGTCTCCGTCTTCTATCCTTAAATTGTCCCATGGGAACTCTCTCTTCCAGCCTCTTCAAATTATGTCAGCCTTCCCATTGACCTCTGATTCCTCATGGAAGGTTGCACATTTCTCTTTTCTATATCAACATGAATTGTGCGGGGTCCTTAATGCGTTATGGCCAAAGCAGTAGACCTATCCTCAGGAATTTTTCATTGAGCTGGCATGGAGTAAAAGCACGTGACTTGACATATTCTGATTGCTAGGATTGTTCACAGTTTCACTAAACAGTGAGTTTGTTGTTAGAAATAGTGGACTTCTGGGTTTGGTATGGGAAATAAGTACAATGTTGAAGTTAGAAAAAACTGACATTTTTTTCCAGTTCTGAAAGTTTTGCCCCAAAATTCTAAGAAATAATCCAAGAACTATTTTCTTTTCAAATGAAAACTATAATCTTTTTTTTATAAAGAGCTGATCTCCATAAGTCAGATGCTTAGCTGGTACTGATTCATACAGCTCTGAGATAAACAGCTGAGATATTCCAAATTACGTTGCCTCCAATCTATTTTATTTATTGAGACAATAAACTCTTGTGATAAAATTGGCCCAATACTGATCAGTTTGCAAGTGGATTTGTATTTCACCAGATTAACCAAGCACCAGCATTTTATAGCTACATCACCGGTTCAGGGACAACATCCAATATTACTTTTGCTCCATTAACGGGGAAACAGTTTAAAACAACCACTACAGATTTGCAGTCAATATACAAGGGAATTTCAGAAATCAAGCTGATTCCCACCTCTTTTCATGTAGATACACAGAGCCAGAGAGCAAATGACTCACTGCAAGACAGAACTATGGAAAAGAGACCCTGCACTAACAACGTGCACACATGTTTTCCGATTAAAGGTAGATTCTACCTTGGAAGGAAAGACTATGTTAAGACAGCTATTTTTACATCTGCAAGCTATCAAAGTAGCTTTTGCTGTGTCACTTCCATTTAAGATGACTCCTTGCAGCCAGATAGATTTTGAGAAGGAAAACCCACAAACTGAAGGTAGCTATAAAACTGAAGACAGTAACGTTCGTCAGGAATCTTCGGCTTCCTACTAGCAGCTTCTATATATGCACTTTTAAAAAGTCCTTTGTGCTAGAATGAAGTGTTTGTGATAGGACCTGAGTCATGGCATCTAAGAATCCATAAAAAGCAATCGCAAAACAAAGCAAAAATCCCAAACAAGGACAGTTTATTGAAATGCAAGCTGTATCTGTACCGGTCATGCTATGATGCAGAAGGATGTGTTTGGAAATGAAAAAGATAGTTTATCTTTTGCGTCCATGCCGTTGGCTCCCAGCCCAAGATGGCTGTGAAGAGTGAAGATGGCCAACAAGAGTGACAGGGCCTTCTCTTCTATGGACACTGTGGTCCACAGGCTAATGGATGAGAGGCAACAAAACCATACAAAGAGGTCTTAAAGTACAAAGCAAACAGTAATAATTCCAGGCCAATATCAGCCAGGTCCTCATTAAAACTGGCAACACAGAAATGAAAATGAGTAGCTTGTGTTTCCATCCCCTCTAGCTATGCTACTTGGAGTCAACGCTAAATATAAAGATGACAACCTATGAACCAGCCCCATCTTTCTGTGCTAAGAAAGAGGAAGAGGGATGAGAGGGAGTGGTGCTGATATTTTTGCACTGCCTCCCTTGCCAAAGTCATGTGCTGATGTCGCCTGCCACCAAAATATACTCTTTTTGACCCATGAACCCTTGTGGCATGGTACAGAAAGCACTGAGCAACAAAGTGTTCATCTTGGCTGCTGAGCACATACTTCAGATCCAGAGCTAATTACAAATGTGGCAATATAGCACAGCACTGAGCGCAAAGCAGCAGCTTAAATTCAAAGACATGCTCACAAGAAGAAAAAATCTGTCTGTCCTGAAACTCTGTCCTTACCTCACACTTTTTTTCCACACAACTGATCACTGTTTTCTGCGCAGAGCTGAGAAGTGGAGTTTGGTTCATTGGCAGCAGAAGAAAGCAAGTAGCTAAGCAGCAAAACGATGGGGGGAAAGGGGAAGGCGAGAGATATTCTGCAGGCAGAAACCAGAGGCGTGGGAGCTGGGCACGGCCACACGTGGATCACTCACATCACCACAGGATGCTGTGGGAAATGTCACCGCTAGTTTCTTACCTGACATGCAGGTAGAGGACGATTAAGCCATGTGAAAGGTGGGGCTGGGCAGCTGTTTCTCCCTGGAAGCAATTCCTGCACCAAATGATGTTAATAAGGCAGGTACTGTGCCCCCAGTCCTGGTAGGCCCATGCTTGGGATGGTGGGTGGCACAGCGGGACCAGTCCGTGCTGGAAGCCAATCAGAGCAAGCTGTTAGTGCAAACACAGGAGTTTACAGCAATTGATGCCGACTCATTTGATTTCCTTCCCTGTTTTGCTCTGGTTTAAATGTACTTATGGATTGGTTCCTGCAAGGGATGACACAAACAAATGTTGTTCTAGAAATGAAGGTCTCTGTTATTTCTAAGAATTAAAGATCCCACTACAGTTTTTAAGGTCATCCTAATGCTTGGGCCAAGTTCTGCTACATTACTTGGCCACGTTTCCTCTATCACTTGAACTGGACAGAGATCTTTCCTTGTCAGACTCTGCACCTTTGTGCAGTGAAGCTGTGATTTGCTAAACAGCTGCAGCATCGCAACTGGACTAATCCAGGATAAACCAGCAACCATCTTCAATTACAGCACAAACATTAATCAGTCAATCACCGCCCTCTAGAGGTAGCCACATTGCAGGTAGAGCTGATTTGGGTTTGCTGCAAAAGAATTATCTGATAGACTGAGCAGTTAGCTCTGTATGCAGCAGGAGGAAGGTATTTGCTGATTAGAGTAGATCCATGTACCGTTACAGGAAGAAATCACTGAGCGCTGATTGTCAGCTCCTCGATTATTCCTTCTCTCCCTTGCCTGGGAGGTCACCGAACTTCCAGCATTTTGTATCCGTGTATTTTACCATCATGGTACTGCGGAGAGGAGTGAAACATGTAGACAGAGATAGCTGTATGACATAGCTATAACAAAAAGCAGTAAAAACAACTCCCAGACTAAACTCGCTTTTGTCGCAGCTTATTTTTCTTAAGCAATGTGTATAAACAAAACAAGCGGCACAACTGTACGAATGAATTGTGCCCCTACAAGCTGGATGTGTTGGTTTGACAAAAGCCTTTATACATAAACACAACGACATACTCCCATTTCTTTCCCTTGTCTGGAATAGCTAAGAAGTTTTAAAGGGAACAATATAAAGAGTGATGAATAGCAAGTAACCCATCACATAATCAAGTGATGAATATACTGTTTCTGGTGTGCAAAGACCTTGTTTGAATAGGTGAGTATTTATTTAAGGATAAATTGTTCCGTGCAGAGCCTTAGCACAAGATCCTGGAGGCAGGAATAGTTCATGGCCAGGTTTCCCCAGACACATCCTCTTTTTTCCAGCTGGAAATTCTGTCTAGGTGGAATTCAGCAATTTTTCACATTTTATTCTGGCAGCCTGGCCGGGTGCGCTGGCTTCCCTGCATATGGAGGGATTCTCCAGGTATCCATGCATATGCACAGACCATCTGCGCATGTGCAGCCCCATACCTGAACAGATATTTCTGTTGGCAACGCTCAACCAAACAAGAGCAGATGTCCAGGATCCCAGTAACCAATTCATTGCTAACATTACCCTGGGATTCAAGAGAGCTGCATTCTGTTACAGAATTGCAGCACGGTGGAGGTTGGAAGGGACCTCCGGAGATTGCATAGTTCAACACCCCTGCTCAAAGCAGGGTCAACTAAAGCAGCTTTGTTAGGGCTGTGTCTAGTCAAGTTTTGAATACCTCTAAGGATGGAGACTCAACAACTTCTCTTAGCAGCCTGTTCGTTGTTCAGCCACTGCCACAATAAAAAAAAATTAAAAAAATTTCTGATGTTTAAATGGAATTCCCTGTATTCAGTTTGTGCCTATTGCCTCTTGTACTTTTACTGGACATCACCGAAAAGAGTATGTCTCTGTTATCTTTACTCCTCCATCAGGTATTTATACTCATTGATGATGGCCCCTACTATACAATCCCCGCTCTCACAACCCTGTCCTCATACATGCCAGATGCTCCAAGCCGTTAATCACCTGTGTGGCCCTTCCAGTATGTCCACATCTCTCTTGTACGGGGGAGCCCAGCACTCCAGATGTGCGCAGTTACACAGCCTGGGATACTGTTAGCCGCCTTTGCTGCAAAGGCACTGCTGGCTCATGGTCAACTCATCTGTCAAGACCCTCAGGTCTTTTCTAAAAGCTGCTTTCCAGATGCCCAGCCCTCAGTCTGATGCATGGCGTTAGTTTCGGCTTCACTTCTGCCTTGACTAGATGACCTTGGATTCAGCCCTCTGGGCCTTACTGTCCGCAGTGTTGATGCTACTGGCCTCCTTTGTAAAGAGATTTCAAACTTTGGTTGTCTGAGGTAGGTGTTGTTTTCATTTGTCCTTCATTGGTAACTATCTTGTCATCCTCCACCAACATGTGGCCACTCATATTGACAATGTTCACTTCCGTGTGGGCTTTTATAGCAGTTGCTGTCCTGCTGCCCAGGTGCCTCAGATTTTATTTAATTTACTTTCTCTGCTGCAGTGTCCCTTCTTTAGGAGTTTACATGCATATTGTTCTTCTACACTACAGGTCTAGAAACTGAGACAGAGTACTGAGCACCATACAGTATCCTGTAGCCAAGGCGTATAAAGTCCTCTTCAGAACATAATGACATAGAAAATGCCTTTTGAACCTAGCAGCTTCTTTTCCCTCTGTGGCTGCTGTATCCTAGCCTTAGCCAAGAAGCCAAGAGGAATCCTTGATTTTGCTCCCATAAGGAGTGCAGGGCGGTGAAGATTATCTAGTCCCTTCTGCAGGGAACTGAACAACTTGTGCTTGATTAAAGCTGAGAGACTGCCAACTTCAGAAAACTCAAGGTCCTAACACTGCCTGCTTATTCTTGCTGTGTGTTTCTTCACCCCTCTCTGCATCATGCCAGCCACACGGCCAGATCCTTCGCCTCTGCAGGCCAAGGTTTGTGTTTCATGAGCATTTTCATTACAATCTTTGCTCTGAAGCAAACTGGATTCTTACGTGGGTTTTTCTATCCGATTTGCAGTTACAGTGTCCAAGCACTTTGGAAATAAACAATGATTCATACATTTTCACAACACCTTTTGGGGCGAAGTAGTACAATTATACCCTGCCAAATTTCAGAGCCTAGAAGTGCGGGTTTGTCACAGTTTCTCTACATAACTCTTTCCCTAGTCATACGAGGCAGAAAGCAGGCTTGTATCGTGCGCAGCATTAAGTCACCGTAACTATAGGCATCGCTGCTGGTATGCTAGTGAAGCTGTATAAATCATTATTAACTCATGTGAGCATGTAATCCTCTGGGCTTCAGTCACGGTCACTACGCTGGGCTACGGCCAAAGCCCACATACTGCCCTTCCTGAGACACGGCTGCTCTCCCGAGCCTGTTCAGTGCCTCTCCCTACCTGTCCCCTTGGGTCCACGTCTGCAGAGGGCCTCCACTTCCTACACAAGGACCTGAGAAGAACGGACAAAAAACCACCTTCCTTCCACTTGGTTGGCCCTCTTATCCCAGGTGTGGATCAACCGGATTGCGTGTGGGAGGAGGTTGGCCCTCCACCCCCATCAGGGCAGACAGAGTGGATTTGTGCTTACTTTACAATTAGACTTGGAACCCAGGCGCAAGAACGTAATATAGTTTCTTATGTAACCATATATTTATTTTGGTTACGTGCAGCTTTAAGACAAATCTAAAATGGTGCTGGACCGTGCTGCTACCCTCAAAAGAAGTTTGTCAGCAGAGTAACAATAATGTTCTGCTTCTGAAAATGATGTGCTGGGCTTTATGGTCAGCTTTTAGGTTTGAATGCTTTTTTTCCACTTTGATATTTGAGCCCTCCCCTCAAAGCAAATTCTTCGAGTGTATACATGGCTCTCCAAGCAATGGTCACAGGAGGACATAGACAAGCGCAAAAAAAAAGATGCTGACAGCATCTGAAAATGATTTTCAATCTCTTAGCCGCATGAGCTCAGTCGCATTAACATAGTGATTTAAATACTGTGGATGGCTTTTCTGATGTTCTTTTAGAAATTTCTTATTGGAATTATTAGGCATCCAAAATATATTTAAAACCAACCAACCAGTGGAATGAAACAGAGCAGATAATACTGACTAAGCACTCTGAGCCCTACCATGCAACCCCAGATCAAGCATATTGCCACCAAGCACACAACTCCAGTGAACAGACAGAGAGGATCTGGAACTGGGCTATGAACCCCATCACGTCACAGATGCTGGGACACTGCATCACAAGAGGATCCTTCATGGGTCTGAAGCATCTATTCTCCCCACAGCCTAGCCTTGCTTTAGCAAAGCCTAGCTGTCTTTGGGGAAAAACACCATTGTGAGGCTTTCGGTGCTTCGTATGTTAGATGTGCTTAAGGTAAACATAGGAGGAGTGGCTGACTTTTTTTTTACTAATTACAAATAAAATCACAAATAATAACAGTCCATGATAAATAACACAAGGAGCATTCTGATCACAAAAAAAAAAAAAAGTGGGTTGCTGAGGCTGCCTCTGAAAAAGGAACAGAGCCTGCACAATGACACGGATACCTTGGCTCTGCTCACCCAGCAGGGAAGAAACTCTGCCCTCAGTGGTGCCGTGCCATGGCTCCGCAGGGCTGGGGGATGCCAGGCTGCTGAGCAATATGGGACTAGTTGCACACAGACGTTACTGGGCACATAGCGCTGCCGCTGGTGTACGTCCTGCTCCTACAAAAAGTTCAGAGGCCTGCAATGCTGTCGTGAGCACGGAGTGCCCATTTTAATGAGAGACGAATTGGGTTCTCACTGGATGAAATAAAGAGCAAACAACTGGAAAATACAGCCAGCTGCCAGCCAGTCCCGGTCTTCCCATCCCAGATACAGGACTAGCTTCTGTTCAGCCAGATTGTAAGTGGAATAATTGCTCTCAAGTCCTTATAGCAGAGAGGCTGTCATTGCACTGAAGTCAATGGAGCTACCCGTGATTTACAAAAGTGTGAACAAAACGAAAGCCTGGCTGCACAGACTGAATGGAGAGAAAAATCAGACCTTTCTTCCTCAAGGCATTTATCACACACAAGCATTACCTGAAACACCTCAATCCTGCCCTTCTTCCATCACATTTTTCCCACCCGGTCCTGTAAATTCTTCAGACAAAAGGCTGCCTTTTATTATTAAGTGATTTTTTTTTCCCCTCCCTTCCATCCCAAGCAGGTCCCTCCCTCTCCTGCCATGCAAATAATGTCACCAGCATCGCCTTCAGGGAGCAGCCAGGGTTAATGAACAGCATTTGACACTGAATTTAAACCTTGCCCTTGGCCTGTTGTCTGCACAGGCTCTGGAGGCTTCAGGCAGCTGGGCTGAACTAACCAGAGACCCTCCAGGTTGTTTTTTGGGGCCTATGGGAAATACCCAGTGTCAGAAAAAGGACTTTAAGCTAAGCATACAGCCACATGGTTAGAAAGCAGAGAAACCTCAGCCTGGAGCTGACAGTGACTGATGACTGTAGGTGCTGCAAGTATTCACTGCTCCTCATGTTACCCAAATGTCAGGGTTTTAAAGTGATGTTATTAAAGCACCACAGGAGTGCAAAGATCTGTGTAAACTGAGAGGATAATCACCATGCAAGCAGAGCGCAAACTGTTTGACTGTGTTGAAATGATGTTATTTGGTATCCCTCTAATTTGTCACATGACTTGATACACTAAAAAACCCCCCCATATCACCTTTTTGTGCTCTGGGTCCATGACAATCGCTTTTCCTGCAGCAGACAATGATTTGTAAAGTGACTTTTCTTATTCCCAAACCACCCAAAATTTTGCAAATTGGTTTCCCTGAATTAGAATTGGTTTAGAAATAACTTTGGCTCAAGGACTGGCTCTGTTATGGGGCTTTCGCTGCCATGACAGCTAGCTGGGGGAAGATTGTTATTTCTAAATTACTCTATTTTTACATTAATATTCCTTTTAGAGCAAACCAGCAGTAGAAGCAGTATTATTATATCCGTTGCTTGCTCTGAAACAGGGCCGATTCCTAGGAACTACATCTTTTTATCATCTGATCATAGGCATCCCTGGTCACTTCATATGGAAGTATATCCACTGCCTCCCCAGTCTCCGGCCCTGGGTTCAAAGTAGGGGCGCAGGGAGCGAGTCCTTTTCTCCTCTGTGCTAGAACTGCCAGCGGAAATATATTACACTTTTCAACAGCCAGCCTTGCATGACCAAAACTTAACAGCCCAATTTCCCATAGACTAAGGTGGCCTTTTTCACAACGTTAACAGTGGTTCGAAAAGATAAGGCTAGGAGTTCTCATTTCCCAGAAACCCATCAGCTGCTGTTCACCATAGATCGAGGCCAGATTTGAATCCACAATGCAGAATTTCAGATTGCGATACTTGACTCGCATATCTAAATCAGGAGCACCGATACTCAAAACCACAGGTGTTTAAGCTCAGAGGTTGAAGAGCATCTTTGTGTGAAGCTCTACAATCCAGATTGCTCCAGAGCTGTCCTGTCCCTGTCCAGTTCTGTTCAGCCAGATTCTGTTTTGAAGGGTACATAATCTCTGAACAGAAATGACTGAAGGGAGGTCCGCTCAGCCACTGTCATGGTCCCCTTGCTCCTCTTGTTACCTTTTGACTGCTTGTTGCCTCCTACAGTCAGGTCCTGAGTTTGCAGCACGCTAGAGACGGTGGCAACAGAGAAAGCGGGGAGGTGCTACCTGACCTATATTGCTGCGGAGTGAGACATCGCACGATATGCTGAGCAATTCACCATCTGCAAACAGACCGGCTTACACAGACAGCTATGCCACCTCTGAATTCAGGATTAGATTCAACATTTTCAAAGCTCTTGTTCTAGTAGCAAGGAGCTAAATTTGACGCTTTGAGTGCCTCGAGGACCCAAGCACTGATATGTCTTGGTTGTTGCACTGGGCTCTTCACGCTTCAGGTCAAATGTGCGATTTTAATGTTTACAGAGAAATAACAAAAGTGATTTAATGGCTTACTTAAAAATTTTGAAATACTTATAATGAAAAAACGAGTCCAACAACTTACTGGGTGGGAGCAGGAAGAAGGGAAAGGACAAGGTAAACAAATCAAGAGAGGCACAAGACCAAACTGTATTCCAAGCACACAGTGGAAAATGCAGGCCAGTGCCAGCAGCTTGATAATCCAAATTCTCTTTCTATGCACTGACCTCTTCTGAGAAAAGGAAAGAATTTAAAGGAGCATAAATGATAACTGTACACATTCTGGAAGCAAATCTAAAAGCACTGCCAGGAAAAACCACCCTTCTCATTACAGAGCCATTAACACACTCCCTTCCCCTTCCACCCAGGCAGCAGAGCTCACACCTACCGAGTGGGGGGAGAGAGGGAACGCTTCTTGCCTGCCATGCACAGTCAGTCCTCAGTGTAGCAGAAGGATGGACAAAGAGCTGGGAACTAATGAAATTGTCCTAATTGCTTTTTTAAAAATCACAAGCTTCACCTCTTTTGTATGTCACAGATGGCTGTAGTCGCAACAGCAGATTCACCAAAATACCAGCGGCTAGATCCACAGACAACATAAATCTGTGCAGGTTTTTTTTTCCCCTTGTTACTCACACGGCTATATCCTCACTCACATACTTTCATTACGCTTCTCCTTTCATGCTATCCCATACGTCCCCTCAGCCCCAGTGAAATGGAAGTCACATTCATTTTGCACATCCCCTTTATACCAGTTTTGTTTAGACACTTTTTCTGACCAGTTTACACACTAATTAGGTCTGATTTGCACAGATAATCACAGTTGCAAAATCTGTCCCCAAAATTTCCAGCAGATGATATTCTTGCTCACCTCAACTTTGTATTTGGCCCATTTGCTGTAGTGTTTGCAGGGTCGAGGTAATGTCAGTATTAGGAGCAATGAACTAGATGTTCTTTAGTGCTGATGAAAATCTTGAGAAATTCACTAAAATCAATTGAGATATTCCAGATGAGGGAGGTATATGGCTCAACAAAAATAATAGAACATAAAATACCCGCAGATGCAGAAGATGTTGTCCAGACAGTTAAGCTAGCCTGGTGTCTGTCACGAACACATCTCCTGCAGCCATACAAAAACCTTTTGCACTGCAGCTTTAGCCCATGACACTTATCTCCCTGTCACTGGCCCAAAATTGCTGATTTTGTTGGCTCGTGCTGACTTTTGCTGGGTGAAAGCTTAACCACTGATATTACCTAGAAAACATGTTGGGGGGGATGTTCAGCCGAGCTACCCTGAGTACCACAGCTAGTGAGCTCCAGAGCGAACACACCGGCAGGGTGTCAGAGGGCTGATGGCAGAGGGGAGGCTCGGGGCAGGAAAACTGGGGCTGATCCCGCCTCACTGGGACAGGGTGAAGGACACCCAAGGGCACAAAAGCACAAGGTGAAGGATAAACTAGCAAAATAAGCAAAAGGTTTCTTTAATCTCACAGTATTATTTTGGTGTTACAGCATCTCTGCTCTCAGTAGCATTTACTTTGGTGTAACTGACATGAAGATGTGGTCGAGGAGAATTGGAGGACTCTGAGACCAGCTGAAATCGGAGGAAACACCCCTTTAATCCACCAGCTTAAGCAAGTTTCCAGTGGGGCAAGTCAGCACGAGTACTCTGAAAGTGGAAACAAATCACCGCACAGAGCTGCACAGATATTCGCAGTGACTTTAAATCAAATAAACTTTCCAGCAGCTGAGAATTTGGCCAATAATTTTGTCTGGATCTGGGCCGACCTATGTCAGGCTGGGATCCTGCCTTACAAGAAGTCCTCTGCAAATCCTCAACACAGTGCTAGACCCACCTGTGCTGAGTGTGACAGGTAAGCTGCTGATCGGATGGACTCTGAAGTCAAGCCAATAGCTGCAAACAGAAAACAGAGTTTTGGCTACAGCTGCAAAAGAAAGGCTACACCGACTTCATCATTTAACCATCAGCCCACTTTGGTCAAGTGCACCTGGACTAGAGAGGTTAGCTGGTGGACTCTCACATTTCCTCAGGGAACAAACTTCTGCATTTAATGTGCACGCTTTGCTCAGATTTGTCTATCAGAACAGTAATCCAGAACAACAACAACAACAACAACAACAACAACAACAACAAAAACCAAACCAACAAAGAAGTCACCAGCAAT
Source organism: Steatornis caripensis (assembly GCA_013398225.1). Classification (NCBI taxonomy): domain Eukaryota; kingdom Metazoa; phylum Chordata; class Aves; order Caprimulgiformes; family Steatornithidae; genus Steatornis; species Steatornis caripensis. The sequence goes on along the minus strand of VZSC01016186.1, from coordinate 151,493 downwards.
GGGGCTGCTGAAACCTGGCACTTTGGCTACTTCAAGGAGTTTACTAGGTGTGCATAAATAAACATGGAAGACGCCAATATTGCAGCAGTTTAACAAAGTGCTAGAATCCCTTCTGAAATGTTTATGAGGTGAAAATAAACAAGCAACCTCTGCAAAACCAACTGACGTTTTTCAATTTATGAGGCTTCCCATCTTGCAACGTCTATTATTTTACATGAAGATTTTAATTTGAAAACTGCCTTTTTGACCTGTGCTGAGATGAGAAGGCTGCTAGGATTCTGGGCTGACATCCCAGGAACCGCAGTAGATTGCCTGGTATTCACAGTCAAGTTTTCTAATAAAGCGGCGCACATTTCCAAAATGTCACTGCACAAGTGGCCATTGGAGTTATTTTAAACCAGCAATTCAGGAAGGCGCTTAGACTTGTGCCTGTTCCTGAGTCAACAGACATGCATTCCTTGGACTTTCTTAAGACCCTGCTGTGAAAAGAGACTCAAATAGCAAGGACAGCTCCAGGATCCCTTACTGGAAGAGATTTTTATCGCTTGATTTTCTCCTCTTCATACGGGTGTCAATTAGAAAAAAATTATTGAAATTTAAGGAGTTAGTCCTAGATAAAAGCAGACTGAAGCCTGAACTGAGCCATATAAAGCAGCTTCTGCCTTACAGCAGCGGTATGTCCCACTGATAATCTGCACTAGAATAGATGGAAACTAGAGGGAAACACCAGGTGGACCACTCATATCTGTGAAAGCTCCTTCCTCTCCCTTTCCAGCATCACGTACTCATGGACAGTTTTGAGGCAGTTGAATTGTAAGCGTGGCCAGCCAGGTTGGTGGGTGTCGTGAACAGTGTTTATACTGACAGGTAGTGATCTGAAGGCACTTCCAAAGAATCTCTTCGGCACCTTACTCTGAGGCTCTGAAAGGCACATACCTTCATTTCACCATCCCTCAGCTTCTCTCTCCAGGAGTCTGGTTCGTTTCCTTATTTTTTGCCTTCATCTCTCTTCCCTGAGCCTTTAAAGCCAGACTTAATACTCACAGAAGTTGCTACTGTGGAGGATTGATTCACTTTTCCCTACCGGAGCTGTGCAAGATCTTTCACCCACTGCTGCTAAGTCTTTAACAAAGAGGCTCGTGAAGGTCAAAATGTGTATATTCCCCATGTGTGAGGTAGAAAAATCCAAGAATCCTCCCTCCATCTCCACATCTCCGGCTAAACAGATGGTCATGCTGCTGCTGCCTGCACTTCTTTATGCACAAAACAGATACCAATGCTGAGCAACCCAGAAACAAGAATGCTATGTCCTCGGTCACACGTAGCTTTGCGATTTTGGGGGCAGCTACAGCCCCAGGTGTAACATAAGCATCACCCAGGTCCTGAAGTTTGCAGGCAAGAGTCACATGCACTGAGGCATTGAATAAAGCAAAATACCCTAATGCTCATAACTGAGGGACATTCAGAGTGTACTCAGCACAGAAGGCAAAAAAATAACCAAACAAAAAATGTTTTTGAAGAGAACATGCTCACAACCTTCAGTGGCAGAAGGTTAATTCACTTCGGACAGTTACAAGAGCACGCTCTGAACCTGGGCTGGTAGTGTTTCAAATAGTACTGCTGCCTCTCCTGAACACCACAGCTCCTACAGACGCGGTAGCTGTGCAAGAAATATGCACAGTACCAGCACAGTTCCTGGCTGTCAGGAACATTATAGTCCCTGCAAAAGGGATTTCTTGGACCCCAGAGGGCTCTCTGAAGAAAGCCCAATCTTCTGAGGCTCAAATTACTAAGTGACTTAAGATAACAGAGCTTCGACCAACATTGCCCAGCAAAGATCCTGCATGTATTGGTATGTCATGAGTATCTACTTACACAAGGCTGAGAAATTTCTTTTTTCTCCCAACTAACTCTTCTCCAATTATTTCTACTGCCTATTTTTTCACATTACCTTGGTACTTCAGAACCTTGTCCCTGAACTGAGACCCCATTGAGTTGGACTTCTCCGAAATTAATCATAGCTTTCCCCAGCCACGACTAACCCAAATAGAATAGTGCAAAACTCTGCAAGCTTCCTATTTGTCCACTCTTCCAAGGACCTAATACACTAAATTTTAGTACTGAACCTTGGGGTATCTGCTGTTGTCCCTTAAGAAACATTGAAAATAATTTGATTTTTTTTTTTGTTCATTACTCGGTATTTTGTCATTCCTTCCTGACTACTCCACTTCTGTAAGAACATTTTGTGACTGATTTTGTTATGGGACTAAGGGTGCTATAAACAAATCAAATCAGGTAGGCCTCCTTAAGTAGTTGTTTTCCAACAAAGAAAAAGCAATTCATTGTCACTTATGGAAGAAAGTGATTTAAAATTTGCTCTGGTGCCTTTCTCACCCGTGTTAAGTGTAAACCTTGACTATCCTCTACTATGGAAGACAAAAAGTCAGAAACAGTGAAATTGTAGCTTGTTACATATTCTTCATACTCACAGAAATGACCACAGGAGACGTGTGCTTTGGGGAATCAAGACCTATGTCCCACCTACGCTCAAATACTACGTGTGCAGAGTCGGAATTGGTATTGAAAGCATGCAGCAGCAGAGAGGCAGAACCCCTTCAGGATCTCCCTTGCACCCCCCCTGCCTGTGCCTTGCCACCCTACACGTTTCTTCTTGGATAATTTATATTCTACTTTTTTCTCTCATGTAAAACAAGCTTCCTGTCTCCCCTTATCCTTGTTTCTACTGCACTTCAGTGAACTTTGTCTGTCTTCTATTCTCCCAAGAAGTTTAACAGAGACTGCAGAGTGGACAGCAAAAACGACACCCTGAAAGGTGAAACAATAGCTGCAGGGAGACATTGGGACTATTTTAATTCCTTTCCTAGTAACTGGGATCTCCTATTTCTGTTTTGGGGTTGTTGTTTTTATGCTGGGGAAAAATTATCATCTGAAGGAGCAATGCCTCCTGGCACACTTTAAAATTCCCTCTTACTGGAAGGTTAGGATTGAAGTGTCCCAGTGAAAGCTGCTGGGAGCTGACAGCTGCCTCTTAGGAACTTTTGAGAAACCCATCTCTAGCAAAGATAATCCACTACCTTTACGGCTGGAAAGGCTAAACTGACTCAGCAAAGGAGCTGTTGTTCTGGGACAGATTTAACAAAGGATTGGAGAAGAGGAGGCTCGGGAGCCCCCAGTTATTGCTGGGGCAGAGGGCGCTTTATCTCACAGCAAGGTGGTGGGCATGCTGCTGTACAGTCCCTCTTCCTCCATTCAGGTGTTGCTACCTCTTCCTGACAATCCTACCCAGGCAAGCCAAGTGCCACAGAAGCCACTGGGTCCATTTAATGAAGAACTATCTGGAAAAAGGAATTTCTGATCTGTAAGAAATTCCAACATTTTGAAATTTGGTTTTCTTCCAAATATAAAGGAGAAGCCAAAATTCCGTAGGCCATGTGGAACTGATCTCCTGAAGAGGAACAGGGGGAAGGAATGGAGAAGATTGAGAAACTTATTTTGAAAGAAAAAAAAAAATAATTCCTACTGATAGTTCTTTTGATGAACTTTGCCACTTACTAACTTCAGTGAGGACCAAACTAGACCCCAAAGAAGACCTATGAAGTCTGCAGCTCACTGGGAATCTGGGAGAGATGTATGAAAAAAAAAAGCAAACAACTAACAATCTGTCAAGGTTGATAGTCAGAAGCACACTGATATACAGGTTATTTTCAAAGTGGTCATACATTTCAAACGATTCACATATGTTCAATATTTAGACAGATATACAACTCCTCAAGGCATCCAGCAAAGGATTTAAGTATTGTTTTCAATTTCAGAATATGTATCCCCACTGAAAATACTTACTCAAGCACATACAGTCAGACATTCATTTAATTGCTTTCCTAGACTAGTTCCTATTCATTCTTAACCCAGGAACATTATTTTTACATCTGATTTTACACCTTACCAATTCCTAAGCAAGTCTCACTCCCAATTTCAGTGAGTGTTAGGTTTGCTATTTAATTCTTTAGCCAAAATCTGTTGATCCTTGGTATCTAAAGTCAGCCCTTCAAAGTTACCTAAATAAAAGGTACTTATCCTTGAGTGAAACGGAGCATCTCCAGTTTCCTTAATCATTGCTGTCGAGCATCTGCTGCATTCCCTTTTACATGATCCATGAAATTTTGGGATGCTCATGGGCTTAGCAATATCCGTATGCCTGACAGTCTTGGCTCCCACTTCCTCTTTTCTATCACATGAAGTGGCTAGAGCTGCTCAAAGAAAACTGTTAGAATTTTTAACTTGAGAAAAATAAGCTTTATGCTACGATCTAGGAAAAAAAGACAACAATGAAAAGACAGCTTGTTACCAATAAACAGGTATTCCACGTATTAAGGAATGATTATGGAAAATTTCAGATGAAGGTGACAAGATAGAGTGTCTGGCCAGAAAAAAGGCAGAACACATTGAGCATCAATAAATGTGAAATGATGCACACAGGAAGAAACAATCTTAAATACTTCTACTTTGCCTGTATAGCAAAGTGCTCTGAGCTGACTGTTCCTATTCCAAAATGAGGACCAAGAAGGGATTTGGCAGAGGCTGGCCTTAAAAATGATTGCTTCCAATATAACGGCTTGGGATCTTCAATTGAAATTGACAGGAAACAGGCTCAAAAACCAGAAAGGACCTCTTTTCAACCAGTGTGTATTTAAACAGTGGAACTCCTCACCAAATTATATTCTAGCTGCCAAAAGCTTACACAGAATCAAAAACAAAGTCACCAAAGGAAAATCCCTCAAGGACTATTAAGTACAAAATATTGTGTCTGGTTCTAAAATCCCTTAGCCACAAATCGTTGGAGGCTGGGAGAACATTTGAAGGAAGTGTCAAATATGTTTGCAGTACTGGCCACTGTCAGAGTGAGTAGCCTGAGCTAGACAGACGGCTGATCTGACCTGGTATGACTGTTCTTGCACTTTTATATCGCATTTTCCTGTTTCCTTATTCTCAGAAAAGCCTAAAAAAAAAAAATCACTGAGATGATCATAACATTTACGTACACATACCATATCGTGTCCAACAGACAGAGTTGGCATAGAAAATTTCAACCCAAAGACTTAAAGTTTAGTAAATTTGTAAACAACCAAAGATAGGTAAACACTAAATGTTTACAACTTTAATAGGAGACAGAACTATCATCCCTACCTTTAATTCAAAAAATATATTTGGAGTTCAAGTAGCGAGTATATCAGCAATTCAGGGTAATACATCATACAGCGATTATATAACCATCCCTGAAGTGAGCTTTGTATACTCAAGAAATTCAGAGCTAATCTTAAAGTTCAAAGAAACCCAAATATGCTGAGATACAAAAACACATACGTATTACGCATCCAGACATTGTGTGGTAACATTTGCAATGTTTCCCACAGTCTAAAAGACTCTAGTGGCTTTAGAGATATTCTTTACAGTGAAAATATAGAATACTAGTAAACCTGATAATATTCATCATATTGGTTGGAATTTCTTGTGTGCACACATACGTGCAAACATATCTCTGTCTGAGAGGCCAACATCAATTAAATTTAACTGCTTCCCCTGTGGACTTAAATCAAGGCTGGATACTAAATTAACATATTACTATATATAGTCCGTTTATAAGTCATTCTTGTTCAGCAGTTGCACTTTTTCCATGTAGTTTAGAATAGAAGCTGCCCTTGTTCTCTAGCACAACCTCTACCACGAAAGCATCAGAAGAAAGTAATTACTCTTAACAGGCACCACCCTTGTTTTAATGATGTATAAATATCCTGGTGCCCGTCCTATGCTTGGCATGCAAGGAAAAGTTAAATACATTAAACATCTGCAGCTCAACTAAACACCAGTGAAATGCTGGAGGGAATATGATAACCATAGACAAGTACAAAAGAAATGGAAGCACTAATGATGGAAGAGCATTGTTTAGGATAATATCTAGTCATAGAACAATGCTTTAAAAGTAAGCACAGGAAAAATGTGTTAGGGGAGACCTACTAGGCTGTGGAATAATAACCCAAGGGAGACGGAAGAAATCCTTTTGACTGAGTCATTTCTTTCTGGACTGGGCAAAGTGCTAAGCACACTACAGGGGAAAAAAAATGTACTGGCAGAAGGAAAGACTACCAAGTCTACTGTGCAGAAGCCTAAGATTTTTATTTTCAATGACAGCAGTTTTGTTTGAAACAAAACAAAACTCATCAAAAACCTTTTCAATTGTGTGTGAAGAGATGAGTAACTTCCGCAGTCTCTCCTGTCTCTTTGGCTAATTTAATACATTTACATGTATTTATGACTCCTTCTTAAATTGCGTTTCCAGAACAGAGTTTTCCCCTTGCATGTTCCCAGATCTGCAGTCACGTATTGCCTTTGTCCATCTGATGCTGTGTGGCAAGAACTGATGCAGCTGTATCGGAAACTTACCCTCATCCAGTTCTTGCCAAGCGTGACTAGTTTAATGTGACAGATTATAAAATCAAAGGAGAGTGAAAAGGGAGGAATAACAACTGCCAGGGAAAGATTAGATTCTCTACACATTTCTGCATTTATTGACCTTTTCTTCTTCGATATACCATTAGTTACACAGATTTACAGCTCGAGATGGCAGGCAAGCTGTCAGGTGCACTTTTTAGGTCACTGACAATGTTATGAACTCTACTGGAAACTGATTTCATTAGATGAAAGTGTGTGACTTGACATTTGATGCAGCAAATATCTAACTGACATCTTTAATTACTCCTTGTACAATTCCTTTGCAATTCTTGAGATCTTTTTTATAAGTTCTTAGGGACTTAAAAATTAAAACACGTCGAGAAAATTGCATATGGGATACCAACAGCCAGTATATAGCATCCATGCTGAAAAGTCATTATATGACAGTGCAGCTTGTCATGAATTTACATAAATCTATAGATCAATCTGCACAGAAGCAATTTTTTATCCTGAAGTTTCTTGAAGGCTCACTTGGTTTCTTTCAGCAACCTCTTCATCAAGTTTTTAGTCACAAATTGGACTTAAGATGTAATTATTATTAATAAAATACCACCTCTTGGCCTTGATCCAGGCAGAAAGTAAAGAACCTAACTACTGCTGGCCAGAAGAAACACAGTTCAACACAAAGGACACCAGTCTGCGCAAAGCTCTGCTTTGGGTTCTGATCAATTCATGAACAGTATGAACTGATGCAATTGTCTACAACAGTGCAAGCAAGATTTGATAACCTTTAGGCCTACATTTCTGAATGCAAAAGGTATACTATATTTAAACTAATGGAGCAACACAGGTCTGTGTCTTTATTCTAAAGCCTGAAGCCAGGTTCTCACTGTGCATTCATTTTACTCATTACATTAGTTGAAGCAATGCAATTCCAAAGATAAACAAGATCCTCACCATTGCAACTGAGGAAAAGGTTGATCATAGTTCAACTGTAGCATGTTGGAGCTGTCAAAACATTCATTTTGTTAAAACATTTTGAGGCTACAGCAGCTGTCTCCTAAAAAACTCCTCTTGCTACCTGGTAATGCTTCACAAACACAAACACTTGGAGGAAAATAATTGTTGTGCCTGTTCACGACATAAATCCAGCATGCAGGGTAAAGGGAGGTAGCAAGAAGGGTGCAAGTTTCATTTACGATCTTCAAAGAGCTAAACGCAATGACCAGCCACTAGCTCTGTGCTCAAGTCTGTTGAACTTCAATATCCATGGCTGTGTAATACGGCCTGTCATCTGTTTCAATGCAGTGAGAAGAGCTGAGCCTAAACTCTAGGACTCTTGTTGCTGCTGACAGTTCCATCAGGCTCTTGTTTTCCTCATGCTGCAAGACTTGACTGGCTTTGGCACATCCTGCCTAACTGCTGCTGAGTGATGAGGAAATATTTGCCTTGAGCTGGAGCACTAAACACCTCCTCTGTGGTTAGGATGGATGTAGCTTTCTCCATGGTGGGGTGGTGATTAGATTGAACCGTTACCTTCATTTTCCACCTTTGCCACAGTAATTGCTTTCCCTTGTGCCCCTCACTGGACAAACAAGCTAATGAAATATTCTGGGAACAACAAGGACTTTTGAACACTGTGTAACGTGAGCACACTGGCTTTTGGAAAAGAGGTTGGCTCTGCATAGGTGTGAGTGAAGGAAGTCTGCTATTCCACCCCGAGGTGAGAAATTAATTGCTATGACTGTACCCTCTCTTTGCCATGTATTCAGCTGGCAAGTCCTAGCCCATGGCTACAGTGTGGGGTCAACATCTGATTCTGGGCTTGTTTATGCCCTATACCTCACACTAGTGCTCCTATACTTCATAGGAATATTACTTGCAGAGCAGAATAGGTCCCTCTGCCTCCACGAAAGGACAAGTGCTTTAATGGGCAGCATAGATTTAACTTCTCTGTACAGAAAGCTGAAGGTGACAAGCCAGTCTTGCTTGAGTGAGAGACGCAGAAGAGGAGCAAGGTGCTCATTAGAAGCTAAGCTCTGTTTCATCCTTGTGGCAGGGGAACGAAGATGGTTTGTTGCACCTGTTTCTTTGTTTGTCTGTGTGTGTTCATGACCATGCGGACTTTGGGCGTCTTAATACCTGAAGTGATGTATCAGCAAGGTAGGAAGCCCCAGGTAACCAGGCTTGCATGGACTCATGAAATCCAAGGAAGCTGGACCATGAGGTATTTTACTATCCCTAGTTTCTGAGCTTCAGAGAATTACTGCACCTGAGCTGAGATGGGCCGCAGTTTTAAGCAAAACCCAGGACTGGAATATCACTCACCATGCTCCCAAATACAGGTCACACCCTTGCCATATCAGAAGCTGTATAAACAGGACAGAAAGACCCTCTTCTGTCCCACAGCCTTACAGTCAAAGGGTTTGGGCATAGTCAAGTTAACTTAACCCTACATTAAGCTGTGTTATTGCTTGTTTGCACATTCTTAGTTTACAACGAGATGACCTGATTCAGTTTGATGTTCCTCCATTGCAGACTGAGCTGAGCTGTGTTACATCCCCACAGCCCGAGGCTTGGAGTGCATCGAGCAGACAGCACGTGGGAATGCACTGAATTCTAGAAGGCAAATGCACATCTGGGTACCTATGCGTACAGACAGACAATAATACATACAGGATGTGAGTGTTACATTAGAGACATCGCTCATATGGCAGAAAGCAAGCAGAAAGCCAGGGAAGTGTTTGAAACTGGCACGCTGGCTGCCACTTCGTTCAGGAGAAGTGAAGGCGTGACTTATGCTTCCTGGCTTACCAGAGCCTGAGCCCCACCAGTTCGAGGACTGGATCCAGACTGAAAAGCTGATGTGGTGACTTACCTTTTCTGCCTGACAAATGGACAGTATTTTCTTGCTAATGATGAAGGAGACAAGTCCCCTGAAGAACGAAGGAAACATTACATTCCCTTTCTTTATGGACAGAAGCGGCCAGTTGGCATGACTCGTTTGGATCCAGAAGATGCAGCACAGCATTTGAGTTACAAGTTTTGCTTACCGCAGCACCCACAAGACAGAGGAGCTGAGCTGCACTTACCTTTTTACGATAGTGCGTGTACCTTCCAATGGATAACCCTCTTTTTCACCTGCAATGTGTGGATATGGCAAGACCTCTGCTTTAAGCTTCGTCCTCCAACTCCAAATGCCACACGACCTTGAATTTGCTTAGATCTTTGGCCAGTATGAAGCAGTATAGGTCTACTGAAGTGTCACTCATCAACACTGGGTCTGTTAGCTTCACAGAAGAAAGTTGATACTTAGACCACAATGATGCCAGCGGCAGAAAAAGACATACTATTTTTATGTTTTGAATGAAGTTATGTGAATTATTTTAAAGATATCTTAGCTGGCACAAATCCTTCAAGTATGGTACTCCCTCGGTAATGCACTCCAAAGTGTTTAACTGAAGTGATGTTATACAAAGAAGCACTGAAATCTTGGGATAAACTGAGGTTGATATAAAAGTAAAATCTCAGAGAGTAAGTCCAAGGAATGCTTAAAGCAACTAAAGGGAAAAAGTAAATTGGAAGTTAAAGTTGGAATCTGCTGTGGCAGGCAACTATCCCTATCTTTGAAAAGTCTAATGGGATTCTTAGTAGCCTAGTAATTTTGATAACTTCCTCAAAATGTGATTATTTTTGACAGAAAAGAAATGCAAATTCCAAATTTTGGAAATAATGCGGCGTTTTCTGCAATGACTTAAAATACTCTTTCCCTTCCTCTGTGAAAACAAACTTACCTATTTTCACATTCATTAGCTTTAAGATTTGGAAAATTTAACGCAGTTCTTACTGTATTTAATTTGCATACAGCAGCCAAAGAAAGAGCCAAACTAAGCCCAACAAGTTGTGTCTGTGGAAACCTCACAACAGCATCTACTTGTATGTCAATAAGAAACTGCTTGTACATTACTTAAGGTGAAAAGAAACTTCTGAAGATGTAATAGACTCCTAGAGCATCAGATCATCAGATCCCAAATTGATCTCCACAGGCACTGTTTACATTTTGGTAAGTCAGCACCTGTTAACTTGCATTAGGCTAAAGCAGAGGCATCCATTTTGAATATGTAGACATAAACAGAGAATCCAGCACTTCTCTTGCTAGGAAACCAAGGAAATGATAATAAACCTACTTTGTGCAGCTGCAATATCATTCTCACATAAGAGTCAATTATTATGTGATTTACACGACTTGCACATTTGCCTTTGTATAACCAGATGGCAAGAAAGAGCTCATTTTCCAGCAACCTGCAGAGGAAAACAGAAGTTTTATTTTCTGTTTTTCAGCATTCCTTCCTTCCCTGTGAGGAGTCCGACCCAAGGACCTAGCCAAGAGAGGATTTGTACGGGACTCTCCATGACTTCGGGTGGCCCATGGATGGAAAAATCTTCATCTCAACTAATGTTAGCTCTCTAGTCTAAGCTTGTCCAGATTCTGAGGGCAGCTCACTCCAGGTGAACACTGGAGTGCATATTGCACATCACTGACGACGAGCAACATTTTCAGGGGACAGACAGGAATGAGAGAGAGAGGCAGGCAACAAATCCACACAGTGGAAAATACTCACCCTTTTTTGAAGCAGATGAAGAAAAGAGAGCAGGAGACAGCACACAACATTTACAAAGGGAGTGAATGTAGTCAAAGTGGGGCTGTAAACTGTCCTAGGACTTCACCAACATAATCAGACAGCTGCCTATTTGGAGAAAAAGAGCTGCTGCCAGCTGAGAGGGAAGAAGCTGTAGCTGGCAGAAACTGCAGAGAAATTAGGAAGCAGAGAAAGGGGGTCTTTTGAGTCTCAAGCCTGGGCAGAGGCAGTGGTTAATAGCTATGTTGCCACACTCCATGATTTTATTAGCTTCTGCCATATCGCCGTATTCAGTGTCTCTTTCGCAGGCTAAAGAGCTCCGGTCTGTCCCACAAGCCCTTGGAACCACTCTGTTCATCTGCTCATCTTCAGTACTCTTCCCTAAAGCTTAGGATGGCTGTGAGCAGGACCCATACACACCAGAATCTGGAGTCACAGGGGTGCCGGCAGCAGGCCACTGAAGAGTGACACAACTGTTCTATGGTTTCAGTGTTGCTGTCTGGCACGTGGGAAGGGTCTGTGAACGTAACGGAGGCACCATGAAGACTTCCAGCAGAGACAGATGGAGTGTGCTACCCCACATGGTAGCTGAGCTATGTGTACAGTGCCTTGGTTGCCTGTGGAGATCTTCGGAGTAGAAATACCTCTTAGTAAAACGGCCACAGCATGCTTCTTGAATGAGGATGGAGGAGAGGAATGTAACACCTCCTGCCACACACATACACACACATTTAAAAGAAGCATTCCGTTAGAATTAGAGAGAGGAAGCTCCGAATGTAGGTAACATCAGGACTCCTTCCTAGGCAGAGTTTAGGTTTTTTTAACATTGTTTTTGCCTGGATATCAGTGAACTTTCAAGAAATCTGCCAGAGCTGTAAAGGGAAAATATAACTTACAGTACCAGAGGAGTATCATTCTCTGTGTTGTCTTCCAGAAGCTGAAGGGCTGTGATTTTATTAGAACACTGCTGTTGCAAGACCACAGAGTAATATGCTGACATTTTGAGCTGCATTTAAATCTGATATGTATTTTTAAAACTACGTTTATATTCCATCATAAACTTACACTGGACAGAACAAGTCACTGTTGCCACCGTGACTGCACTTCAACTTAAAATGGAAAAGGCTGTGCTATGTGGAGCACTGCAAAAAGCCCTTTTTCTACGTCAGGGTCTATCTAGGGTTTTGCAACAGTGCCAGTCTCTCTAGTTTCTGACCACCTCCCTCTAATTTAGACTACAATGCAAGTTACCAGAAGGGCTTCTGGAAGCTTCAGCTTCTTTCCTCTCTCCAGCTACAGGGACTAGTGAATTCTCTAGTTACAGAGAGGCCATGCAACGTTAGGGACTGCAGTGTGCGGAGAAACAGCTCTTGTTCAGATGCCTTGTCAAAAAAGGAAGCTCCTGCTGCATTTCATAAGGATGATCAGCATCTCTATTGTCCTTGTATAGGAGTTCTCCTGCCCTGAGAGTACTTTAACTCCATTTTCTTTGCTCTGTCTCATCTGCCTCGTCTACAGCTGCCAGGGCAGACCAGTGGTGTGGTACCCAATGGGAACTCACACAGTCCGAACAGGAAGAAAGAACAGAAAAAGGTTTGTTAGAAACAAGACTGTGCAGAACTGAGAAGATTTTGTATTTCTGGTACTGAGTAGCCAGAGACACATCTATTTTCTTTGCTGCATATTTCAGGGTGCCCTCTACATGTTTCCTCACGCATGGAGTTCAAGGTGCATATTCTTAGAGATACTACTTATTCATTCAAAGTACTAGAACTAAGCCAGGAATCACACTCAGTCTCCTCAGTTCTCTGAAGATACATACTTAGTCATTCGTCATTCATTACTTGCTTAGTCATTCATCCTGAAATGATAAAGTAGATGCTCTTAACTGAGACATAAAAGTAGTGTAAAATGCAACATCATCTCCACTTTCATCATATGCAGAAGGGCACAACACCACAAACTTAGAAGAGAAAAAAAACAGATCCAAGTACTATTTCTAAAGAAATTGGAGATGTTCTCAGGATTGTCGTCATTCCTATCAATATTTTCTGACATTCATATTTCAGTACTCCTAACAACTTCAGCCAGGGAACAGGATTGCACTGAACAATGTGTACGCACGCTTCTTAAAGCAAGATAGTCCCTGGGCATCAATCTTTTCCTTTTGACAGAGTATTTATTGCTGCTAATTGCTTCCTCACTTTACCTGCCACATGAGACAAATAACCATACTGTTCATCACAAAGCCAAAAAGATTACAAGAAAAATGCTTTGAAAAAATACATATCTTACGGCATCAGCCTGGAAAAGGAAGAAACTTCGTAAAGGGCAAAAGAACCATACGGCAAATACATGACCTAACAGAACAGATTTGTCACATGAATAAATGTGATGTGTTCCAAAAAACTCCTATTTAATACTTCAGAAAAGAGCAATATCCTCTTCATGGCTCACTGGCACTCCCTGAGGAATTTTGGAAAACATTCGAGTAAGACATGCTTTGGCTGATAATATCATTGGGTTGCTGGGATTTGATTTGATGTTTTCATTCTTTTTTCTTTTTGGTTTCTTGTTGTTTTGATTTGTGAGAATGAACACTTGTCTCAAAAACAGGATCTTGGTTACTGAGGAATCTGTTTATTTCGAGCCCTTTTTCCTAACTTGGTATCAGTTGGAACCACTCACTGCTCTTGGTATTTTATGGGCCTAATTTTAGGCCCTGATTTTTCAGACACTGGCCAGAAACCGCTCTCGGTGTCTCTACATAGAAGAAGTATATCGGAGGACTTGCTTTTCTCCCTGATGATGATCCATATCTCTGAAGACATATGGATTTTTTTCCATTGAGTTCAATAGCTCTAGGTCTGGCTGCCTGCTTGTGAGACGCTGGTTGGTTTGAGCACCTGTGAAGGACACGAGATGGACATTTGATCCTGGATGCACTTCACTTCGGGCACTTGTTAAGCGAGGAGCTGCCTCTGGTTAGCTGCAATAAATCTAGTGTCCGTGGCTGCACAAGCTGGGACAAGGCAATTCCACTGCCATCAGGACCCAGCATCCCAGCACCTACACAACGCAAAGAAGAGCCAAAGACAAGAGACTGAACCCCATCCTCTCCTGTCATATTTGGCACAAAGTCCATGCAAGTTCTCTGCATCCTGATTTAGCTCCATAGCACCACTGGTACAAGTGTAGCAAGAAACTTCCTAGGGATTAGCTTTGTGTAAAAGCGTCTGCTTTTTGACAAGAAGAACAAAACTTTCCCATGGTATACACATGACACGTTAAGTATCGGTGGCAAGTCTTACTCTCAGGAAAAAGATACCAGGGCTGGCTTCTCATCCTAAAGCCAGAGCTTTAAACAACCGTATCTCCCCAAGGGCACTGATACTTCTGCTGTGACTTCTCTACTGCTTTATCTGCCACACCATCTCTCAAGCTACACAGCAGCATTGGTCAGTCCCTGCAGGGCATGGCTACGATTTCTCCTCTCACCAGAACATTTCACAAGCTGGAAAATCTCATGGGGAAACTTGTGAGTCTCTCAGAGCTCTCCCCGTACGCTAGCAGCACTCACTGGTGAGGGTTGGGCTTGGTTCGTGTTTGTCACACAGAAGTGGAGAGCTGTTGACAAGCATAACCACCTACTGCTCAGGGCTATGCAGATGCTAAATATGGGATTACACCAAAGCAGGAAGAAAAGACATGTCTGGAGTGCAACTGTGTTTTAACTAATTTAACTGCTGCTATTTTCCTTTGTTATTGCAACTATAATGTCTCTGAGACATCATCTCCCAGGTCGCTCATGTGCCACAACTGCCTTTTTCCCCGCAAACAAGAAGCAGCATACGGACCACTGATAACTAACAAGTGCTGGGAAGGAAAACACTGAAGGTCCCACTTAAAACCAGAGGAGAAGGGGTGGTAGAGAGGATTATTTGCACAGAACTCAGCTAGGGTTTTCAAATCATTATTTATAGGTTTGGAAAGAGCCAAGAACAAAAACTTTAAAATAGTTATTAGGGGTTTTATGGAAACTGGATGAATGGATGGCTTCAATCGGAAGCCAAATAAATACAAAAAAAAAGATAATTTAAGCCTGGCAGGATACCTTAGGATCTTGAAATAATAAAGCTAAAAAAATAGAAAATAAAGCTTTTAAAAGTGACACATAGCCTCTGGAGCCCTGAACAAACCCTTCTATCTTAAAAGATGCTGTGCTTGAATCAAAGGACAACAATTGCTACTGTACTGCCTCCCTATTAATTATTATTATTAACACAAACTATGCTGTCCTATGCATTGCACTCTAACCACAGCAATACAGTCAGATAAACCATCCACTAAGCACAAAAATGGCATTTGAGGGAGAAGCGGAAATCATCCAAAACCAACACCAAGTTATATCCACCTAGTGACTTCTCCCACTTTGCTTTATCTAGTAAGCCATACATATGCATTCAAGACCTTAGATGGTCACAACGGTGCCTGTTCTAACCACAGTAATATCCTTGCAGTGGTGATCCCGTGTTATTTGGAGCTGTGTCTACTGAGCTGCTGAAGCTGGACACCTCTCAAAACCAACCTACAATTCATGAGGGAAATGGAAAGCTCCTTGCTCTCACCCCTTTTCTAGAAAAATCAGACACCTATTCAAAGCAGTGACTGTGGCTTCTTTGAACACCTACAGCTTAAATGAAGCCGCGGTCTTTTTGTAAACACAAGTGTTGGGAATGAGCAGAGATCTAGACTCATGGCTAGAGCTGATAATCCTTATGATATGAATAGGTTTTACGCCAGCAAGGGTGCACCTCTACTGAAGTTTCAAAAGCATCTTACAAAAACAGTAATAGATGTAAGGTGAGTTTTATTAATTTAGTTAACTTAATAACTGAGACATCCTCAGTCTATTATGCACTGATAAACAGGGGAAACTGAGGCAGCGAAGAGTGAAGAAATTGGCCAAACAGTAGGAAAAGCAGGAACCAACCCAGAGCATCGGACTCACGCCCTTGTGCTCATTTGGCTAGTGCTCCTTTCACGTAAGCCAAATCCTGGTTCTGGTCTCATTGAAGCCAATGGTAAAACTTCCATATACATGAACGGAGCAAAGATTTGAGACTTCAGTCTGTCATCTGCGCTTTATAGGTTTGTGCCTTTATAGATTCTGCTCTGTGGTTCAGCCAGCTGGACAGTGCTATGTATATTTAGGGCACAATGAGAAAAATAAATAGCAATTAAAAACAAAAAAAACCCCTCTTTCTTCCATATGGAAGATTTTAGTATTTTTAATAGCAAAATTACTCTTCTTCATTTATGGCACGTTCACAGAGAGATCAGTTGCATGTAACCATCAGCAGCAACAAAGGCTGAACTCCTTCTCCCAGAGGTCTGCTACAGCAGCCTGGCGGCTCCCCCTGGCCATGGGAGACAACGGCTCAAGCCCATCTGTAAAACCCACAAGAGACACTGCTGCACTCAGTTATCTCTTCTGTCGTCTTCTGGCCAACGGCCACGCTGCCGGATCCTGTCAGCTCACAGCAGCTAAGCAGGGCGCAGGTCAGGAGGCAGAGCGAGTTTTTCAGCAGTAAGATGGCTGGCACAGCAGGCAGATTAAAGACCTGGTCACCTCACCCTCATGCGATGCTAAAGTGAGCACCACAAGAGAAACAGTCTCTTCATGTGAGACACAAAACTCTAATCCTGACCATTTGGTAGGATGCTGGCTGACTAGCAGTCTGTGTCCCCAGGTTCCCGGGGTGTATCTTCACTGCCTGTTCCACAACCTGCACAACCTGCTCTGAGGTCAATCCAGATGTCACGTGCCAGCGCGACGCAACACCTAAGGCAATGGTCTGCGTTTTGTGGGGGGCTGTGTGCTATACCTCACTGGAGCAGGGAGCATGGCCTCTCTGCAGGAAGGGTTACAGCTACTCAGTCTCCTCCCTGCCCTTTGACATCTGAGTATTGCTCCCAGGAAACGAGGCTGCAGCTTTGGCCATCTCCCCTTCAGGGAGCAGACACATGGGGAGCTCAGACTCTAGCTATATTGCCTGACACCTAGCCTTACTTAGGCTTTTGTCAGCCATTACATGCTGCAAGACTTTTCTAAACTATCAGCCGGTGGCTCCTGTTATCATTGAAAATAAAGCAGCAAGAAAGTTTTAAAGCTCATACAAGAAAAAGACCAAAGAATTGCAGATCTGGTCCCATCTATACATCACGTGCAATGGAGAAAAGAAAGAAGAACTGCATATTTGATAAAGCTTCCCTCTTTTCTCCAGTCTCCTCACTCCATCTGTGCAGAAACACCGAAGGCTCAGTCAGGGGTTAGCTGCACCAGGCTCTACCTTCTCAATGAATGCTGAACTTTTTTATTCCAGCATATACATCAGTGAGCACCACCGGCACTTGGCCACGGGACATGAAGAATAAAAAGCTTATTGTGAGCAAACCCTGATATGGGTGAACAGCAATATCCACTGTAACAAACTTGCTTTGTGATGCTCATGTCTGAAACTTTCCTTTATAAGGTAGACACGTTCTGTGCCTTGTTCCTCCTCAGAGATAGTTTATGTCTCCTTCCTTTTGAAAAGACTCCTTTGAAAATTCTCCTTAGTCAGTTTTGGGAAGATGAGCCAGGCATGAGTCTTCAACCAGTGATAAAGAAGCAATTGTTAGAAATTTGGGAGTAAACTATCACAAGTGATACATTTTAAGGAAACTTAACTATCTTAACTGATACTTTTTAATTAGCTAGCTATAAACTGTCAGAATCAGTGAACCCACATCAGTCAGCATCTACATTAGTTGAATTAGTTCAAAAGAATTTGTTCAAAAGAACTAGCTATATCTGCTCTACTCTCAAATACCTTTCCAAAGAAGCCAAGGAGATAACTGCTGAACTAGACATATTCTTCCTGAATAAGGTATGCAGAGGAAGGCTGGCAGGCTGCTGGCAGGGAAGATCAGGTTTTGAATACTGTGTCTGAAATCAACATTAGAGAAGTCCGTAACTACACAGAAGAGGGGAACCCTCTCCCTGACATGGGAAGAAAGGGAATATGTTTTTGTCCTGTATCATAATTTTAATTTCTGCATACTTAATTTGCACAGTCCTAAACTCTAATTAACTGGGGTTATAATGAGCAGCCTTCAACTCAATCACTTCAGAGACACCTTTCTTGAAATAAATACAACAATCACAACAGCACACAGAGCCAAAAGCGTGATGTTTTACTGTGTTAGGCAGTCCTGCACCTCCCAGACAAAGAGAAGGGATGCATCTGCTACTTGCCTGGACAGTCCATTCCAGGCACCTTGTGGAAACACCAAACTGAGGGAAAATTCAGTGTAACTGCTTGCCCCAACCGATCTGGAAAGAAGGGGGAGGCAGGGGCAAGACTGCTTTGTCTATGATGGATGCAAATAGAACTGAGAGGGAACAGATCCTTACTGCAGGCAAGACTCAGCCACCAGTAGATCACATCAACGTTCCTGTTGTACATGCTTTCAACTCTTCTCGTAGGTGAAGCTCCGGTAAGCATATTGCCTAGGTTTGGTCCCAGAATTAAGATAAGTACAGACACAATTCTCCCCTTTAGGACTCTGCTCCTATATACAAAACATTAAAGGCAAGGACAAGCAACTTCACTTGGGTCAAACTGACTGCATCAGAATGTGAAACTCAATATAGTCCACGTTTTATTCACCCCCTCAAAGGAACCAAGACCCTGCAGGTCAGCAGGGTGGAGCTGGCCCAAAGCAAGGGAGGGACTTGCCATCTTAACTGTTCTCCCACAAAAAGCACCATTCCATTCCACCAGTTCCTAGATTCTCCCAGTGAGGAGGTGTAGGTGAGCATATCCTTCCCTCTGCCCCAGGGCAGATGGTGTCAGACATTGAACAGTTCAGACTCCAACAAAACAGGGTGCATATGTGCAAACACACTTACACAACACTAACCTCCAAATACTCCCAAACCCAAATGACATCAAGATTTTCTTTAATTATTGTATTTTTAAACCCTTGATTTTCTTGTGGTGGGGGCCTCAGAACCACTGGAGACCTTCGGGGGTGGAGGGGTGCCAAAGACAATTGTGGCCTGGGAATATTTGCCAGTTGGACTATTAGATTGATTTGGGGGTTTTGATTTTTTTTTTTTTTTTTTTTTT
>VZSC01016186.1:95459-132081 GCA_013398225.1 Steatornis caripensis | reverse complement strand
TTTTTATTTTTTTTTTTTTTTTTTTTTTCCCCTCCTTGCATATTCTGCTCCCTGGCTCACAGATCTGCAAATACCCAGCCTCACAAACTGCAGACCTGGACTGTGCTGGAGTGTCAGGCCCTGAAACTGAGAGGGCTAATGCAACAGTGAGCAGCAATTCGATGTATCAGGAAGCTCGCCTTTTCACAAACTGCACTCACTAGCCACAATTCCTTTTGAACTTTGAAGGTTCAGTTTTGCTTCTGTTTACACCCACTCAGCTTTAACAGCTACTGCTGATTTATAGAAGGAATATGGTTTGGAATCTGGGATTCATTTCCTATTCTAAAGAAAGAAAAAGAGAAAAACACACTTTGAATCCAGCCATCTTGCAGGCTGAAATTCTGTTCTGCATTTTTCCTTTCAATGCCACAGCCTCCTCTGCTCTTTCTGCCTACTTCCAATTTTCAGACAAACTGCTGAGATGCTGAAATTCAAACTACATGAATAAGCATCATATAAAACAATCACAAAGACTGTGTTGGTTCAATATCTTCCTACCTAGCCTTCCTAGATCAAAGCAAAATCCTCTGGTTGCCTGACACAGTGAAGAATACCTTGCAAGTGCAACTGGAATTCTGCCCAGAAGCGGGTAAGTGCTGCAGAAGCAGGTCCCCAAGGCTGCTGCCCACCATGAAAATGTGTAAGAGTATACTGAACTCAATTTCCAGCTGACGTACCAGCACAAAGCACCAAGAACCATCCTTTGAAAACAGCTGAGAATACGGTGTGTGATGTGAAAGGTGCTGATCTGCTCTACCTGGCAAAGAGGCAGCTCTATCTACCAGCTGCATACAGAAACAGGAGCTGGCAGAGCATTTTGGATCACACAGGCCTCCAGCATGGAGAAAGGTAGAGAACAAAACCATTTTATGGAATAATCGTAAGACATCCTCAGCAACAGAGGTCTGAGAGGAATGGCTAAAGCAGGAGGAGGACATCATAGATGCTAACAGGTAGTAATCACACAAAGGTTCAGAAGAAACTGCAGCTGAAGGAGATGAGCTCAGAATCTCAATAACATGACCTACCTCACAAGGGACTGAAAGGAAACATGCAGCCCTCATGCTCTCAGAACAAGGCATGAGGTAGCATAGGAGAACAGTCTGAAAATCCCCACATCCCACAACTCTTGCAAAAGACTCTCAGTAGCCCCTTTGTAATCAATTGCTTGCCGTGTCCTTGCTTAATTTTTTCATCTTTTTCTCATGAGTCACCTCCTGCAGTATCCAAGGCAAAATAGATCCACCATTCAGATAAGACAGATCTTGCCCTATGCGCTGGTTTTATCTTTAGTANAAACACACTTTGAATCCAGCCATCTTGCAGGCTGAAATTCTGTTCTGCATTTTTCCTTTCAATGCCACAGCCTCCTCTGCTCTTTCTGCCTACTTCCAATTTTCAGACAAACTGCTGAGATGCTGAAATTCAAACTACATGAATAAGCATCATATAAAACAATCACAAAGACTGTGTTGGTTCAATATCTTCCTACCTAGCCTTCCTAGATCAAAGCAAAATCCTCTGGTTGCCTGACACAGTGAAGAATACCTTGCAAGTGCAACTGGAATTCTGCCCAGAAGCGGGTAAGTGCTGCAGAAGCAGGTCCCCAAGGCTGCTGCCCACCATGAAAATGTGTAAGAGTATACTGAACTCAATTTCCAGCTGACGTACCAGCACAAAGCACCAAGAACCATCCTTTGAAAACAGCTGAGAATACGGTGTGTGATGTGAAAGGTGCTGATCTGCTCTACCTGGCAAAGAGGCAGCTCTATCTACCAGCTGCATACAGAAACAGGAGCTGGCAGAGCATTTTGGATCACACAGGCCTCCAGCATGGAGAAAGGTAGAGAACAAAACCATTTTATGGAATAATCGTAAGACATCCTCAGCAACAGAGGTCTGAGAGGAATGGCTAAAGCAGGAGGAGGACATCATAGATGCTAACAGGTAGTAATCACACAAAGGTTCAGAAGAAACTGCAGCTGAAGGAGATGAGCTCAGAATCTCAATAACATGACCTACCTCACAAGGGACTGAAAGGAAACATGCAGCCCTCATGCTCTCAGAACAAGGCATGAGGTAGCATAGGAGAACAGTCTGAAAATCCCCACATCCCGCAACTCTTGAAAAAGACTCTCAGTAGCCCCTTTGTAATCAATTGCTTGCCGTGTCCTTGCTTAATTTTTTCATCTTTTTCTCATGAGTCACCTCCTGCAGTATCCAAGGCAAAATAGATCCACCATTCAGATAAGACAGATCTTGCCCTATGCGCTGGTTTTATCTTTAGTAACCAGAGCTGGCCAGCAGCTAAAAACCAGACAGGTTTTCACAATCCTGTTAGAGAGCAGGAAAGCTAAGACTTACTGGAAGGCAAAGTCTAGATAAGCATCGCATAGCACAGTATGTGCATCTTTCCCCACCCCAAGTTGTCCCCAAGGACTCTTCAGAGCTTGATCTATTAACAGGATACAGTATGCAAAACACTTGGAACCCATGGCCTTCTTTGGAGACTTTGTCTTATTCATCCAAATGAACACGTTCTTCTGTAAGCCTTACTGACAGTGCCCCAGTTTTACAATGGTTTGGTCACTCCTTCCAGAAAGAAGGAAAACACTCTATCATCTGGATATGCCACAAACATCAAACAAGGAACAGCTTGCACGAACGAAAGCAGAAGCATGCTACTTATGTGCTTGTCCAAATTATTTGGCAAACAGCAAGTATACTAGGAAACAACAGATAGATGAGGAAAAAATAGAGAAGCTATTTCCTCGTGAACATTATTCTTAATAAATAACTTGACTCACTTTGCTAAGAATAATCTCACTGGAACATGGTTTCCGAGTTGCTCTTCATGCACAGTTTTTGTCAGAATTTAGCTTGTTTTACTGAATCAGGGGACCAAAATTACACCCTAGAATTGCACTTGCAAGCAGCAAACTTCCCATTTGCTCACTATTCCTCTTGTGTGCCTCCTCTTTGTTTTAGACTTCTTCACTGGTATATAACGTGTTTCTGTCCCCACTGAAATCCTAAACTGCAACCATAGGGTAAGATACAAAATGCCCCACATGGATAATCAGGACATAAACAACCATAGCAGAAGTTGCTTGCTAGGGTCCTACCAATTAACATGAGAAATAAACTCAAAAGGATGCATACCCTTATTTTTCCTTCTCTTCCACTCTATACAGCTTCAACATACACAGTTTAATTTGCAGAATTTTTTAGCTCATCCATCTGGGTCACATATCTATGGACAATACCAGTACAGGACTAAATACCTTAGCAAGAATCGGGGGTTTGCACTGCATGCCTCTTCAGAGCAAAGCACCTAATGGCAAGGTTAGGCTTAAGCATACGGGCAGGATTTGGACATGCAGGCTCCATCAGTGGCCAGTATATCCTATGTATTGCTGCTGCTTAGAAAGCAGACCTCCTTACCATCTCTGGGTCTTTTTTTTTTTTCTTCCTTCCCTGAGATCTGTTGTCAGAGGAAGGGACTTCAGAGCTTCTTTCTCTCTACCAGCAGGTCGGTTTCACTCTGTTACAGTAATGGGAATTGCAGATGCACTTCAGCCCAAATGTTAATTTCTTCAAACAGCAGAGAAAAGGCTACATGCACTTGGGGAGGAAGAATACACATCCGTTTGTGCAATCTTAGCTTTCAAGGGGAAATGTGCAGTGGAAAAAGAAGGAGTGATAGGGGAAATTAAATTAAAATGCAGGAAAAAGAATATTAGTAACAGAAGGGAAATTTTACCTGTGGTGCTGGCCAAAATGCTTTCAAGATGCTCAGTGAGAATACACGGGTGTACAGGAAGCTCAGCAGACTATCCAAATACGATGCTGAGTTGGAGGGTTCTGGGGAAATTGTCGTGTTTCTACAGCCTAAGAGAATTTAGCAGCTCAGTCCAGCTCTGATCTCGGTGGCTCTCTTGTCCCTTGTTTGGGTTGGCAGGAGCTTGTCACAGAGCCTGGCAGGATGGCACTTCAGGCATTCCTGCAGCATCTCTCAGTTCTCCTGCCAAATGGTCTGGGGCATGTTCAAAGGCCCCACAAGTGAAGAGCACTCTGAACAACATGGCATGAGTTTGTTCTGGTAAGATTTTCCTAGGTACTGTGTGATAAGGAACACGGGAGGTTGTTTCCACTTACAGTCCAAGCTGTTTGCTCAGACCTACAGAACCAACCTGCCAAAGCCCAAACAGACCTCACAGAGGGCAGTCACTCCGTACAAGCTGTCATCTCCAGAGCAAGCTGGCTCTGCACATCTCCTATTTTTGTTCTCATCTTCTCACGCTTCTTGCCCTATCCAGCCTGACTTCCCACTTTGGCCAAGGCAATGGTATTTATCATAGCACCATAAAGAACACAGGATGAAGAGACCCAATGTGGCAAATGCCTTTTGGCACTAAAAGAATTATTAATCATCAATCATTTACATCACAGGAATCTCAAACATGCTTCCAGTCCTCCTGCCCCTGTAATTATGTGCTTCCAAGCCCTCTCAGAGTCTTGCCTTTACCTTGGCTCTGGACCAATTCCTGTTCCTCCAGCTCTTCACCACAGGGTCAACCTTCTTACCCAGCCTGCTCTGCCCTGCTCCCCACTCTGCCTAGCTGATCTCTCAAGAAGATTGATTAGGTCACACAGAAGGAGCTGTTGTCCCAACTGGCTCTTCACCTGACTGTACCCAGCCAGCATCAGTTCTCGCTCTGCCCCAAGTTCCTTTTGAGATCTGTCTTCCTTCATTATCCTTTCCTGTCCCACTAATTCCCCATCCCAAACACTGCCAGCCTGCACACAAATAATTTCCAGAGCCTTTCTCCTGTGCACTGCAGCTCCATTTCCAGATATCTTACCAGTACCTTGTACAGTGGCATTAAAACATTCCCATCTCCACAGGTCACCTGCCTAATGCACCTGGGATGTATTTGCTTTGGCAGAGTACAGCCACCCACCCTATGACGACCAATGTTTGAACATCCAAGGCTGCACCGCTGGTGTTTCAGTTTAAAAAAATTCATTTAAAAAATGAGAATTTGCTAAAATCCCAACCACACAAATGATTGCATGAAAATTATTTTCCCACTCCTTTTTCACTCCTTCCTAGAAGTTCACTGGGATGGCGAGGTTTCTGATATGGACACCAGTCCTTTGAATAAAACTTGACAGGTTTCACACCACTCATTTCTCTTAGGCCAGCACAAGGCTGCATGACATTAACAGCTTCCAGTCAGACCACTGACAGGAGGAAAACAATTTCTTCTGTTAGCAATGACCTTCCAAGCTATTGGGCTTGCAAAGCATACTAAGTGCTAACAGCCTTTCTTTGCTTTATTGATTTTCCCAAATCATTGTCAGAATTTCTGTAACAGGCTCATTAGTCTCACAACAAAGAGATGATGAACTTATCCACCAAGAAGAAACCACAAGGAACTGCAAAAAAACTCACAGGATGTGAGAGTGGTGTGATGCAGATGGTAGATCAGCTTGGGGCTCTGCGCACACGATTTGCTCTTGAAGATCCTACAGTTTTATCACTTGGCTCTACATAGTTCAGCTCACCACGTGCTCTTGACTTTTACCTAAACAAGCCTCATTACTTTTATTATCCATACTCATCTTTGCTGATCTGTACTATCTTTAGCATCACTCATTCATATCTGAGAGAAAAAAATGTTCTAGCATCTTGAGGGCACATCCATGTGGGGCTACACAGTCCCACAGTAGATGCCCCTGAATCTAGAAGAACACATCAGTGCTCTATTCCACTTGGGCAAATTAGTGCTGCTGAAAGACATGGAGAAGCAGCCACTGCAGGGACAGGCTAATGTGGCAGAGCTACGGGCTCGGTATGACACTATGCTGTGCAATA
This sequence comes from Steatornis caripensis, assembly GCA_013398225.1. Lineage (NCBI taxonomy): Eukaryota > Metazoa > Chordata > Aves > Caprimulgiformes > Steatornithidae > Steatornis > Steatornis caripensis. The sequence continues at coordinate 126,158 of VZSC01016186.1, read as the reverse complement.
CAGGTGCAATAGCTTGTTCAGAGCTAGCTCAGGCCTCTCTAACTTAGCACTACTCCACACGGCACACACTAGCCCATCCAGGTGCCTGGTAGTATCCTCCAATACTGGAGGTGTTTTAATAAGGATGTTTTGTGGGAATGACCTATTTTGTCCCAAATTCCCTATGAGAAGCATAGTTTTAACACTCTCATGCATTCTTCTCTGGCTTGCTTTTGCTATTTGTAGTATCACTAAGGAAACCAAACGTGAGACTGGTGATCTTTATTCAACATGTGCCTTCCCCAGATGTGATCTCAGCTAACTTATGTATCACTTAACTCCAATCCATTCTTTCCTATACAAATACCCATGAAATAGGTTGAACTGGAAGATAAGCGATGATAGCTGTGACTCTGAGTAGATTTTTATGTCCAGTACCTAAAGTGCTACAGTGACCTCTAATGGCATCCTGCCAAGCCTTTGGAACTGCAGTACCTGTGATGCTAAGCAAAGTGCATTGTATATTTGCTATAAAGATAATGAATCACATCTAGCACTTGCTGGAAGGTCTCACAGTGCTTTACAAGAGTGGGATGTAATTACCCACCAGACACAGAGGCAGAGGGATATGATGTGACTCACCTAAGATCATGCACCTGGTCTGGAACAGCCACCAAGGACAAAGTTCAGGGCTTGGTGAGTCCCAATCCAATGCTTTCTCCAAGTGAAGCCGACAATAAAACACACTGGACTATATATGAATACAGTCTGTCTTAAATCCAGGTTCTGCTCTACCCTTCCATGGCAGCTGACACTCTCTTTTCAAACCATTCACCTTAATTTCTGAATAAAATGATCACTGTTTGCCAGTGTTTGGTGTTGGTTAGTGTCTGTGGAAAGGCAGAGTTTTAGTTACAGAAAATCAGGAAAAAAAAAACCCCACACAACAAAAAACCCAAACAGCTAAGCAACCTTTGCTTTTGATCTGAATTCTTCCAGGAGTAACTTTGCCCTACTCCTTAGCCTATGAGTCAACACGGGCACGGGAGGAATTTTTCACTGCAATATCAACAGAGTACAACTAGCAGTTATCTGATCTTGACTTTTTATGCACTTATCCTCACAATTCAGCTGTTTGTTAGGGATATGTGACCTCCCCAAATGTAGAGGTGGGAAACTGAGGCAAGTTATTAACACTCAAGGCCAAGGTCCACGATCACGCACAGAAATACAAGTACATTTACACTCTGGAAGCAGTTCGAAGTTCAACAGATTCACATAGGCAGAGAAACACAAGGCATGCAGGGCAAAAGCTTGGCTTATATTCAGGCTGGACCTCCACTGCATCTGGCTCCAGCCATATGGTGTAGCAAATGTGAACTTACGCTTAAAGTACATTGCAGACAGACAGAGAGACCAGAGACAACAGTAAGCTACCGTGCACTACCTGACTTCTGGGAGCCACCTCTGTGAAAGTTCTCACTTCTCAGCAAATCTAGTAAGACTTATGTAGCATGCAATAAAGGAAGTATCACTAAGGCAGCACGACCCTGCACGAAGATAGAGCTGAGCACCTGACTTGAGACAATTACCATGACTCAGATGACATGCAGTATTTTGTTGAGCCAGACTAACACAAGCATTTATCCAAATCCAAGCAATTTTCCCAGAGTCACAAAAGAAGCACAGAGCTTAAGTTTCCCAGAACCTCAACTACTAGGCCTGCATTCCCTGCCTTCATTTGATAATGAAATATAACACTCAGGTGCATCTTTTTACCAGAAAACCAGTATTTCTCTAACTGTTCCAACACGGGAGTTTTTAAAGATTAATTTATTTAAACACCTCCTGAGAGGATCGAATCTGTACTAATGCAGCTTAATAGAAGATTTGCAGTAACAAAGCTTGGAAAGGATGCCTTAACATCTTGACAAAAAACAAACAAACAAACAAAACCCCAGCTGTCTATAGCTAATTCTATGGTTGTTCACTGCAGGGTTTCTTGGACTTCAGAAGTAAACATATTGCACGCCATAGTGTACAGGAGCTCAATCTGGCAATTCCTATGCAAGACAAAACTACCCTGTCATAGGATTTTCCATTGTATCAGAGTACTTGGGCAATCTTTTGAAAGGGAAATGTAAAAGAGCTTCACACAACTCAGAACCATTATTCCACCTTGCAGTATAAAGCTGTTATGCACAGGTAAGTAATCACTGGGAAGAAAGGAGGCCTGAGATTTCTGGTAACATTTGGGTTCATAATGCTAATTCTGCAGCATACGCACGTCTAAACAGAGCTCAGACTCACAATCTCCTATGTCATGCACTAACAGAATTGTGATTTATATCATAATTCAGATGCTTTCATCACAACACAAAGTTGTATGAGTTATGAATTGTCTAGTGCCAGTACCTAAAGCATACTCCAAATGGTATGCTACACCTCATTATTTACATATATTCCTTAGTGTTTGCAGGAACTTAGCACCTAAGAGCTCCCAGTGAAATCCAGCCCTACTGCACAGAGTGTGCCTGCCCGTCTTAGGAGTCAATTCCCTCGTCAAAGGTGAATTTTAGACAATGTTCTCTCAACCAAAACATAGCCATCACTGTTGAATCTTCAAGAAATTTGCACTTGGAAGTTTCCACAGATCTTGCAGAAAGTAAAAAGAGCGATGGTAGCAATCCCAGCAGTTGCTGGTTCCAGCATCCATCCATACTGCTCTCCAGTCTGCTCTAGCCCAGCAAATGTGCTTAGAGTACAGTCTGGTCTGAGTCAGTCCCCAGCCTTTGCTAGGAAAGGCCAGCAATACTGACAAAATAACATTCTTCAGGCAACATCAGAACATGCTTTAGTTAAAGATTCAGTCTTGCTTTGACCATATGCAAAGCTGACAGGTCTTGTAGCAAACTGTTACCCTGAGCAGCAGGTACTGAGTGGCTCACAGGACAGAGTGGAATTAGTGTAAACTTCTATAAAATACATCTCTGTCTATACAGTTTTCTGTGTGCCTTTGTGCCACATAATTTAATCCCCAGGAAGCTCTGCCACACAGTTTAAGGTAGTGAACCCTACACTGTAGAGAAAGTAAAAGTGTGGGAACACTAGTTCTACAGAAGGGGGAAAAGCAACTTTAGTTCCATAGCAGAGAATGGGGTGACTTGGACAAGTACCTATTTCACATTGCACTGCATGCCCAGAGCAGCTACTGCGCATGATCACGTGGCCACATAGTGAAAGACAACACTCAGAGAAACCTGCCTCTAGGTTTCAAGTGTGCTCTAACTGCAGAGATGCTACACAAAGCAACACCTGCCCAGTTGACTTTTACCCTTTCAAGTATTCTGCCTAAAGAAATCCAGTTACAAGTTATGGGGGACAGCCTGGAAAAACAAAGAACCTCTAGATACTAAAGGTGGAAGCTGATTTCCCTCTGTTTCTCTTGTTATAGAGGACAACTCCACCCGATTTCTCTCCCACATCTTGTTCAGCAGGTCAAGCTGACACTTGCATCACTTGGTACCTGCAGCCAAAGAGGCACATCAAATTTGCGTTCTTCCATGGCTACCGATAGGCACACAACCATTTCACGACAGTGAGGTTGACTAAATGCCCTCAGTAACTTCTGGTTTATGTGTGAGCTGATGGCACTCTGACACTTTCAGGCAGTATTAAATACCTCATAGCGTAGGGCCAATAGCCAGGTCACAGATCTGGCATGTGGGAAATAATAAGTGGGATATCTCCTTGTTGCCACAGCAACTTGAAAAACACAGTGAAAACAGTGCATATCCCTGCAGAATTAGTGAGGATGAACAGGCACACACTTCTGAAATATTGAAATAAATATTATAATGATGCTCCTGAATTGCACAATAAATCCTACTTCATGCAGACATGAATGTCAGAAAGCCAGATGCTGTCTATTGATACTGAAACTTCCTATAATCCCCTAAAATCTGTTGGATAACTTACAGGGAACTGATTGTACCAAAGCTTAAAGAATCAGAACAGCACTGAGAGTTACACAACTAAACATGGGGAAATACTGATTGCATTTTGCAACTTATTCTTAATCAAGTTTTTGCACTTTTTTAAAATAATCAGATTTATTTACTTCCATAGGTTGTGTGGTAGAGACCTCATCCTACCACCTTAGTGGGCTTGATTCAAAGATCAGTAAGTCAAGAGAAAGAACCCCATTAACTTTGGTGAGCTTTATCTCAAGGCTTCAGGCAAGACCACGGTTGAGCCAAGGGTGTCAATGAATCACTTCTAGCTGAAGTCAAAGGAGGATCAAAGACAGCAGTCTGATAACCTCTTTGACTGAACTCTCCATGATTCAGACTTAAGGGACACTAACCCTGCTGGAAGACCAGAGTCTTGCAACCTCTGCATTCATATGTGATATTACACAAATTCACATAGGATCTATGGGTTTTCTGGTGTTGATATCTGTCTTGTCTGTTATTAGAAGATATTCTAGAATAATTTTTTTATAAAATGATTTTTCCTTCAAATAAAAATCCTTTCTATGTCTATTGAAACTTTACGATAAAACAAAAATTCCTGGGTAGTATTGTGGACCTCCCTCTGATACCAACCATGGGAAACCAAGGATTCAGACTCTTCATTAAGAATGTTTTTTATTTTTAACTTCGGTCTTGCAGTACCAGCCCTAATCCCTAGAACTTATCAACAATCAGAAAAGGCTGTTTAACAAGGAATCACATTCCTCAGTTAAAAAATAAAACAAGGATAATTATTTAAAGAGAAAACCTCTTACAACTAGAGATGCATTCTATTAATACTGACACAGTATCAGATTAGGTTTTCCTACATTACAGAGGTACTACAAGAAAATATCTGAAGACTATAAGCAAGAACAAGCTAAGTTCATACAGTTCCATATTATTACATATGAAACAAAAAGCTCCTAATTTCTTGGTAAGAAGATGCTGTCATCCACCCTCCAAACCTGTTATCCCTCCTTATTCACATTACTAGAGTTTGCATCAAGATAGACATAGCATTGTAATGTAAAACCAAGACAGAAAGGTAGTTGAGTGTCTAGAGATAGAAGCTCTGATGCAGAAAATCTTAAAGGAATATGCACTTCAGCAAGTTCATCACAATGACTGCAAAGCAGAAATTATAAACTAAGTCTTGGAGATAAAAAATGTAATCATAGTACAAAATACCCTAAGAACAACAGTGCCTGTGGTCAGAACCAAAGTGATGATGGATAGTGCAAGACCCTCGTGGGTCTGGCTAAATTACAGCCTTCTCATTTTGTCTCCACCCAATGATGAGGCCAACCTTAATTATTTTCTAGATCAATCAGATACTACAGAAATAAAAAATTTAGTCTACCAAAAATTCTCCACTGAGGCTATCCAATTTTTATGTCACAATAATGCCATTGCAGCGCACATTCAATTAGGAGGAGAACGGAGCTGAACTGTTATCCAAAACTTGAACTAAAGCTTTGGGAATTCATGGACTGTTCATTGATATTTTCTTCCTCAATGACTAAAATCACTGTTCACATTTCACTGACTTCAGGTAGTGTTGCTATTAAAGGTAGATATTACCCAAAATCCAGGATATGAATAATATCACGCTGTGAATAAGTTTTTAGTAGCTCAGAGTTCTTACATATGTGGCTATCTCCAGTGATTGAAAGCAGGAGCCTCAAATAAGCATCAAAAACTATTGATGGTAAATAAACTGATGGGTTCAGTTTACAAGAAGAAAACGCAATACTTCAAGGCAATCTGTTTACGAACTGTTTCATGGTAATGGTAAAGGAACCTGAGGGCATGGCATCATTATGCTTGTCACTATTTGTCTTGGTTTCACAGAATCCAAGATTAAACAAGGGACAGGAGGAATCCTAGGAGGTCAACCCCATCCAGATGAACACCTCTACTACTGCAGATCACAGACCCTTCTTGGTCAATCCATACCTGGGCTTTGCTGCCTTTGTGTAAAAAATCTTTGCTGGTCATTTCAGTTAGACACAAGACAGCTACTTGCACATACTCTTTGCCGTTTCACACTGGTGAACCCACTCCAACCTCCCCAGATCCTTCCCAGAGGCTAACAAAAGAGGATGGAGATCCAGGCTTCATGGGAAGTGGACCACTGAGAGATCAAGTGAGATGCCCAAAAGCACACACACAGTCTGCACAAAAGCCGGGAGGAGAGTCATTGAAACTCAGTGTTGTCAGGTACGTATTGAAGAACTGTAGTTGTGTTTCCCGCTTGAGAGCTGCTGATCATAAACCAGTGATCTAAGTGGCACATAAATGCCACACGCTGTTAACAAGGACTGTTCCCATCATAAATATACATTTATCTAATCATCCTCACTCTCAGACCTGGATTTTTTTCACTGTAAGACACTAACATGTCACGACAATTACCTGAATTGATGCCAAAGAAAGTGTTGCTTGTGATTGCTTTGAATAGTTCCGCCTTGCTCTTTCTTTTTTTGTTGTTTTTTTAAAAAATCTTTTACTTGGTAGCTTTTGCCTTAGGCTTAGCAGTTCAGTAAGAAAATACACTCAAACAGTTACTTCTAAGATATGAAAGTCCTTTTTAATTTAAATATAGTGATTCTTTAAGCAAAATAGCTGAGAAAAAAAAATCTTTCATTTTTTTTTGTGATAGATGAAAACTGCAGTGACAGTCACACATCTCAGGAGAGTACTCCGAGTCAGCTCTTGGTTTCTGCAAAAACCCAGTACATAACATCCTTTTTCCATCTCTGTGGGAAGAAAGCCAGAACGGAGTTTCACTCTGGACTTCCAACAAGACTCCACTTCTTTCCATTGGTGTTGAAGAAAGTTCTGGGCCTCCAAGACATTGACCCTGCCGCATCCAAAGATCTCAGAAGCATGGCATCACCCCCACCTCAGACCATCAGAGCTTCCTCACCAGCAGGGATCTGCCGGTAAGGCTCACTGCCATGAGTTAAGCCAAGAGTGTAACAGCGTGGGGAATGCTCACCACATCAGTCTTTCTTCCAGCAAAAGAATACAAAGCAGATGGAGAACAAGAAGAGATTACTGTGACCAACAGAAAGAGCTGAAACTGGCACAAGAGGCACAAGGAGCAACTTCACAATGGGGAGTAACAGAGTTTTTCCCAAACCAGCGGTAAGTGAGCAGTCCCTGGAGTCAGACCTAGCCAAGCCGCAGTCTCAAAGTGAAGTCCCAGAACTCCTTGCTCGGAAGGAGGATGTCTAACTTTGGGCTGCACATGCCAGGAATAAGACCAGTTAACTGGTCAAGGACCAGCCCAAGTTAGCAGTAACTCCAACTCCCAAGCTCATCATAGATGCATGCATAGAAACATGCACACTGAAGAAAGGGACTTGGTGAACACAGTAGAAGGAACCAGCGCGGAGAACTTAAACCCATGGAGCTGTAGCCAAATGGAGTCAGATGAAATTGTACAGCGTTTTATAACCACGGATCTCACAATGTTTTGCAAGCATTCATTAACCCTTCATGTTGCTGGGCTAATCACTTGCAGGTACTCATTACCCCTATGAAATCCAGGGGTAAGGAGCCTGCCATGAATGGTGTGGAAGGAATCACCGGCAGAGCCCAGGACTCTAAAGAGCAGTTCAGCTCTGTGCTGATCACACACATTGACTCTTTCATTTTTCATCAAAATATCATGCAGTAGAACAGAGCTTACTGTTAGCCTGGAAAACAAGTGAGAAAGGTTTCCAATGCCTCTGCTGTCTTGAGGCAAGTGAATGCCAAGGGCTGGTAGATGCAACCTGCACCAGGATGTTTTAATAGCAAAAACCATCCCTCCGTATGGAGACAGGCTCCTTCCTCAGAAACAGCCAAGAACTGCCTTCAAACAATTCAGGAACAGTCAGAGTTTGTTTCCATTTGCTTAGTTTCAGGTTTTTTTTCTGCCTTATGTTCTTTTAGACTGTAAACTTACAAGGCAAGAACCAAATTAAGTCCAACTGAGGAATTCAGTTTATCAAGGCCCAATGAATAAGACGGCCCCACACAACAGCTCATTTAGCTTCTAGACAAAATGATACTATGAACTAAGCAATGACTACCCAGTAATTTAGAATAAAACACGTCAGAGAGACACGGTCACCTAACCAGGTGCTGAAACAACAGAAAGAGCGTTGTAGTGATTCAACCGAAAAAAACTCCTAACATGTGGAAAGCTGAAAACGTGCAATTAGGGGAAAATGCCCTCAAACATACCTCTGGTCCCACATTAGATTAAATGGCAACAGAATTGTCATTTTTCCTTTTACTGATGCTGTCATTGAAAAGGCTTGTGGATCAAAAGGGAACTGACTAGTCAAATTTTGGAAACAAAATTGTGTTGAGGCAAATAGACCACAGAGATGGCAAAGACTCAGCAAGTCTTAAAGAAAAAAAGCAAAAAGAGTTGATTTTAGTAATACAGGTTATGACTGTTAATATAGACATATATCTCCAAGCTAATATATATATATATATATATAATGATTTTTCCTGTTGACAGCATCTGTTTAAAGATGACTTGATGGCTGTTAGCCAAAGGTTTTAAGAAGTGTTATTTGGCCCTGTAAGTCACTATTATGGAAACAAACCGCGCTCTTGGGTTATTTGGTGTACATGACAGCACAGATGCGATTTTTGCAAGGCTGGCTCTGCCTTTCTAATGAACTCTACCCTCTCTAACTCAAAGTTGACCTCTGCCAAGTGCCAGTCCTCCTTCATTTTGGTCAAATCCCTCCCAGAGTTGATGTTGGCAAGCAGTAAATTCTCATCTTGCTGCTCCACGCTTAAAGTGTTTCTTTCCTCTGCCTTTCACCTATGAGCAAAGGGAGAAACCTAAGCCTTTCAGCTGCCATAATCTTGCTGGTCTGGTGAAATGCTCCATCACTCCCAAGAATTAGCAGATCTAATAAGCAAAGCAATGCCAACCCTCCGGTGTGAAAGTAACCCCTTCTACATAAACATTTTCCAAGACTGATTTTTCCATTAGGTTCTTGATCCCTTTGGCATAAATTGTTCTGACTTACATAAAGTAAAAAGAGGCAGTGTGCTTCACATAAGGAAGAAAAAGATTTTGCATGCAACACAATGTTATTGTTGGAAAGTGGTGGTGTCCATATACACGTGTACATGTATGCATGCGTGCGCACCATTTCCCTCTGCCAGATGGTAGCAGGAGCAACCGGCAAGGAGTTATATGTCAGAGATCCCAAAGTAGCTCAAACCAGGACATTGGCAAAGAGAAATGTCCAAGCTATCTAGATACTTTCTGCAGCTGAAGAACCTGTACTTTATTCTTGCTATCCCCTTTGAAGGTTTAGGCGTTATATCTGCATGCACAGATGTGCAGAAGCAAAGGTACCTTTTAGAGCCTGAGTAGCTTCGGGAGGAAGACCACGAAGAACCGTCCCAACTTTCTGCAGGGTGGGACATGGTGGCCATCTGGGAACCCCGAAGTGCATTCCTGCTATCTGGACATGGTGAGGAAAGGGTTGCAACCAGAACTGAGAGCACAAGGGCAAATAATTACTTTGTGTTGGCACCTTCTGGTAAGCAGAGCAGGAATTGCCAGACCTGATCAGTTCAATGGCTGATTTCAATCACGACTAGCAAGCTGGGTCAGGGGCCTCCATTGCGGACGGTGAATTACTAACGAGCCTAGAGACATTTCCTTCCGTTAGTTAGAGGAAAGCCTGAAGTACAAGAGTTTATTTCCCTTCTGTTTTTCATTTTCTCTTTGTGGTTAGCCTTGAAAAACTAATAAACTTTTAGCGTGTCTACTGCATAATTCTATGTTTGCCTGCATGTATAGTAGCTGTATGGAGCACACACTATCACTCACAACAACAGACCTTAAATCAAACAGACAGTCCTTTGTCTGCACTGAAGAAATAATTCTTTTCTCTGCTGACAGTTTTCAACCCCTAGTAAATTACAAATCAATCATATAAACTGGAAGACAGAACACAAAAATATACATTTGCTAGCATATATGCTTAAAGATGCAGATTCAATACAGGGAGAAAATCTTCCCACAATTAATTCACTCTAGATGTTTTCCAGTTTTTAAGAATAACCCACATCCTCCCCTCCTGCAGTGAGTCCAGCCACGCAGCAGAAAGCTCCTGGAATTACACCAGTCTGTTACTGATTACTTCACACGTATTGATATTGATCATCTCGTAAATTATTAAGAAGCTGCTATTTTTAAGTAGCTTATAGGTCTAATACCAGCCTAACAGCCTGCCTTTCAAACGATCTGTGCTTAAGCCCACTACCGGCCAAAAACCGAGGACACGTTTTCCCTTGGCTTAATGCCCTTTCTGATTTCCAGAATTTCTCTTCCTCCATCACTCATAAGACTAAATAATACAGGAGAGTTCACATCAAGCTGCCTCTGTGTGACCGTCATGAGATGATTTGTCAAAAAGCTGCAACTTCCTTTGCGCAGCACATTCTTAATGAGCATTCGGAAGGGCTTTACAACCTCTCAGAATCAATCTGAGGCCTTATAAACACTCCTCAGTGACGCGCCTTTCATAGAAATGCTCGTGCTTTTTTGGCTAGGAAGATACGGGGCTGTGTCAGTTATCTAAGCAGTTGTTGCAGACAGAGAGGGGGGCACACAAGCAGTGCCTCAGCCTGAGCCAGCAGCTGTGCTTCCCAAAAGCAGCACCTGGCAAACCACAGAGCGCGGTACAGAGGGCTCCATAGGATACAGAAGCCCGAACAAGGACAGGCCCAGCACATGAGCTCACAAAGTGATGTCACTCGGACGAGATGTTGCCATTATCTCCGGTTTCTAGGGAAGATGTGCTGCACACACACGGCTTGCAGAACATCCTGAGGTTCTGCCGTGTGCTGTGCAGGGGCTGGCGCAGGAGGCGAGCAACGGGATACAGAACAATTTGTTCTAGAGTCCTGGTTTATGTCCATCGAGTCTCGTTAGGGACCTCGGGTGAAATTACTGCTTTGCTGACGTCAATGGCAGAACTCCCACTATTGTTAGCCTGGGCCAGGATTCCCCAACAAGGGTTTCTGGCACATGAGAAAAACTGAAGAACCACACAGGTGGGTCTCCCCTCTGATTTCGAGCAGACAGTTCACTGTCATACCCGGCGTGACGTAACCCTTTGCTAACTGCTGTATGTGTGAGAGGCTGAGGTGTGAGGCTAAACTACATGATGGTGCATCAGAGGGGCAGACTCTGGTAAAGTGCGTACACACACACACACACACAAATGCACTGCTGCTGCTGTTGTGGGGATGGTGTTCTCTAGAATTGATTGGGGCAGAAATCTAATAAAGTCCAGTTCCAGTGAAAGAAAAAAAAAAATCACAGCAAAAGCAGCTTGGTTGAATAAACATCAAATGAGCATCAGAATTTCACTAAGCACGTAGGAAAGATTTTGTTTAGAAACAAACAAAAAACCAAACAAAAACCCAAACTCAATACTCTGTGTTCCATGCCCTCAGAAGAACTAGCATCCAAACATTTCCCCGATAAACGTGCTACCCTCTCCTCTTCTGAGCAATGCTAACCCTCTAAAGCACCCAAGCACATACGTGCCTTCATCTGATTTTCGGCACTTCTGCAAATATCAAGGATACAGGTGCCAAAGTAATGAACCTGCATGGTCCTACGCCGTGCAGTGCTGCACTGCTGTTTTTCTTCGCTCTCATCGAAGGGAGAGGCACCCAGCGGAAAACTGGCTCATTCCTGGTCAGAGAAGAAGTACTGAACCACAGCTGGGTATGTTGCTGGGTACCTGCTGGTTTGGATGGCTAAAGACACTAACGTGGGTGTTTCTTCTCTGCAAGCCATGGTAGAGGGCAGACATCTTCCTTTTGCAAGTGAGACGGGCAAAGCAAAACCACGCAAGCAGCTTTGAAAACAAACCTGTTGTGCTTCAGTTTCCCCCACTGTAACATTAACAGCATTTGTCTGCTACTATGTGTTTTGAAATCTAAGGTATCAATCAAAAAAGCAACATGAATGTTAACACTTATTTGCATTACTTGACATGCTTATAGTAAGTCGTTGTAACAATCTGAATATAATTACAGCAATAGAAGACTATGGTTGCAAATAGTGTTGCACGTGCATCAACCAAGCAGGCAATAAAGCATCTGCACCCCGTCCCAGTGCTCGTACCCCATCGTTCGTTGGAGCTGGATGGAGGGAAAGTGTTAATTACTGTGTTGGATTAGAAGGTCTGCAGGTGTCTAATTTTCCAAGAAAGCATTAGGCTTTGTGTTACTGAAACTGACACAAGCGACACACATTACAATAGACTATTACCATGCAGAGAAAAGGCCAAGTAACTCACAGCTGTAACTACTATTCCATTCTGAAGGAGGCTGTCTAGCAAGGAAGCAGGAAAATAAGGCTGGATATTTAACCAGTCCCCAACTGGATGTATTTACGAGATAAAACATCCAGAATGTTGTTTGCAGTGTTAAAGCCACAGTGTCCTTGCCATGGCTCTAATGCTGACTGATGCTCTGCCTTAACGCACAATGGATGTATGCCCCGCCTCAGTCTCCCTCATGTGAGATGGCTAATAGTAACAAAGCTCATTATAGACAAAATAATAATGCCCGCATCAAGCTATTGCCTGATTTTTGTGCAGGATTTGATGCTGACTATTTATAAAGGCTGCATCTGAAACCAGTCCCCAAAGCAAACCTGTGTTTACACTGTATGCAATTCCTCACTGCCTGAAACTTCGCTTTAGCAGTTACACGGATGCAAAATGAGGGCAACTCAAGCACATAATTTGCGAAGGGCTGTAAAACTCTGATAAAGTTTGATCCATATTTTACATAACTGTAACAATAATATAGATTAAATGCAAAGCAAAATGAGCCCTGAAGTATGTTTTTCCTACAGAAGATAGTTACAGAACACCCATTCAGGTTTGACTACCAATTGCATCTTACACAATTGAAACCTATGTTTACCCCAGGCAGCTCTCAGTGGACAGGTGAGCACTGAAAGCCACATAGGATCCTCCCTCCATCCCTTTCACTCACACGTACTCTTTACCATGGAACTGCACAGCAAGTTTCACCCCCTGGATTTCCACTTGCAGAGCTATAATCTGAGATCACTTTAGAAAAACATACAGAGGAATTAAACTCTAGACTTAGTGGGCTGCTCTAGGAATATTTCTTTCCCGACAGCTTCCTGTGAAGTAATTGAAAACCCAGGATAATTGTGTCTTGCATTGTCACACTAGGATGTGCCGGATTTAAGTATTGCTGCACATGGTCCCATCGGCTGGGGGATGGTGAATCCTGGGGCACTCCATTTGGATTCTGATGGGCAAGGGCACCTGAACTCATTTGCTAGCAGCAGAGTCTCCACAATCTCTTTGGGATTACACAGCTCCTGCACTCCTAAGTCGCAAGTGACATCAATTGGAAAAACGTGGACCTCGCTACTTTGCTGCCAGTAAAGAGTGAGCATCAGAAGGAACGCAATAAGGGCGATCAGCAGGGGCTGGACAGAGCAGGGGGGGTTCTTCCCCTTTCCATCAGATAGTTGTCTGTCTAAACAGAGATCTTACTGCACTGCAGCTCTGTCACTCTCACAGAGCCCTGGTGATGTGGTAAAAGGTAGTCAAAAGCAATGTAAAAGAACAGGTAAAAATTAAGGCAATAAGCATGCTTGATAGGTAGCCTGCTGAGATGAGAACAGCCAGAATCAGGGCCTACATCCATCAGACTTCCAGCTTCCAAGTACCCTTATTCTGCCTTACTAGATGGAACAATTACCTTTTGTAGCACTCAAGCAAGAAGGCTTCAGTTTTCAAAATTGGTCACCATGTTCACTAGCGCTCGCACGTGCTGTTTCAGTCATTTCTGCTGGTATTTAACGATCCAGCACCACACAGTCTGCCTCCAGGAAACACGTGTTTCTGTCTCTCTGACTGTCCACAAATTAAAACGGGGTCTCAGAACAAAAGAAACCTGATCTATGAGGAAATTCAGATCCGGATTTGGATTCAGGTCCAAACATCACATCTGGTTTAAAAATAAATAAGTAAATAAATAATCATGCACACATTACACAACATCACACACACAGAGCTGTGCCCTCCCTGGGGTTCCGCGCCAGTGGCTAGAATCTATTTCACCTTTACCCGATAGTCTTCCTGGATAACACATCTTCTACTCGTGCCTTTCTTTACTCACGGTGTTTTCAAAGACACTGGGATGTGTGTTCCTGGGGGAGCCAGGAAAGAAGCCACGGCAGAGTTTACACCCTACAGAAAGCCCCCCCGCCCCCCTCCACGTGCTGCTGCAGGGGTCCCAAGCCTCTGCCTCCACAGCTCTTGGAGGGGTTTCTTTCCCCAGGACCGCCAGGCTCCATCATTCCTCCGAAGACCACGTGAGATAAAACCGTTTCCCTCTTGAAACGCGCTCGCGCCTGGAAGCGACCCGCGGGCGGCTGTGGCTGAGCCGCGCCGTGCGGGGCCCAGGCCGCGCCGCCAGGGGGCGCTCTCGGCGGGGCGAGGAAGCCGGGGAGCCGTGGGCTCTCTGGCTGCCCGCGAAACAGGAACGCGGGCTCAGGGCTGCAGCCGGGAGACCGGCAAACACCGGTTTTCCTGCCGAAGTTGTAACCAGGAGGGCAAGATTCACCTCGGGGAGGAGAGGTAGATGGGAGCTGGCTACTGCTGCTGAGACCTCGCAGCCGAGTCCCTGGACGGGACACTGGGTGCTGAGCAGCTGCCTGCAGGCACAGGTGCCCCAAGCCCGTGCTTCAGTCGGGGAGCCACAGCATAAAGTAGAGAACTAATTTCACCTGGGTGTGATTTGAAACAGAAGGGAGTGTCTAACTTTAGAAACAGAAGAGCATGGTCACCAGTAGCAAACCTGGAGACAGAACCTGGGGCTGGGTCAGCCGCAGGGGAGAGAGATGGGGCTCAAGACCTGCTCGGCAAAGGGGAACCGTGGGCCTTGCCCGGCCGGGGCAAGCAGTCCAAAAGCTCCAAAAGCTGCTTCTTGCATAAAGGAGGGAGCAGGATATATGTAATGCTTTTTTTTTCTATTTTAAAAGGACTTGGAATAGCTGGAAGGATGCACAAAGAGGGAAAATAAAATGCTGGTAAGTCCAGAAGACTACAGATGCGCTTTCTTTGGGTGCCCCTGGGAGCTTGTCTACAGGACAACTCCTCAGCTGTCCTGCAGAAAAGAAATATGAGTGAAATGCAGGGTAAATAGCTCCACAAGAGACATAAGACCAGAGGAGATGTCTCCTGGCTCTTAAACAGTCTCCTGTGGCAGAGGTACGACCATAAGCAGCCCCCTTGTAAAGCCGCCACTTAGACTCCCTCCAAAGTCTGCTATGGATAGCACTCATGCAACCTGCTTCATTTTGGGCACAGCACTGGCTCTTCTCTTGACGATTGCTCATATTCAAAGGTATCTACAAAGGAAGAAAGAGCTGAGCTCATATAATCTGGTAAGAGACCAAGCCATGGTGCGCTCAGCCCAGCTCATACCCCTGCCCCGCTGCCTGCTGTGGCAAGTATGGCTCTTCCAGGCAGTGTTCAGCCCAAGTGCTTGCAGGCACACAACGCAAGCTTGTGGTTTACTGACCACGCAGTCATCCAAACAGCCCAGATATCCAGAACATGGAGTCCCACCTGGATTTGGATCCTATGCATTGGTGATTTCACATGAGGTGTTTGGTCTACGTGGAACAGCTCTACACTGACAGCAACGCACGGGTGAGACATTAGAAGGCATCCTTCCACAAGCTGTGATTCTGCACTGCTAAGCAGACTGGAGAAGCTGTCCTTAGCAATCTGAGTTGCCTACAGATGTATGCATCCACCTTAGAGAGGCAGTGAAGGTGGGGAGACAGAGGTAAAAGGAGATAGAAACCAAAGAGCCCTGCAAGAAACAGGAGCACAAATGAAGCTTCAGCAGGGGAGAGACAGTATTTTCTCTTGCATGGAGGTTAAGCCGGTAGGTGCCTCCCAAGGAAAGAGGAGAGGACTGTTCAGGGTGCTCCTTTTCCCTTGGCAGCAGAGCAAGTGCATCTGCTATTGAATAGGACCCTTAGAAAAGGCAAAGAATTTTTTTCCTCCCTGCACATATTCAGAGAAGCAGAGAAGTTCTTTTGTTGTTTTTTTTCTTCTCCCCCCTCTTTGGGATTCTTTCATTTGTGATTTCTAATCATCATTCCGCTCTTCTTTCCCCCCTTTTCTTCACTCCCCATTTGTGAGCTGCCCCCTGGGCTTGGCACTGCTCCAGACCCAATGAACTCCAGGAAGTTTTTTTCTCTCCTTTCCCCACCACCACCACCTTCTCCTCCCTATTCAAACTGAACTTGTGGACAAAATAAACGCTGGCACTAGGTCATTGTCCTTCCCCTCCCCATCAGAGGATTCTGAGAGAGGATTAAACTAATCTCATACATTGACTCACTCCGGGGTGCTGGCCTGGACTCCTGCCATGCAACGAGATGGCATAAAGTGCAATGTGCCGGCAACATGTTTCTGCAGTAACTTCCTATGCAAAGGCAGCGAAAGGACCCGATACAGGAGTGGGTGGTTCTATATTGTGCAATGTCAACACATTTAACACATCGCCTTGATTTAAAAGGAAAAAAAAAAAAACACAAACCAACCAACAACCCTAGAAGCCTCAAGGGAACAGACAGTCCACTCAAGCCAATCATTTCAGTGCTTCTGGATTGGTTCATTTGTTAATTAATACTTAAGCGGAGAGTACCGGAAGTTGTGCCGTCATGGGAGGGAGGCTGCAGGGAGTGGGACTGCCTGGGATAACTTAGACTCTCCTCCCGTCTCCGATGTACGCACATGATCGTACATGCAGCGACCTCCTGGGAGCCAGCAGCGCCCGCCTACAGGGAGCCTAGCATCAGCGGCTTCTGAGTGCTTCACAAAGGAAGACAATCACTGCTGCCCATTCAGCAGATGGGGAAACTGAGGCACTGAAACACACAGTAACCCCCATGAGCCCACACTAGTAAACAAATGTGTTACTTTGGTGCTTTAGTTGCTGAAAATACCAGCTCACCACTTATACCTCTAAAAAGATACTACTAAGGCTCATCTGCTTCGATAGCTTTAGTGAATAAAGCTGCTGAGCTGTGTGCGCAACTCCATCATCCTTCACCAACTTGCATCAAGCTACTCCTGTCCAAGGATATCAAAAGATCCGGCAGACATCAAGGCCTCAACGCAGCAGAGTGCTGAAACGTGCCTTTGAGTCCTATGAGACAACACGACTTGACTTCGATGCAGCATGTTTTTAAAGTGCTGGTGGTTTTCAATTGGTAAAATTAACTCAACCTCAAGACTTCTGAATAGGCAGGTAAGAATTAAAGACAAATGCACAGATGATTGAGGATCGTAATTTGCCATCGATGGGGAGTATATGTAACGTATTTCTGGCATGCAGTGACATTCTTTCAAGGCTTGGAACACCAAGGTGTACAGATACACATAAGCTATCATCAAATAGCTGCAGTGAACATGGTAACAGCGTAATCCACAGGGGCACAGACTGGAGCAAGCTGTAGAGCTCTGGCAGGTAGGCTGTGCTGTGGCTGTGCTGCTGCAAAGCTAGATAGCGTAAAGCTTGTCTGCACAGCTGAATCATCCTGGTAGCTCTGAGTCAGGAACTGCGACTATTCCTCCTTCTATCACAGATTATCTGTGCATCCTTCAGCAAGACATTTAACCTCTCCATGCTACAGCTTCTCATTTCTAAGTGAAGCTAATACAGCCAAGTACATCTTCATATCCCATTCACCACCACCCTTTATGAGCAAGCTGACAGAAGGGGAAAGGTTGCTGGGAAGAAATAACTGGAGAAAAATGGAAGAGGCAAGACATGACCAGAGGGTAAAACCCTTCCTGACCCAACTCAGACAGCAAGTATTAAGGGAAAAAAATTCTCATTCCTGCCTCAGAGTCTCAGTTGACAACTGAACAGCTCTGAAACAATACACAGATAGCAAACAATTCCAGTCACAAAAACCCAGGCACAAATGTCTAGGTGGCTTGTCAGCGAGCAATTAAATCCTGTGCTGAATAAAAATGTTAAAAATGCACCACATTGTGGCTTTAAATAGCCTCTTGTTGGAGAGATTGGTCTCGCTGCCAACGCGCGCTTGGGTAAACTCCATTTTTGCCACTGCTGGGATTCTCTGAATGTCCATCAGGCAGTTGCATCACACACTGAATAGTTTGGCATTACCTCATGCCTTAGGGGAAAGGCAGAAGAAAATGAACTAGCAGCCTGTTTTCTCTGTCTACTTATTTATTTACTTTGGTGAGAGGCTTTTTTATTTGCTTTTGGTTGGGGGGGTACTTTTTTGTCCTTTTTCCTCCAGAGCGAAGGGTAACTTGAGTGCACAGTAATAAAAAAAAAAAAAAAAGTGGTGAGGAAAGTACTTTGGGAAGTGTAAGTGGAGATGTGGAAGGCAGGCGAGGGAAGGAAAAACGTGAGTCAAAGGATTAAATCCAAATTCCAGTCTGGGACTTTTTAACAAAGACTGAATACTGACTAGTTGAGCAAATTAAGCTTTTTCAAGGGGGTCTGGGGAAGCAATTGGTTTCTATCCAAGCAGAAAATGTCATTCTTCCCCATCGGTACCAGTGAAAATAAGGAAAGAGACAAAACATCCCCAACCTGCTCTGAGAAATCTGAAAGGATGGGAGAGTAGACAAGGACAAACAAGCAATTAAAAGGAAATTGCTTCTCCCACCCCCTCAACCCTTTCTTTCTTCTCAAATGAAAGTGGAAAAAATTGATTAGGGGGTCAAAAAGAGGAAGGACCGAAGAACTGCATCATGTGCAGGGCCATGTGAAGCATCCCCTCTGCTTCACCAGGATGTGGGCAAAAAGATGCTGCAGCGTTGGGGCCAAAGACCTGCAGGAACAGACAAAAGCTCACTTCTCAACCTGTTTTGGTTGAACTTCCTTCCTGCCTCTGAACCTTACTTGGATAGCTACAGTTTCTCTGCCTAAATTAAGCATGTGAAATTTATTTTCATATACATAGTTTCTGCCTCAGCAAGCGAGCAGTCCAGCATTCTATTCTTCCTCCTTTACCATCTTTCTCACTGTGGTTTCCTAGAGGACAACTGCTGTCCCGGCAGAGCTAGCACACATGGATGAGCAGCTACTCGGATCTTCTGCTGGAATCACTGCCTGCATAACAGGTCAGCAAAGGGGAAACGTGCCCTCACCTCTGTCACTGCAATAAGTAGTCAGGTATCCCACTCAAACCTGGCTTAATCAGTCGGTTAATTAATATTAGGCTGGCAAAGTGTCTAAAAGAAATGCTCAACATTAGTTATGTGCTGCCCTTCTAGGGCACAGAGCTGTGGACAGTAGCTTTGTTAACTGTTGCTGTAGGATTCACACAGGGACTTGCCTTGGAGCACAAAGCATAGCAGCCAGGCGGTAGAGAGAGCATAATTCATGGGACACTAAGTACACACATTATTTTTTGCACTAGTACAGTACATTTTAAGGAAGTAAAAACATTGCATCAAATCTAGATTCACTTGTATGAATGCACTTGTATGTCTGCAGCTTCAAAGGATTCATTCAGCTCTAGAAGGAAATATCTCAAGCTATACTCAAATTATCTGAGAATTCAGTAGTCACTAAAACTAGAATATACGGTTATGAGAAAAATACATTAATAGAAAGAAGTTTTACATAAAAACATAATAATGTTTTTTGCATTAGATCAGCGTGAATACCTACCTAAGCAAGCACCCCAGCCTCAACAGTGACCAAAGCAGTTGCTGGACAGAGCACGCAGATGTATGATACTTCTTGCTTAAATTCTTCCAGCCTCCAAATACTTTCAGCCCAGGAACTTCCCCAGGCAGATGGGTGTTTTCTATGGTTAGTAAACCTGGCTGGCTTTCTCTTTCCTGAACTTCTCCAACCTTTCCTTGAACACACATCAAAGTCTAGCCTCTACAACTTCTTTTGGCAAGGAGATCCTCAGTCACTAATATGTAAGGTTTTTCGGGTGCCATTTGTAATACCAGGTAGTGATGTACATAGTCAGTTAGTGGTTTGTAGGGCCAGCAAAATTCTAAGCTAATCTCTCTTGAAAGCAGTCCTTAACACTTTACACATGGGGAAATAGGAATCATCTCTCCTGCATATCCAAGCTGTCTCAATACAACAAACTGTGGCAACACATATTGGGTGGCTCAGATAAGCAAAATGCAATACTGGAGCTCATAAAGCGGATTTTGATGGAGGAACTGGAAACCCTCTCCAGACACCCACTAACTCCACCTTACACTAAAACATATACCTATGCAGAGCTTGGACGATGATATCCATACAACCAAGACAACTGTGAAACTTGCAGCAAAACACTATGAGAAATCATATCAAACCCACCAGGCTTCGAGAAGCTTGAAGTCAGCACGTTTGCAAGCACTTGCTAGAGGTCGGCACATTTCCAAGGAAACCTGAGAGAAAGTATTGTTAATTTGAAATATAACAACTCAGAATTTTGATGAAAGTGAGAAACTTAAGACATTTTGTCAAGCTCCACTTCAATATTTCAAACTCATGCGTGAATCCAAAAATGAAGTGGCAAATTCATTGTGAGAAACACATGGGTAACACAAAGGCAAAAGCCAGATGAATTTCTACAAAGTGTGAAGGATGTTTCCAGCATATCTCCTGTTTGGCACACATAACCAGAAAAGCATTCCACAGTAATTTAAACTGAGCCAGAAGACCTACGGCCAGCANAGCACGCAGATGTATGATACTTCTTGCTTAAATTCTTCCAGCCTCCAAATACTTTCAGCCCAGGAACTTCCCCAGGCAGATGGGTGTTTTCTATGGTTAGTAAACCTGGCTGGCTTTCTCTTTCCTGAACTTCTCCAACCTTTCCTTGAACACACATCAAAGTCTAGCCTCTACAACTTCTTTTGGCAAGGAGATCCTCAGTCACTAATATGTAAGGTTTTTCGGGTGCCATTTGTAATACCAGGTAGTGATGTACATAGTCAGTTAGTGGTTTGTAGGGCCAGCAAAATTCTAAGCTAATCTCTCTTGAAAGCAGTCCTTAACACTTTACACATGGGGAAATAGGAATCATCTCTCCTGCATATCCAAGCTGTCTCAATACAACAAACTGTGGCAACACATATTGGGTGGCTCAGATAAGCAAAATGCAATACTGGAGCTCATAAAGCGGATTTTGATGGAGGAACTGGAAACCCTCTCCAGACACCCACTAACTCCACCTTACACTAAAACATATACCTATGCAGAGCTTGGACGATGATATCCATACAACCAAGACAACTGTGAAACTTGCAGCAAAACACTATGAGAAATCATATCAAACCCACCAGGCTTCGAGAAGCTTGAAGTCAGCACGTTTGCAAGCACTTGCTAGAGGTCGGCACATTTCCAAGGAAACCTGAGAGAAAGTATTGTTAATTTGAAATATAACAACTCAGAATTTTGATGAAAGTGAGAAACTTAAGACATTTTGTCAAGCTCCACTTCAATATTTCAAACTCATGCGTGAATCCAAAAATGAAGTGGCAAATTCATTGTGAGAAACACATGGGTAACACAAAGGCAAAAGCCAGATGAATTTCTACAAAGTGTGAAGGATGTTTCCAGCATATCTCCTGTTTGGCACACATAACCAGAAAAGCATTCCACAGTAATTTAAACTGAGCCAGAAGACCTACGGCCAGCAGCAGGGCCTCATCCTTCTGACCTTTGTTTCATCACACTCTGGTGCTGGGAGATTTATCCTGGGAAATTCCTCAGACATAAGACATTACTGACACCAAATGTTTAGAGGAGTTCTTGCACATAGTGATATGAGAATAACACTGTTGTGATATGTAATACATATGAGATATGTATTTTTATACTAGAAAAAAACCAAACACTTAAAAAGACCTAATCACCTGCATATCCGGGAACAGGCTGAGCACTCTTTATCTCCAACTGAAAATTCCCTTGAGGATGTTTGAGACCGCGTTATTTTTTCTTGCATTTTTAACTAAAGCATTTGTTATTGATCTTTTGGTAATGCATTTACCCACCCAAGATATTCGCCCTGTACTTTATTGATTTATGTAATTAAGTGATGTCATTACATACAAGTGGCTTCATGATCCATTTGCAAATGCCACACAGACATTCCTGGGTAGGTTTGAGGAGACGTAGGGCAATCATCCTACACTTGGATTGCGTTTTGCCCTACGAGCCTTCCACTCAGAAGGGCCAGTTTCAGTAACCCAGAGGTCCTGGGTAACCCAGAACAAGGATGCCTCGCTCGTATGTCCCAGGCTTTGACTGGTGCTACGGCAACAGCTAAGCCTGGCTGGGACGTTTTCATTATACTCTCAGTGCTTGAAAACAAACAAATTTGTACAACGCACACAAACAGCCTTTTCTAATCTCTTTTAATGGTACTCTGAAGACCAGACCATCAATTGTCCGCTGTGTTCTCAACAATTTGCTAATGATAATTAAAGATGCCCAAGGTTTGCCAACTATTTCAGCACTCTATTTAAAGAAGAAGATAAGGGTTCAGGAGGAAAGCAAATTAAATGAACTGGATCCAAGGAGGAGATGTTACCTACAGAGAAGGCCATAAGGGCATAAAGATAGCAAAGGCAGAGTAAAATGTTCTCTAGACTGCACAACAGATACACAGAGAGACGATGCCAAAACCCTGGAACGAGGTTACAAAAGCAGGAGAGTGAGTGGATTCTTTCTTCCTTTCTCTCTATAGGATTCCATCCCAGAGAAGTTGCTCAGACAACGGCGACCCCCTACCGTGCAATTTGTGTACGAGGAAAAACAAATCCATGCTGTAGTAAAACTAGAAGATTAAAACCTGTTCTTTTTCACCAGCTGAGAGAAACTAAATACTCTTTGAGCACACATTTCTGCAGGAAAAGACCATATTTCCTCCATGGGCTGTGAGATACCAGGCATGAAGCATCCAGGAAACAGAGAAAATGAAGAGTAGGCAACTCTAACTGGAAGCACAACTTCTGCTGCTCTGAAGTTCTGCTGAATTAAGAGTCCTGTATAAAGTCTTGATTCCAGAGAATAATGCAAGATCATTCAGTTGACCACTGAAGCCATGATTTTGCACAGTTATTTTTCATAAGTTCTACTGTGGCGATATAAAAGAGTTGACGGACACCAATCCATGGTGCACTTTCCCTAAGTCAACGTGTGTAGCAGGTAACTGCGTGCATGCCTGTCCCATTGCAAGACTGAACTCATTGCCTTACAGGAAATGCATCTTTCCTTTCTGAAGGTCACCATCCCTTGCAGAAGTTCCTCTGCCATGATCCAGTGTGATGACATGCCTGCTCCCAAAAGTTTTATGAGGTTTCATAAAATTCATACTTTCTGCAAGCTCCATACATGCAAAATTGTAGCTGTGTCTTTCTTGGTACCCTTCAGTATTAGGCTCTTTGTATTTCTATCATCTTGTTGCATTATTTTTTAAATCTGTTTATTATCCGAGTGTACCTGAGGTTGTTTAAAGCAGCATACCAACATCCCTAACAGAAAATTAATAAAATGGAGAACAACCTTCGTACCAAAGGTAAAGTAGTCTTTATTGGGAAGAATAGTCTTGCCTCATACTTTCAGGAGCTTTATCTGTCCATCTGTTTTCTGAACACATCACATTCAACAACTTATTTCAGTAAGTTCCAATGACTTCAGCACCACCCACTTGGCAGGTTTATGTCCCCTTTCTGTGAGCAAAATAGCAATTGGTCTTTCAGCAGATTGCCCTCCACATCATTCTCAACTAGAAACTCATGGAAAACGCTGTGTTTATTCACTGCCATTTTTCACCCAGTGAATGGTCAACATCAGCCAAACAAACAGCTGCATCTGAAAAGTTTCAGAAGTCTGTAGCAAAATAACATGCAAGCAGAAAGCCTTCTGCATACAGCTAGAATCAAATAAAGCAAAACTGTTCTCACAATTTACCAAGTCCCTCCTATTTAAATAGGTGCATTTTTTGCTTCTATTACGTTTCACTTGTGCTTAGAACTGTAAGATTGATTGCTTGGTAAGGAAAGAGAAGGTCAAATAAACTCACATCTGAGTGTGCATCTATACATGCCATTAGGGACACATTAGAAAACGGAAACAAACATGCCAGTCAGCTGTGATTCTGCACAAAAAAGGTAGGAAGGGGGAAAAATTATCCTTGAGAAGAAAAAAAACCCAACCAAACAAAAATCCAATGTAAAAAAAAAAACCCAAACCAACAAAACTTTCCTGGCTGTGAGACAGGTGAGTGTCTGCAGCTGGCTTTCTGAGGGACCTGGAAGAGGAAGGCTATGCCTACCCTCAATCCTAGTCACTGGTAAAGTCGGATCCAAAGCCTATGTGAGTCAGTTGATCTTTCCACCTCTTTGACTGGTATGGATGGAGCTATAGACCAATTTGGCACCCACATGTCTCCAAACACTTTTCACACAGGTGAAAACACCACGTATCTTTAGAGAAATACCACAAAAGTGTATTCCAGTCTTAGACGAGAGCAACCACTAAGATCACATACTGACTGCATGTTTGTAACCCCAAGCTTATATAGATGTTTACCTAAATTACATTCATTTATTCTTTAGAATAAAGAAGTGATTGCGTTATAAGCCTAGTAAATCCAGAATATTTACCATTTTTCTTTAGTGCTTCATTTCAGAGCCAATCAGATAAGTGGGCATCTGACCTGTGTTTAGGAAAAAGGGCTAACACTAACTGCCATGCTGGCAGAATAAAGTAATGAAATGGGATGTGCACATAGAGTTGCACACACAAAAACTTGAATATTATTCCTTAATTCTTGAATCACACTTTTTTCCCTCCAAATGATTAGGACTATAAACCAATGAGACCCTTTTTAAATGTCAGTTTTAAATCTGGCCATATTAACACTCAATTAGCTCCTACTACTTGAACTACTTCTATAAATACATTCCTACTAAATTTCAGATAACCACTCTATTTTCTAAAAAAAAAAAAAAAATCATATTTTTCATATTCAAATCAAATAGCAGAAAAACAAAGTAACACTAAAATCAAAGGGATGTTCTACTGCCTGTAAGTGTATATTTCCAATGCAGTTCCACATTTAGTGTTAATTTTAAAAATCTTTCAAATTTGTTGTGCAAGTTTTCAAGTTAGCAACAATTGCCTAAGCTGTTTTGCATTTATAAACTTTATCTCATCTACTAATAACCCAGAAAGTGTTTCATGTAAATATTCACTTTTGAAGGCTTGCAATATCACATTAACAGGGTCTGATGGTAGTGCTTTGGAGCCGAATCATCCTGGGTTTTGCTGCCAAACTCATCCAAAGTAGGAGCCAAATCTCTACCGACACACCAAGCATTTCACATTCATCTCATTCTTCCTGACCAAGTGGAAATAACTCCAGAAAGCGGTGGTAACTCAGCCCACAGCGCTCCTTTCTCATAATGCATTTAACTTCAACCAAGTATCAGGCTCGGCAGTGACAAATCAGGACGTAAGGTGGCATTATTTCCCTTCCTTAACCGTCTGTAGGGCCGGAGCCCAGATCTGCATTTCAATAGTGCTACAACTTTGCTACAAACAAGATGTTTGGTATTCCAGAAACAAAGAAACAAACAAACAAAAAAACCCCGAGGAGACAATGAAGTCTGTACCAAAACGCATTCAGAATACTACACAAAGCCAAATCCTGACTCCTCCCCAACTTAAAATTTTCCCTGAATACTGTCTGTATAAGGTGGTCCAACCGAAAACATCGCTATTAGGCTTACAGTGCATTAACTGTAGAGGACTTCTAAACTAACATTTTGAAAATCTGTGCTTCATTTCTATCCTTGACTCAGTGTTCAGCTGTGATCACCCACAGCAGGAATTCCTATCAGATTTATGCAGATGCGTGGAGAAAGAAATGAGAAAATAGTTGCAAAAGATACAGGAAACTTGATTTGCATGTTCATCTACTTTCAGCTCACACAGAGGATTTTAAACTTTTTTTAAGAGAGCATATAGTTGTACATTTCAGGCACAGACTTGAAACTACAGAGCAAGGAACCAAGTTTCCCCTCACCTTGCCCAACATTTGTGGCGTATTTTGATTGAGGATCATCTTTTTTGTCTGATATCGGACTTGTAATATGACTTGACTTCATTCAAACCCAGAAACTAGAGGAAAAAGCCTAGAAAAGATATAAGGTGGCAAAAGGCAGTTCAAGTGCTGACTGCTGGGTTTGCAATGAATGCACCATCCCAAGATCCGTCAATGCACACTTACTTGCTCAAGAAAATCCTAGCATCCTGCAGACCTCAGTATTGGTCCAATACACTCAGCATTTTTATCAATAACCTGGTAATAAACATAAAAGCTCTGATAATAAAACATACAGATTTCTCTGAATAATAAACATTAGAAAGTGGTCTAAACCCCTCTGGGAGCTGGCCCTATTCAAACAGAATTTGTTTCACTACCTGCATATGCAAAATTGAAGGGGAGTACAATACTCTGGACAGAAGTGGTGCTGGAGAACACAGTGGGCAAGAAACTCAACATAAACTTGTCCTACACTGTTGGGACGAAAGGGAAAAAGGTTAACGTTGAAGATGTGTGGCGAGAAGAAGGGTGCTCTGTGTAAAGACAAGGGGCTGTGTTTTGGGGAGACACTGATGGATTAAGTATAAAGATAATACCAACTGATTAAAGACAGAGGATTGTGACCTGGCAGAGGTGGAGAGAGATCAGTCTGCTCAGTCTACTAGAAAAGAAGACTGAGATGAGACCAACAGCCGCGTGTGAACACANGGGGAGACACTGATGGATTAAGTATAAAGATAATACCAACTGATTAAAGACAGAGGCTTGCGACCTGGCAGAGGTGGAGAGAGATCAGTCTGCTCAGTCTACTAGAAAAGAAGACTGAGATGAGACCAACAGCCGCATGTGAACACATTTGCAGTTCTAGGTATGCACAGGTTGGAAGCTATTGCTCACGATAGAAAGAAGGTGAAAAATTTAAATAATAATAGTGGTTAAACACTGGAACTGTCTCTCACACAGCAACTCTCTCCCCTAGTAACTCAAAATCCGGGTAAGTGCATTTTGGGAGAGGATGTTTTAATCACGTACAAAATCTCATTATAGAGAGAAAGTGTAAGGAGAAATCTGACAGAGCTACATGGTGTCAGAGGCAAGGTGGTGCCTTTTGGGTTTAAAGCTCTGTAAACACATGATTCTACAAAAGACAAAATTCATTGCAATATCCCCAAATATCCAGACGCATTCTTTCATTTCTTCTGATAAAATACTGTAATGTTTAATCTTTTTTATTATGCATTTGGCATGAAATTCACAAACGTGAGGTTCACATCTGTACGAATACAGGTTTAAAGAGAACAAGCTCGCCAGGTGTAACACAACCAGTGTTCCTATCCGCAAATCTTGAACCCTGAGCCATGAGGTCCGGAAATAAGCAAAAGTGAGAAGCATCTACTGAAAAGCCATCAGAAATGCAAGACACCTCTGAAAAGGGTTTGTTTGTGTTTGGTTACTGTGGTGTTGGCAGTTGGGGCAAGCTCTAATTGCATCTGACCCATTTCACCACTTTACTGAAAAGAGGCTCATCACAGTTCAAGAGATGCCAAGCACGAAGGCAAATTTAAACAAACACCTGTCGCTGGTTCCATTAATCATGAGCTGACAACTTTTGGATCCCACCCTCCTCCTCCCCCATCTTGCTGCAACTCTGAAGGGCCTCTTTTACCAGGTCCGTTCAGGCAGCACCACCATCTCCATGAAAGCACCCTGTGTGGCACTGGTTCGCTGTCATCCATGGCTCCATTTCATTTCATTCCATCACCAAGAGTCTCCTGACACGGTTATTAATCATGGCCTCACTGACAGGCCACTGAACTGTCTGGAGATGAAACTTCATGTTCCCATCCAGGGCTCCCCAGGTAGGACATGGAATTTGTTTCATCTTTGTGTAATCAAGAAATGGAGCATATTCGGGGAGTGAATTAACCCCAACTTCAGGTTCATAAAAGTGTCCCTGCTCTGTTTAATTAAATCTGTCTTAAAACCTCCTAATCCCAAACTAAAGACTTAATAATGTTCAGGAACCTCTTTTCCCTTACAATATATTGCTATAATCTGCTGACGGCTTAATATTGAGCTGAACATGCTGCTCCTCTACCTGACCTGGCCAGTACAAAGACCAAAAACCACATGACTAAGACCAGCTTCTCCTAGAATGGCAAGCACACAGTGCACCACGGATGTTGTATGTCATTAGTCTAAAAACCTTTTAACTTAATACCACAAAGTAAGTGTCAGATTGTCTGAAACATAAAAAATAAAAATCAAGAGTGGAAGCAAAAACAGGATGCAAAGGTTTGATTCTTTCTCTGAACATGCAGAGATCTGTCCTTTTAGACTGAAGATGGCAAACCCTTATCCATGGTGTGTGGGTATTACACATTCCCTTAAGAGAGTCTTGAGGGACCAAGTATCACCCCAGGTCTGTGTTTCACAGTGGCCAGAGAGAAGCTCTGCTCAGGCTCTTCATTTTGGTGGGACATCTTATTTTGTAATTCTTTCTTTAAAAAAATAAATGAAGATATGTTTCAGTTTATGATTAGCAAAATTCAGATCTAGATCAGAGCTTCCTTCCCTCCATTAAAACACAGGTGACTGGATTCAGGACTTTGGTACCAGAACTGAAGTATCCTGGAATATTGATCTCAGCACCCGTTTAGTCCCAAGAGGTACGAAACCATCATCAGAACTTTAGAAGACAGCTTGTGGAAAGCAGAGTGACTCTACGTGAGATCTTTAAGGAGGCAACCATAGCAAGAGAGAAGCAGTATGATCCAGCAGTAGAGAAGACGGACAGAAGGAATAAAGCACAGGTGTACAGAGGCAGCAAGGCAGGCTGTAAAGACTGCCAGCCCGTACTCAAAGTGGTTCACAGGAGGCAGACCAGTTCCTATTGCTCTCCTTCCCATATCCATAGTTACATCCAGGTCCAAATGAGGAAGACTACAACTTTCAGTGCTTCTCCCTTCCTAAGATCTCCTGCTATGCCTCAGAGACAGAAGACAGGGAGAAACATAGAAGACTTGGGCTCACCAAATGCTGCAAGCAAAGAGAACACGCAGCAGATGGAAACGCTTTCTACTCTTTCTTTCCCTAAGAGGATTATTTCAGCAGGGCCTGGCTGGCGTCTGCACCAGAGCTAAGCGCCAGTGACCACGCCAGCCAGCCTTACCCTCCTGTCAAAGGGTTTCATTAAGACTTTGGTTCCCTGTTGCTCTCATGGCGGCTTGCACGTGCTCACTAAATATCCTGCATCCACTTCCAAAGTATTTGCTGATACAGAAATCTCTTCCTCCCCCCTCAACCCTCCTCCCAAGGACCTGGGGCCACAGCACAAGTCACCATCCTGCTGAGAAATTTTCATTACACAAGGATGGGACAGAGGACTCAAGCTGAACGCGTATTACCAGAGAGGCAAAGACCTTACAACTGTACATCACATCTCCTCCTCTGACCATGCCATCAGTCAGCTAAGAGCACACGCAAGCCATGCAGAGCACAGCAAACAGCAAGAAACCCTTCTCCTCATGCACTGCTCATGTTGTAGAATAACCAGACGAATCGCTGCTCTTGACCAGCTCTGGGTGCTACTGCACCAGCTGCAGAGCCACACCATGGGTTGGCGCCTTGGGGCCACTGTCTGGGTTTCCCTCCTTGCCGAAGAGGTATTTCAGAACTTAGAACTAAATAAAAATTCTCATATCCCAAAGACTAAAGACAGACATTTATATTTCCTCTTTCCCAACCTATCTTGTCCCCAGGACTGCCTCTGCCCTGTTTCTTCAGACAGACAGAACAGCTATGCAGACCCAAGGGAGTGAGATCCATTTGGCTTAAGACAGGGAAGTCAAAGGACAGTCCCACACATTTTAAATAACACCACAAATGTTTAATCTGTTTTTGAGACGCAAGTTAGGGATTGTCATCATTAAGCTCAGAGAGAGGAAAGTCAGGGCCTTCTCTTCAGTCACACAAGTAAATCCATCCAGCTGCACAGAATGACGTACTGTGGTCACAGTCTGCCAGTGGGGAGGATGGATGTCCCTAGATATTTAGCTCCCCAGCATTCCAGAAATGAGGGATAACTCTACCCATCTCTAGTCAGATAAGACTAAGCATCAATACTTCCAGCAGAATCAGTCAATGAATTTACCTGGGAACCAGCTTATTCCTTTAATCTCATTTCTCTGTTGCCAGCTTGCATAAAAACAGGAGAAAGACTTGTCTCTGACTGTACAGATAACTTACAGGCACTTACATTACAAAATTTAGCATATAAAAATGCATATACTCTTTCAGAAGAATCATAACTTCTCAAAAATCACTTATACATCCCATTCAACTGAAAGCACAGATTCTGGCTTCAATTCATAGAATCATAGAATCATAGAATGGTAGGGGTTGGAAGGGACCTCTAGAGATCATCTAGTCCAACCCCCCTGCTAAAGCAGGTTAGCCTAGAGCAGGTTGCACAGGAATGCATCCAGGCGGGTTTTGAATATCTCCAGAGAAGGAGACTCCACA
>VZSC01016186.1:68793-94899 GCA_013398225.1 Steatornis caripensis | reverse complement strand
TGATGAATACGTTGAACAGGACTGGACCCAGCACTGACCCCTGGGGAACACCGCTGGTCACAGGCCTCCAACCAGACTCCGCACCACCGATCACTACCCTCTGCGCTCTGCCATTCAGCCAGTTTTTGACCCACCTCACTGTGCGCTCATCTAAGCCACTCTTCCTGAGCTTTCCTATGAGGATGTTGTGGGAGACAGTGTCAAAAGCCTTACTGAAGTCAAGGTAGACAACGTCCACTGCTCTCCCCTCGTCCACCGAGCCAGTCATGCCATCATAGAAGGCTATCAGATTGGTCAAGCAGGATTTACCCTTGTAGTAAATTTTGTAGTAGAATTTTATGTTACTAGTTTCTGTAGTAGCAACCACAGCTCGAGGAAGGAACCAAAGCATCAGACAAGTTGAATGCACCAGCTGATGTGAAACTCCCAACATATTTTTCAGCATTTCTCACACATAACGCCTGCCTCTTCTACAGATGTTCAGTAAGAGAGCTCAAAAGGTAATCGTAAGTTGTGATATTTGGAAAGAATTGGGGTTTTTTTCCTAAAAAGAAACACTAGAAATCTTTTGACAAAAACCCCACAATCATTTAGAAAATAAGAACTATTCATACTTTAGTGTCTTCCTTTTCTTTTATTCTATCCCAGTTCGCATTCTGTCACTGGGGAAGCCATACTTCATTGCTCTTTATTTTGAGGACTTTTTTTTATTCCCCCACCTCATTCCGAAGACTGAAAAATTTGGAGAACCCAAAAAACATCAGCAAAACTGTTAATTTTGGGGAGGCATGAGGAAAAGTGGTAGCCTGTAAAGTGCTGGATCAGGTCAAAAAGATAGTTGAACTTCTATGGTGCAATACACAAGGGAAAGTCAAAGAGACTGAAAATATTTATCTTTCCCATTTAAAAGTCAGATAATATTGCAAAAAAAGAACTATTTCCATTTTAAACAGTTTATATTATTGTATTATTATATTGGATTTTGAACTTGATTCTTCCTAAAGCTTTAAATCTCTTATTTGCCGAAACATTCAAAGAATAAACCCCTCCAGAAGCTCTTAGGAAAGTATAACATTTGTAAACCAAGCAATGCTGGAACTGTCACAGCAGTTATGCCAATCATATTGTTGCATATCAATGGGCTAACTTAAGTCCTCCTTGTTTCCATAACCAATTAGTCCTTTACCAAAGGAACGTAAACACTATATAAGTTAATGCTTGCAGGCTAGGATGATGCAAATTAAGTCTTAAATCTAGGGTTAAATTAAGGATCCAACTTTTAGCAAAACCAAATATCCTAGCAACAATAATAAATATGATAATCTGACATATTTATATGTATCAGAGTACCTGTACGTGAATGCACATAATGCAGATAAACATATGCTACAAACTGCCGATACAAACTGTAATTCACAAGTGACTGGATGTGGCGTGTCTGTACTCTTAAGTCTTAAATACAAGAGTGCCTCAGTGACAGAAGGGTATTTCATGAGTAGTGATTGCCTGAAGCCGCTTAAGGCATGTTTCACTTGCATCTCAGATGGCACGGCATTGAGAGTACAGACTAACACTACCATCTCTTTTGGATGTCCTCATCTGCCTCAGATGGCAAGATGCCCAAGCAGAGTCAATCAGGACTCAGTCTGGACAGGATCCATAAGCACAACAGGTCCAGCCACGGGGTAGGGGCAGAGCACACCACTAACATTTGCTAATGCTGGCACTGAGCACTTCTGAGGCTCAGCCCAGTAAGTCCTAAGCATCCTGTCTCCCTACGTCTAAAACACAGACAGTAAATAATATTTAGAAAGGGCACCCTAAACTCAGCACTTGGTGTTAAAAAGTTCAGTTTTCTAACAAAATCTTGAGATGCAACGCTAGTAATGTAACACAGACCTTCTTGCCCTCGCCTTATCCATGTCACAGCATCCTAACCTCCTGAAAAATCTCCATTTTTCTGGCCTCACATCCACCCCTCCCCAAATATGTATCTTGTAAACTTTCTGTGAAAAACACCTTGAAACACGATCTGCCCGTCTAATAACATTTAAGAAACAACACCAAGAGTCACTACTGACTAAAGCCCAACCCCACAACGGGGATCTTTTTAAGAATATAAAGTTATATATGTTTATGTGTGTGCAATATATGCATAATGCCTTTGTCTAATTCCATCGTATTGTAAGTAAGTACCTATGCCGTAAGGGAAAGCCACAAGTATGAACCCGCATTGCGCACAGCACCATATTCTGCTTTATATGCACAAATCCCAGCGTAAAGGCAGATGGAGGGGCCAGTTGTGTTAAGCTCAGGTGATTATGTCACAGGTTTGGGGTTTTGTTTTACGTTTTCTTTACCATCAAACTGTCCATTAACTTTTCTGAGAGCAGAAAGCAAAAGGAGAGGAATTTGTGAAGTCGGTAGTCCATATGGCTGGTAGCGAGCTAATCTGCATCTGAGCAGCAGGTAGCATGAGCCAGGCTGTCTGTTGGGGCTGTTAGTAACCTAGGGGCAGATCATGGAACAGCAGGGAAGAGGATAAACTCAGCCTACAAATACAGTCAGGAATGTGGCAGGAAATTATTTTTGAAAACATACTCTGAAGCATAATAGCAACAATCAGACAGTCAGACCATGTGTATGAAATCGATCTGGACTCAGGGCACACAACAGGAGTGCATGCAAGTGTGTGATAAAACAGATTGGGTATATATGCCTGTGTCCATACATATATTAAAACCGCACACTGTTCAAATAAAAAGTACGTGCACATCAGAGTATATCTACTCAAACATTGCTTTCCCCTACAATTCTAAGCAAAACAAGAATAATGTATTTGCTTATGCTTCATACAAATCATCCACCAAATAGTTTTTACAAAATTATTAATTATGTCAACACCAAAGAACAAAAGGTAGAATTAGCAGAAACTGAGAGGTTCAGGCAACGACAGAAATTTTTTAAAAGGGAAAAAATAAAGAGGAAACAAGCCACAGGTCATAAGAACAGCACAGGGGAAAGCCTTTGCACCCCCAGTACAGACTGTGATGCTGGGCAGGGAGTAACGTGTGACAGATAGCCAAGATCCAGGTGATGCAGCCTAAGACAATCTGGAGCAGATTTGTAGGGCAGATCAAGATAAGAAGCAAGTCTAATTACATTTTCTAATTTAATTTTGAAGATGTCACTCAATAAGAATTTTGACGTTTTAAGTTTTTTCACTGTTCAAGATGATGATAAGACAGCAAACTATTTTCTAGGCTGGAACATTTTTATTCATCTTTTCTAACTCATCACTGGCAAAACCCCAGATAACATTCACCCTCCAGCTATCACCACCTTTAGGACAAGAAGTGGCAAACACTGGACAAATAAAGCAACACAACACCATGCAGCTGGATAATCTGCCTTTATTTTGAGGAGAAGGGGTGAAAGTTAATGAATTAATCTTTATGAATATGTAGATACAACAGTACCAATGGACCATTCAGCTCTACAACGTCTTCTTCTGCGGCCAGTAGAGGATGGCCAGGAAAGAATGCAAGAGCAGAGAGACACTTCAGCCATATACTTCTCTAGTCACAAGGAATTTGCAGCTCAGGAACTTCTAGAAGCACCGCCCTTGTATTTAGTACTAGCAATTAGTGCATTAGTAGGACTTCTATTTTAGCCTCAGAAAAGAGGCTCTTTACTGACCGTAACAAATTGCAAGACAGTTCAACACAGAGGGAGATACTCAAAACTTCCCATCACAATTGAGAACTATTCTTCCCCGAACTTAAGTACCAGAACAAATCAAACATGACAGATGTCATTTGTATTACATATTAGCGCACTACAGGAGAGCCAGAGCCATTAGTAATGCGTGCTTTATAAAAAGCTCCAGCACAGACTGCACAGTCAATAGAAAAGAAAGGAAGCAATAAGGGATTATTTTCATCCAATGATACAGACTTTCTGTGCATCCACTTGGAAACACATAATTTTTCTGAAAGTGGCAAAATTTTGAAACCTGGGTGCAAAAGAAGGCTGTGCTTTTAAATAGGAAAAGTAGCATAATCTTATCTATTAGGTACCTGACCCCTGAAAACAGATGCTTCTGTCTCAGGTGAACACTAGAACGCTGTTCAGGTCCACAAGCAAAGTCATGCAGCAGGGAAGTTCTGACAGAAATTACATTCCTTGGGATTAATGCCTGTCCCCAAAATTGCAGGACGAGAGCAAAAACAGAGAAGAGCTTCCCTTGAGAATATAGATGCGCTTTGGAGGAGAGCAGTGGATGTTGTCTACCTTGACTTCAGCAAGGCTTTTGACACTGTCTCCCACAACATTCTCATAGGAAAGCTCAGGAAGAGTGGGCTAGATGAGCGTACAGTGAGGTGGGTCAAGAACTGGCTGAATGGCAGAGCGCAGAGGGTTGTGATCGGTGGTGTAGAATCTAGTTGGAGGCCTGTGACCAGCGGTGTTCNTTTTATTTTCAGCAAATAGGAGGAATAAAGAGTCAGCTGTTGGGCAGAAGTACTGCGTGCTGCTCTGGATGATCTGCGTATCTGGCTACCAAGCTTCAGAGGTGCTTGTCCTAGCACAGGAAGTCAGACATTTTACTGCATCTCAGCCACCTCTCCTCTTTTAAGAAGGGAAGTTCTGCTTAGTGGGAAAGAATCTTATCACAGGTATCCTAGTGAAATGCAAGATGACAAATCAGCATTTAGTGGATGAAGGGAGTAGATCTGAATATAGTATCTGAAGGGAGTAGATTTTAAACCCTAGCAACTACAGGGCATTGCCACATCCTTCACGGCCACAGGTCTGCATGCACTGCCAGCACTGTCCCAAAGATCAGCAGCGCTAGTGATGCAATGAGCGGAGTATCTCAGCAGCACAGCTACGTGCTGTCTGAGCTGAGGTGAACACAAATCTTTTTCCTCATTCTTAGCCATCACACTCCACCTTAGTCACATCGCTAACGTGCCCCCAAAAGACTACATGTTAAGTCTCATCTGAATTTTAAGCTGCATGTGAGACTCAAAGCAAACAAACTGCTATCGAATGTTCTTTGTCTCCAAAGGGCTTTACATTGTCCTACATAGATTTGTTCCTTCACACAGCTGCTGCAGTTTGTCACCTTTAATTTGTACAATCTTTCTCCAGCTCTATCCTAGACCTGCAGAGTGATTTCAAAGATGCCAGCTCTCACGGATCACAAATACTGCCACATTGGTCTTAAATTCAGTGCAAGATTTCTTCTAATACTTTAGCTCATGTATGAATGTATAAGAAAATTCTTTCCCTCCTGCATTTGCTCCTGTGCCTTAACTCTCAGGTCAAAACAGTCCTCTGCACAGAGATCCACTTGTTTCAGGTGAGTAGGGAGGATAANTCTAGGCTAACCTGCTTTAGCAGGGGGTTGGACTAGATGATCTCTAGAGGTCCCTTCCAACCCCTACCATTCTATGATTCTATGATTCTGTGATTATGCGTAAGCCAAATCTTAAGGGAAAAAACAGGTCAACCTAAGTGTGAAACAATCTCAAAAGAGGTTCTCCCACGAGAGACCTGCAGTTAGGAATTGACTGTGTTTTATTTTCAGCAAATAGGAGGAATAAAGAGTCAGCTGTTGGGCAGAAGTACTGCGTGCTGCTCTGGATGATCTGCGTATCTGGCTACCAAGCTTCAGAGGTGCTTGTCCTAGCACAGGAAGTCAGACATTTTACTGCATCTCAGCCACCTCTCCTCTTTTAAGAAGGGAAGTTCTGCTTAGTGGGAAAGAATCTTATCACAGGTATCCTAGTGAAATGCAAGATGACAAATCAGCATTTAGTGGATGAAGGGAGTAGATCTGAATATAGTATCTGAAGGGAGTAGATTTTAAACCCTAGCAACTACAGGGCATTGCCACATCCTTCACGGCCACAGGTCTGCATGCACTGCCAGCACTGTCCCAAAGATCAGCAGCGCTAGTGATGCAATGAGCGGAGTATCTCAGCAGCACAGCTACGTGCTGTCTGAGCTGAGGTGAACACAAATCTTTTTCCTCATTCTTAGCCATCACACTCCACCTTAGTCACATCGCTAACGTGCCCCCAAAAGACTACATGTTAAGTCTCATCTGAATTTTAAGCTGCATGTGAGACTCAAAGCAAACAAACTGCTATCGAATGTTCTTTGTCTCCAAAGGGCTTTACATTGTCCTACATAGATTTGTTCCTTCACACAGCTGCTGCAGTTTGTCACCTTTAATTTGTACAATCTTTCTCCAGCTCTATCCTAGACCTGCAGAGTGATTTCAAAGATGCCAGCTCTCACGGATCACAAATACTGCCACATTGGTCTTAAATTCAGTGCAAGATTTCTTCTAATACTTTAGCTCATGTATGAATGTATAAGAAAATTCTTTCCCTCCTGCATTTGCTCCTGTGCCTTAACTCTCAGGTCAAAACAGTCCTCTGCACAGAGATCCACTTGTTTCAGGTGAGTAGGGAGGATAAAAAGGAGAAGAAGCTCTTCAGAGGGCTAGTTGCAACTCTGTGTGCCGGTCCCGGTATTGCTTAGGCATGCACAGGCATCGTGGGGGCAGAGTTTGTTCTTGTAGGTAAATTATTTTGTCAGGTACCTCAGCTGGCACTGCTCAAGCTGCCCAAGGAGAGACAATGTTGAGATCGTTGACACTTCCATACTGATGGCACAGCCCCCATGTCTGATGGGCCGAGAGTGCTTTGCACTGCTCAGTTCTTTAAAGAATAAATGGAAAACTGTCGAGTTAATGGGAAGGGTTTGTGTGTGCTAATTACAGCACACAAAACCCCATTGTCCGTGTCCAAGGCTGGGTCACACTCTGTTGTTACAAAGNCATGTCTGATGGGCCGAGAGTGCTTTGCACTGCTCAGTTCTTTAAAGAATAAATGGAAAACTGTCAAGTTAATGGGAAGGGTTTGTGTGTGCTAATTACAGCACACAAAACCCCATTGTCCGTGTCCAAGGCTGGGTCACACTCTGTTGTTACAAAGCTTTTGTAACTCTATTAATGCCTTTAATATGAGCTCCCATTAATTGTATATTCAACTTAATTCCTAAGCTCAGTGCTACTGGATTGCACCAGCCAGGCAGCTGACTGTAATTACAGTGTGCTTACAGTGTGCTTAACCTGCATTTATAAAGCACATTAATTCTCATGATTCTATTTTAATTTGGTGCAGGATTGACAGCCTTTTGATTTTGCTCCACAGATCAGATCTAGCACGAGCAGCAGCCAGGTAAATGCACCGTGCTGTCCAGCTAACACGACTCTCTCTTGCTCTGGAAGGAGGTGACACGGTGCTTCGTCCTCTCTTGGGTGACTAGAACTACACTGTCCCTCCAGCTCCCTGCAAGCAGTCTTTTTTTCTCATGCATACCAGCTCATTAGAAATCTTTGTCTCCAAAATGGTCAGCCTGTTAGAAGGCCAAACAGGAGTTCCTGTGATTGCCACAGCCGCTGAGGGATCTAGGGCCTTCAAAACAGAGCTTTCCTATCCATGAAGTCCCATAGTTCCAGGCCACTATGCCATATTTCAGCAATTCCAGAAACCAGACAACGTATTTCCTCAACTGTTTCAGAACAGTTTTGGACTATATCTACAGACGACTGTAGATCAAGGGAAACATCACTTTGCCTATCTGCCTATACTGAAAATCTCAGAGAAGCACTGATAAAATCCAGCACGTTGCATAAATCTGGAGAGACGCCAATACCTCATTTACTCAGTTGGCTGTCAGCCCGTATGAACTGCCATTTTTGAATGACTTAAGAGCACTGAGGCATACAGGCTTTCCTGGTGCTATTGCCATGTGTTATAATAGGATCAGGGTGCACACTACTTGTGTGCTATAGAGGACGAGATGAGGGTGGGCCACACAGAACTGAGATGTGTTGAAACTTCAGGATGACAATTGTGGCTTGGCTGTATCAAGCACCATCTCCACTTCCCCAACACTCCAATTAGTAGGCAGCTCCTACCTACAAGAGTTGTCTGGGCTAACAAATTCGCTTTGCAGCAGGTCCTGTTTTACCTTCCCTCTCCCTTCTCTTAGTTACTCAGGAAATAAAAAATAGCAAATAGAGAAAGTCCTGTGGGGAGACACTAGAAAGATCAGTGATCCAGATGCCATGAAAGAAGATGAAAATAACATGGTGTTTGCTCTGAAGAAAATTTAAGGAAGGTATCAAATGTGAAAAAGGTTGCTGAAAGAGGAAAGGGAATTAATTTCATGTTCAAAGAGCGCAGGACATAAAGCATGGACTTAAACTGCAACAAGGATGGTTTAAATTAAACATCAAGGAAAATCACTGCAGGTAAGAACAGTGGCACATAGGAATTGGTTGGCAACAGATCTTCCATTCTTCTCTTTAAGACCTGGGTAGGCAAACACCCATCAGGCACAGCTTAGGTAAAGAGCAGCTCACTTTGGGGCATAGAGACAGGCCTAATGACTTCCCAGGATTTCTTACAGCCATCTTTTCTATTATACTTTTAACTTTTATATTGCCTACCTTTGTGTGTCTGACTATTTATATCTTATTTTAATTGTAACACACATTCATATTAAGCAACTTAATGCCAATATCCAATCTTTCTCTAATTTGTGTTTCCCTTCTTGCAAAAGATATAAATAAAAATTCCTCTATTTATTCATGTAACTACACTGATATTTTCAATCAAAATGTTCTTTGAAATAAAATGAATTTACATATAAAATACTAATTTCAAAAAAAAGCTTCACTTTTAAATGTTCTCGATGAAAAAACAATCATCATTTAGAAGACAGTTTTCAGCAAAAAGGACTTAGTCTTACCCTTTTGCAACAAAAAAGTAACTTCCTAAATTGAAGCAGTGACGGCAATGTTCATTTTATTATTCCTTTTTGCCATTTCCTGCATTAAACTCTCCTTTAACATACCATTTTGATTTCTTTACTTTTAAAAGATGATGATGTATTTTTCAGAAAACAAAGGCAACCAAATTACATGGACTGAAAGTGTTTACATTTTGTACCAGAAAATTGCCCATGCATATAAGCACGTGTTTCAACACATGCACCAACAATACCTCAACTTAACAAATTCAGAACCCACTTAATTTCTGCTTAATGAAATCCAAACGGGAGCCCTCTGTTCCCAAATGCTGCTCTGCCTTTAGCCCAACAGGCAGGCTCTGGGCTTCTCTGTAGATGTGATTATTGCTGTCCAATTCTTTGCCTTCCTCTCAGGGCCATTCTCTTTAGGCAGGATGACTCATTAGCCTCCATCCCCAGCAGGGAGCTGACATCCAATTAACGAGCTGACAGTCCTCTAGTGACTCCCACTACCCCGCTAAGGCTCTGTTTACAAACACAGGCTGTTGTGCCCATAAGGGAGGGGAAGTTGAAAGTCCCCCTGCCAGGCCAGTTTGTTCAAACTCTTCAGAGCCCCTTAAACAACACCTTTGTAGGGTAAAGATCGGACATATTGCTTGCAGCAGGATGCAAGTCATCCTAATGGCTACACCTGCGTTTGGCGGGAAAGGGAGCAGCAACGGGTATCGAAAGAGGAGCGTCATGACGCGGTAACTGCTATGATCTGGGTTTCAGCTGGGAAGCCAAAGGAAATTAGCAGACAGGGAAACCTCACTGAATTCGGTCTGGGAACGCACCTAAAGAGTTTGTCCATAGTGATGTAAAGCTCTCAGGACAAAGAAATGGGCTTTTGGTATAAAATTACAAGTGCAGCAACGTTGGTGCAATAGCTGCACCAGGAAACAAGTCATTTTATTAACTCACATAGTAAATAAGCTCCAAGTCCCCCACACGCTCGAGCACGAACCTGGTGTTACTTGCAGAGAACACAGGTTTTCTCTTTGCCGGGACTTACTACACAGTGTCTCTGCCTTTGATCTGTATGTGCCGGTCTCATTCGTTGGCACTAGAAACTCCCCTTAGACTTATTTTTCCCTTTTGGCCAGCTCTGTAAGAAAATATGATCACTGCTACCCAAGTTCCATTTGGCACCAGCTACATCAAATAACTGTTCCTACTCAGATACAGGTCTGCCCTGGAGCAACAACTTCAAACCAAAGTCGGAAAAGCTCCTCCTAACTTGGCAGCTGGGACATCTCCCTGGCAGCAAGTCTGAAATTGGACTTCAAATTCACACGTTCCTGAGTGTTTACAGGATTTTCTGATCGTGATCTGAACCCTAATCTTCACCCACAGCTCCCTTTCTGAGTTAGGTACAAAACCACTGACTGATCCAGATGCTTTCAAACCTGAGCCCAATTCCTTTGCTTTGTCATGAACATGGTGATGTCTTTTGAAATAACATGCATTTGCTACAAACTAAATCAGTGGTTGGTTTTTTGTAGTGAGGAATGCTGGCACTGCCTTGAGAAGCTCTTCACTGTCCCTTGCTGCTTCGCTGGGTAAAGAACGGAGTGGAGATGGATCCCGAGTAAAACAAGGAAGCATCAAATCCTCATTCTTATTTGTTTCAAAGCTGCATTGCACCATGCAGATAGGCTAATAAGATGTTACGTTGGGCTTAAGTGCTGCTTTCCTTCAAATCTCTGCCTCAGACTGTTAGAGCGACACAAATGAGAGTTTATTGATAATTTAAGCATGAACATTTAGTCTCAGTTCTTTATCTAATGTATATATCACAACAGAGATGCTGACATAGGGACCTCAATAGCAGGCAAAGCTTTCAGCCAGAGAAGGTCCCCACAGGCAACGCAAGGTTTGGTGAGAAATCCACTGTAACAGCAGCTTTAATGGAGAGATAAATCCTTGGGCTATCTCCTCTAGATGACTTAACTAGAGATTAACATCTCAATATCCTGAATCTCTAGCAGAAGTTAAATCAGTGCTTCCAACCTGCAGCAGTGCAGTTAGACAGGTGAGTTCAAACCACCTTCAGCAGCAGCGTGAGCTCTCACAGTGGCCTCTCATGTTCTGGTCCCTATTGGCCTTTGTCTTCTCCATACTTCTTGATGGCAGTGGAATACTGCAGACTCTGTTAGCCCTCTTCTCCAAGCTAAGCAAACCCAGCTTCCTTGCCCTCATGTGCTCCAACCTCCTGACAACCTTAGCAGTCCTCCTGCGTTACATTCTCCAGTTTGTCAACATCTTCCTTCTACTGTTAAGACCAAAACGAGACACAGCTTCACCAGCGCCTAGTAGAAGTCACTAACCATCTTCCTCAACCTGTTGACTGGGGCTTTGCTAATGTATCCCAGTACACAGATAGCCTTCTCTGCCCATTTTTATCTCCGTCTAGACAGTAATAAAATAACATGTTTGTTGGCTGTGTCAAATCACTCACCCCTGGAGTTCTTTCTGCTACCCATTATTAAAATTGCTATCTATCTATGCTCAGCATTTCCAGTTAAGTAAACTATAAGACCACTAAAATTGTTTTAAGTTCAGAAACATGCAGACAGCAATAAGTCCACTATTCCTAGAGGCCATGTATGCCTGTGAAAAAAAAAAATAGTCTTTAACTACACTGTTTTGAATCCTGTGCTATAGCCCAATTCACTTGCGAAAAACCAACAGATGGACAGAAAGAGACACCCTCCTGCCCCCCTTTAGCTGGTATCAATTCCCATTAAATACTCTCCCGTGTCCAGACTATACATGCTGACCACTCAATGTAGACAAAACTGCAATCCACCTTGATGAACTTCCTAACAAGTTCTGTGTGTCTCCCTCCTTGTTCCTCTACCAGTCACATTCTCTCTAAATTTCCCTCTAATTAATTTCTTATTAAGCAGTGCAAATCTGCAGGGACCTCTCAGACATCCCTTGTCCCTTTCTATATGGACCCGCTGGGTCCCCAGTGGTAAGCCCACGGGTAAAAAGCTGACATCTGTGCGGCAGCTCACAGGCTGCAATTTCAGGTATAGCATGTGTTGCACCTTGAACTACCGTCTCATTTCAGACCCCACCATTGAGACCAATTAAGTACAGAGCATGCAAGGAGCCGACCGAGTGTCGCATGCTGACTATAACCACAAGGACTTAGAGGCAACAAATCTGTGATTACCAAGCTGTTCCTGACAGCAGCATGCTGCCTCCTAACAAAAAGAATAGATTAGGATCAATCAAGTCTCCCTCTGGCTTGTCAGTGGGACTTTGGACCACACCTTCCACCCAAAACTTTCCTCTTCTCCTGCTTCTGAACACCTAGCCAGCTCCAGGCTAACAAGGTGGCTGCTGAATCAAGCATGAGCTGAACCATATGTTCATAATTAGTTAACTTCTTGCTTTGTCGCTAGAGGCACTATCAATAAATCAGCGACAGCCCGTAGTGGCCTTAGGAGATGCAAGAGCCATCCCCAGCCAGCACGAAGCCCTCCCCTCCACATGGGCGACTGGCCGTATTTCATTCCAGCTGCGGCATTGTGCAGTGAATTAATTTTATCCTCAATTTAAAAAGCCAGCATGAAATCAAGAGACTTGAGAAAAAGAATAAAGAGAAAGAAAGAAAGAGAAGAGGAAGGGGTGGGAGGAGAGGGAAAAATCTTAGCAGGTCAACTAAAAAAAGTCTGGTGAGTGACAGTCTACAGGGATGGCTCCGCTTAACCCATTGCTGCAAGGCTGGTTGTTGGCAGCACACTAACTTTCAAAGCCGTTCTGCCTCTTATTCCCTGACACTGTTGTCAAAGGTTTCTTGTTACACACTGAAGGGGGGGGGCCTGTGATATAATTGTTTTCAAACCAGTCAAACATATTGTTAAGTAACTACCTAGTTAAACTACCTAGTAAAGTGGAGCAAGAGCCAACAGCACCAGGGTGAGACTGGCTGGCTGGAAACACCATCTCAAGGTGAACATGCTGCACATAGCACTGCGTTCAACGGTGTACTTGAACAAATAACGGCATGACTAGAGTATATCCTGTGAAATACTCAACCTCCAGAAGGGTACGTGGTGATCATCTGCAGGCTTACTGCTCCACTCTGAACCTCAGAAGATGCAGTTATAGAAAAAGAAAAACCCCACACATTTGGGGGGGGGGGTTGGTGTGTATTTTT
Organism: Steatornis caripensis; assembly: GCA_013398225.1. Taxonomy (NCBI): domain Eukaryota; kingdom Metazoa; phylum Chordata; class Aves; order Caprimulgiformes; family Steatornithidae; genus Steatornis; species Steatornis caripensis. Next base: position 81,851 of record VZSC01016186.1, on the reverse strand, counting down.
TTTTAAACAACATGAGTGAGAAAAACAAGTTAAGATAGGTCCGGTGATGGTCCACACCTGTCATACTAAAACAAGCTCCTGTGTTTTAAGTTCATAGATGTCAGATTGCAATTAGATATTCTCCAATTTGGGAAAGCACATGGCAGTATTCCCACTGCCTGGTACTGAGCCAGACTCCCCAAAGGCAACAGAGAGTGCTGGAGACTTCCAGAAAGCGATCCATAACACCTGAATCCAGAGCTTGCCTATCCTAAGATCCTCGCACCTCCACAGACTACAGAGTTGCTCAGGCAACCTGAATACCACCCACAACTAAATGCTGAAATGCTGTCATTAACTGCTAGCGCAATCATTCTGCCTGCCTGGAGGTTTAACTGAAACAAAGTCTGTGTTTGCAGTGTTCCCATTGGCAACTTTTATTTGGTTACAGATGCATTGAAAAGGTTGTTGCTGTAAGGTGGAGGAAGTGCTATTGTCCTCCCAGGGCTGATGGAGCCTGTGAAGATGTAGCCATGAAAGAATCCCTTTCCCCCATTCCTTCTCTTTCCACACCAGCCTCTCGTCTCTGCTAGCCCTGGCTCTTCAGCAGTCTTCCCAGGCTGCTTCGCTGCTGTGCTTATCCCACCTGCTTCGTCGCTGCCTCCCATAACTGCTCCCTCCTCTGGGAAAGTCTGTTATTGCCCTGGCCCCTCTAGTCTCCTTTGCAGGAGAAACTGGTTGCTCTTGCCAGCAAGCTCCTCTCTTCTTCTCAGCCTACTCTCAGTCACTGAGGAGCCACTTTGCCACCTCCTCCTCTGCAACAGAGCTGCTCGGATTTGTCTGTTCACTTCTCTACTGTGTATGCGCACACACAAATCCTATGAAATCAAAATATCCCTGAAGGACAACTGAATGAGGGACAATCCCAGAGAAGTCTGTATGAAGGATGTGATGACAAGTCCAGCCTGTAATTCTGAAAAGTCTTGGAAGCTGCTGCCTAATCTTGGAAAAACTCAACTCCACAACCCCTTTTTGGGATTCAAGAGTCTTCCTAGCTGCAAAGCCACAGGCATGCCTCAAATCTCTTGCAGAGGATGTGGAGATAGGAATTCAAGACTCTTCACAGGAAAAAGAAAGCAAGATTAACTTCCTAGCCCAGCGGCCAGGATACAACTCCCAGGGAAGGGGCAGGTAGAGAGAACTCGTGTGTCCTGCTTCCAGCACTGTACTGAATTTTACAGTAAACTTTTTCCTGGATAAAACCCATGAACCGCTGCTAGTACAAAAAGAGAGCCCAGTCCCCCTCTCCCAGACCGGTGCTTTAACTGATAGGCTGGAGTCCTGGTCTTGTCGATTATTCTCTCTTTTCTAGGAGGCTCTTCTACTTCATTTTGATGCATCAGAAAAGCCAAAAAAAAACCCCAAGCCTATTGATGTCTCCTACGTAATTTTAGCAGAACACTTCTAAACGTTAGATCATATGTCAAATCTGTTAACTGAATTTCCAGCTCAGTCCAAGAAAGGTGAAAACAATTATTTCAGAGTTTTTTTCCTCACTGCTTCCCATTGCCACCTCACCAACACTGATTCTTTCTTTAACATGATCTCTTCTGTCACTGACATACCTGAATTCAAATCAAAGAGAAGATTTTTCTGAAACAGGTTGAGTGTTAAAAACCTGGACATAATTGAAAATCAGACTTCTAAAAACCACAAGAAGATAAAATAGACACTGCTGATTTTAACAGAGTTCCCTGACCTTTTTGTTTCACATTAAGCAGTCTTATCAAAGGCTCCTCATTCCTTCAGGGAAAACAAAACAAAACCCCAAACAGAAACAACAACCAAGAAAGACATTAACCCTGCTTATCACAGCTCAAGAAATTTCCTTCAGCTTATACACATGCACATTTCAGCCACAGATGATCTGCTTTCCTGTCTTGTGGTACAGTGTCTGGTTGCTCTTCAGTGATAAACACAACTTTATTCTTCCCCAGTGAAAAAGGAAACTCATCTGGTCTGCAGAGTTTGGAAAGCATGTGGAAATAAGGTTCAAGTTTCTGGGGCTATATTAACACAGCTACCTAAGAATGTCACCTTAAAAGGTCTAATAGATGCCAAAAAAGCCCAGGTCTTTAAAATCAGAACTTTGGTGAATCTAACAATAAGTAAAACTTAAAAAAAAAAAATATAGATTGTATAGTCCGTCTCAAGTTCTATAGTCTGTCTCAAAACTCCGGGAATATGATTTATGCTATTTTAACTCTTTACATAGACAATACCAATTTTGGTGTCAAAAAAGCTTTTTACATTTTGATTCAAAAAACAGGCTGACAGCAACATTGCTCCGGTGAGGGTAAATACAGAGATTTACTTCATTAAACAAAATTAACCAATTCATTTGGATAGGGAAACTGCTAGTGAAAGAGTATAAGCTGGAGGGGGTAGGGGGGTGAAAGGAAAAAATATAAAGACTATGGACTTGGGCTTATTGAGGGAAATAATCTGGTCAATAATTGCACTCAGTGAATAAATGAAAAGTAATTGCATGCTGCTCCCAGGCTGTCGTAAAAACTTGCCTTTCTCACAGCTTCAGTATTTGAAAATATCAGAATTTTCTTACACAGTGCCATCTGAGGTGGGGGGTGCGCAGAGCCTTACGCCTCTATATTGCTCAGTTTCCCCCCTCAAATCCAATTGTGAGAACCGGAGTGAAGGCTCCCTGATTAACTCTGCTGAACAACCTTCCTGATCTGCACGGGTGGGACCAGAGCGAGGAGAGACGCTCGCAAGCCCTCTAGTGCCCACCTACTGCACGCTTCCAGAAAACACATTGACATCCAGGAACGCAGGAAAACCAAAACAGTTTCAGCAATAAACCAGCCCTTCGAATTCACGGTATCAAACCACATCTCTGAAAGAATAAGTTCTATAATCAGTGTTACTCTTGAAAATAAAACCGCCAGCATTTATAGAGGGCTATTCCACAGTCAAAATATCGAACCTCGTATCTTCCTCATCACAGATTTGAGGTGAACTGGTATACAGAGAGATAAAAATGAATTGCTGAAGGTCACCTTGCAGGCCAGTAGCCAACCCAGAAAACGAGCACTGTAGAGCTTTTCCGTTTCCCGGTGAACTGTTGCGTTCCACAGGGCCACAGCTCCTCTGTGCCTGATGCACCAGGTGTGCTTGCCCAGACTCTTCTTTGGAGATTTGCATCTCCTGCATGCTGGAGATTATAGGCAGGCCTAAGCCCTATCACTGAACACAAACTCCCTTGAAATCTGGGTAATCACAAAACAACACCCACAGCTAACAGCAGCATCCTAGATTCAATTACTTCAGATGAACATGCTGCTTTTCAAACAACAGTACACCTTTCCACCTCTAAGAGGGAAGACAGCGAACATTGACTTGAGTCAACGAGGGTCCCGACGCCTGTGTCAGGAGGTTGCTGAGTTTCAGTGCTAGCCAGGCATGATGGACCAGTCATTGGGGGTTCTGTGGATGACAAGAGGTTGCATTTCTGTCTGACTAGAAAGAGAGAGAAGAAAGGTAAAACAGAACCCACCGGAGATCCTGGGCAGCTCGACAGCTGTCATGTTAAGTCCATGCTCCTTCCAGTCACATCAGGAGATTAGGACACAAGAACCTCGAGCCAAGAGAAAAAGTCTCCTCTCCAAAGCCTTCTTTGGAGCACTTTACCAACCTCTTCTTTCTCCCCCTGCTGTACCATTACAGTTTGCAATGGAATTGTAAAATTACAGTAAGGCATCGATGAATCCTGCTCTCTCACCCAGGGGCAGTTAAACCCCAAAGATTTCTCGTATTTCTTATTCACTCTGAGGCCTATTTACACTGCTTTGGCACAGTACAAGGCTGCCAAGTGGATGCAAACCTCCCCCCCTAGTCCTTTCACCTCCAAGACAGCAGAAAGTATAACTGGACAAAAAAATAAACAACAAACCCTGTTTGCAGTTGTTCTCCACTGCACATCATTTCTGCAAGGGAACCCATGCTGTCATTGAAGTATGTAAACTTTTGCTTAAAATTAAATTTCAGCAAAAATTTAGGGGAGAAAACAGCTCTGATGTGTTCCGAATGGAATTCTTCTTTTAAAAGGCTTTGGGATTTGGAAGACATTTACTCTTTTAATCCATTATATCAAAATCATTGACAAAATCACAATGAAACATTTTGTTCCTTCCTAAAAACAAAAACTAAAGAGGGGAAAAAAAATCTCTCACAGAGAATTAAAAAGCATTCAGGTTTCATTCCAACGAGCTGGGCGTCAGGACCTCAGCATTCTTTGAGAAAAGAGATTATTGTCTCCAGCCAGCTCTGGTGTAAGCCTGTAAAATCCTCTGCCAATCTTTTAGATGAATTACCAGCCAACTAATTCCTTTTCATCGCCAGTTCATCGAACACTACCTGCATGGACTAGGAGCTGGAAATTTTATGTATACAGACAGAGTTGTTTTACTAGAATACCTCCCTAGTGACTTACTGTTTTAACTGAGCCTTTGAATAGCACGCACAAAAACCCAGACATCTTTCTCAGCTCGTGACAACAACATCCTTCACCTTCTGACCCCCAACACATTTCCACACATCCTAGGATCTTTCTTTCATTATTGATTAGGGAAGGCAATGCCATACAGCTCTGCAATGAAGAGATGTCCTCACATATATTTACTCAAATCAGAGATCTCTGCCAAACCTCCCAACTGCCAGCCAAGAATGGAAAGTGCCCAGCTCTACACCCAAGGAGAGATGGAGGGGAGCCAGACTGCCAGCTCCCGAGCACCAGCCAAGAGGAAAAGCACTATTAAATAGGTGAAGCCCAGTACATAGGTATTGGCAGCGCAGTGCACACTGGAGGAGCTCACAGGGCAGGTTATGAAGCAGGCAGATGCATGCATCAGCGGCTGATTAGACACAGGGCCCTTTTCAGCTCTGCATCTGGTCCCATGAAAATTCATCCTAATTCAGATCAAACCTGAGAGCTAAGCTTTTCTGGCAGGACTCCCTGCAAAATAGTTTGACTTCAACAGAAAACACCATGGAGAAAGACATGGCTTTTCAGCACACCAGTCTCTCTCATAGACTCAGCAATTTCCCCCAAACCACGATGGTCAACACCCATAACATAGTAAAGAGAAACTGTTTCCATCCTCTGTCATTTAGCCATGGGACTACCTCAGTGCATTTGTTTACACAAGGGAAAAAATTATGAAAAGGCTACTTAGCTGCAGCATGGCAACTCAGTTCAGTGGTAACCTCTGGATGAAGGAGCACCAACACAGGAGCGTGCTGATGATGCCAGACAAAGAATAGGCTTCGGTTCCAAAACCACATCGAGGTTTATGTTAAGATTTCTATCCAATTAGCCCCCAAAACTCATGAAAAGTTTTCTGTTCACAATTAATATTGTTCTTGCAGACCCCACTGGTCTCAGACAAGAACAAGGGGACTCATTTGCCCAGGGGCTACACGAGTACATTTTTGATTACAGAAGTGTAAAATCTAAGCAGACACACCACTCCTGATTGATAGATGAGGAACTGAAACACAAAGCTGCAGAGACTGACTTGGGTCTGTATAGCAAATGCGTGACATTCTGAGGTTTCAGACCTCACGTTTAGATGCTGCTAAAAAAGCGTGTAACATCAGCCTTGGGATTAGAACAAATTTTTCTTCAATACACCAATCAGACTGGCAACAGTAACAGATTCCCACCCATAGTCTTCAGGAGAACCCATCAGTTTGTCAAAAGCCAGACCCGAGATCTGTGTGTCTTTATGACCTCATTTTTTATTATACAATTCCAGCTGCTCAAAAGGAAAGGGCAAGACACATGCAATACGTAGGGACTGGGATACGTTCTGAGATAACATGCCCATAGGACACTAAACCAGTGCAATTAGTGTCCTCTTCAGACAGAGGATCAATATACCCAATAGAATTAATGAAAATATTCATAAGAAAGTTCCAGAATGACAAAAAGCATTATTCTATTTATTTTAATACCACAATGCTCTCACTCTCAACGATATCCTGTAGTAGTGAATTCTATAAACACACTCCATGCTACAAAAACCCAGTACTTTTTCCATTTGTCTTTCCACTTCAGGAGATTATTCCTCATTCCTGTATCTGGGGGTGTAATGAACTGCAACCTAGAGACCCGTGAGGTGACTCACACTGATGAGAGATGAGGTCTGTCTACTAGAGGTGCATTAAGTGTTTCTGATATGGTCAGGAAAATAGAAGAACTATTACACAAAACCAGTGTAGATCATTGTTTATAAGCACAACAAAATGGCAAGCACACACGCACATGGGATGAAAAGAAAAAGCTGAAGTCCAAAAATGGCACAAGAGTCACAAACCTCCATGAATAAATTTAGATCAGAAATTCAAGTAACGTTTTGAACAGTCAAGGGGTAACAAGAGGTACCAATGTCACAAGAAAAAGCATTGGAGAACCAGCACTAAAGTTTTATGAACCGATTGCCTAACTAAAGCAGAAGATGGGACAAGAAGTCCCTTCTGGTCCTAGATCTGTGCTTTACCTAACAGATCTCTCTGCAAAGCAAGGATCTTCTGTCCCTCGTGAAACAACAATTACATCCACCAGACAGAACCAACAGTAGCTGTTAACAGAACAGGGGTGACAAGAGATGGGTGAGCACTTGTACACACATGGCACACATACGTGCCACACACATTATTCAAACATACTCCTTACATATTTCATCTGCAAGGATATTCTATACATAAAAGGGTCATTACCTATATATAAAAACTTCAACTTTTTCAGATAAATCTGAAGCATTGCTGCAAATCTGTGGAACTCTATTTCTACAAGAAAATGTGATGTGATTGTAATATGATTTTCCCATTCAAAATTAATCATGCCCAACAAGGAATATCCCTTCAAAATCTTAATATCTACATAAGGAGATAATGAGTTCCTTGCATGGTTGCTACCTAGAGGATAAATGTAGAAAATGAACACAAATCTGGAGGAATATAACCTCTCCGTACCTTAAGCACATTAAGACACTTTCTAAAAGTCCACAAATAGTTTTGAAGCAATTAAAGATTAACTGAATGTGATAAATACTCATTCGGATTTTCATTATTTATTTAATTCGAGCCCATGCAGTACCACACACACATGCAAATCCATAAGATAATATCCATTATTCAGATCAAGTTTCTAGGTCGCTATAAAACATTGTCCTTTCCCATACTGCTGCTAAAATGCAACTTGTTTCCTTAGAAAAACAAAAAACAAACAAAAAACAAACAAAAAACCCCCCACTTTTCTGAACACAGATAATTAAGCACTAGTAATACCAAACTTCCTTCTAGGAATCTATCAGGGAAAAATCTCATCTAGCACACACCAAAAAACACAGAAACAAAATCACATATACCTAAATACATTGCATGCCTTCATTTCAAAAAAGAGGAAAACGTTGAAGCCACCACAAGAATTGTGCCCAGGTAGCATAACTTCCATCCATTGACTCACCACTCTTGCTGTGAGAAACTGCAAGTAAACCCAGAAGAGCGCAGTACAGTTTTTTCATCTTGAAGTCATCTTTTTAATTTGTTTGCTCCGAAATACTTTCAAAAGTCCACAGGAGAGCTAGAGCCCAACTGCACTGAAGGCTCAATCTGACAAATGAAGACCACAGGTGTATTTACTGCCAGCTGACAATGATTTGAAAACTAGTAATTGGTGTGAGAGAGTGATGGAAAAGGTAAATATTACCCTAAAATGTACCAGGAAGAGATAAAAGAGAGAAAGATTTGTCAATGCTTTTCTCTAAAACATTGGTGCATTACACAGCAGACTGAGTAATTTTGGTCATCCATCTGAAAAACAGGTTAATGTCAGCTGGAATATGCTTTGAGATGTGTTCCTGCAGTGTTTATGTTAGGGGAAGACTGTAAAAGAACTTGCCTTATTTGACCTAAAAAGCAAAGGAAAAGACAATATGTGACAGCACTCTGCAAAGACATCAATGTTAAATGCTACAGAGGGAGAAGAACTGTCTAAGCTAAAGCAAGATGTTGGCACAAGGACAAAAGGGATTATACCTGCTATGAATACATTCAGACTGGAAACTAAAAAGTGTCTAGCCATCAGAGCTTAGAGTATGGTGTTGCCTCACAGTGGGAACAACATAAGGAAAATAACCTAATTAGTTTTAAGAGGGAGATTGAAAAGTTTAAGAATGTCTCAACAGCAGGGGACTGGATTTGGGAAGTGCCTTTTAGTCCTGCGTTCAAGGAGGAAGACTGATCAGAGAACAACCAGAACCTGTATCTGCATAAATTTCCATTCAGAAGCATTCTTGCAAATTAGTCTCATCAGGCTTAACTAATCACACCTTTAGTTCACAAACATCATCAGAGATTCATGCAAGTGTCAGATACCTGTGTGTACCTGACTATATATATTAATATCTGGAGTTATTAAGCGAGCCTTTATTTTGACACTAATAAGCTAACCATTCTTAAGAGAGAGAAGAAGCACTGTAGCAGGAATATGGCAGAGCAAGCAAGGAGGATTTGGCATGGGCCTGGACATCTGTGCAGCTGTTAGCATGAAAAGTAACACACAGTGTAGTAAGTCTGGTATAAATGTTGAATTAAACTATTTGTAAATATTATTTTTCTTCTGTGTACCATCTCTTCTGAGAGCCAGTTTACAATGGTTCAACTGCAGTTTTAGGGCCATTTCTACATAAAAATGAGTTAAACCAGAAAAATCCAAGTTTATTGCTTGGTTTTAGAAAAAATCTGGAGGGTTATCTTCATCACTGTCAATTAAACAAGAAAAATCATTGAAATTACAGAATATAGGTACAAAGAACACATAGGAATTAATACACCACAACACATGTTAGAGTGTTATCAAAAGTTTAGAAAAGAGCTGCTATGACAAAGTGAAACCCTACTTCCAGTGAAGCAATACTGTAGTCTGGNAGAAAAATCCAAGTTTATTGCTTGGTTTTAAAAAAAATCTGGAGGGTTAGCTTCATCACTGTCAATTAAACAAGAAAAATCATTGAAATTACAGAATATAGGTACAAAGAACACATAGGAATTAATACACCACAACACATGTTAGAGTGTTATCAAAAGTTTAGAAAAGAGCTGCTATGACGAAGTCAAACCCTACTTCCAGTGAAGCAATACTGTAGTCTGGATAAATCTTTCATCCCTGAACTTTATTTCCAATTAAAGAAGTGCATTACTAACTACAACAAGCAGTAGGGGGTCATCTGAGAGAGGCTGGCTCAGATGAACAGGAAAAGAATTAACAGATAATTATTATTTTGTTTTGTTTTACACTACGTATCTATATATGTGCACAGCTTGAAGCTCTTCTATCATCACGTGTGACATCCATGCACAGTTTTGCAAAATTAGCTCTTTCTCTCTTTACACCAACAGCATTTGTCTTTCTTTGACAGTAAGTCACCCAAAGGTTATCTCCGCAAACCTACACGGCCCTTGGGCTCTGTTTTGGTGGTCTTTTACCCATGTATCATCCTTCACTCCCCAGCACAGAAACCATGGTACTGTGAAAGGACATGAATACCTTGAGCTCAGAAAGCAAAGCAATGTCAAAACCCAAACCAACATGGTATGAGCTCTGCAGAAGCAACAATGGAGTGACCATGGGTTTTCTTCATACCTGCCTTTTACTCAAGTGTGTGTGTGTGTGTGTGTGTACTCCTCCCACCACTTCTCAGAGGCAAACAGCATGCCTGAGCATACACAGCTCTGCCAACAGGAAGCAGAGACAGAGCCACCAGCACTGTGCCAGGCAAAGGGCACTGTCTAGGAGCAGCCATGAGCCTGCATTTCTTCTCCCCACATCCACAGAAAGCTGGAAGGAAACTTTGCCCACTCGTCGTCCCTCCCTAGGTGTGCTTTTAGACACCCAACTCTCCTCTCTCTGCAGCTGCCCTCTGTCCTACGAGGTGGCCCAGGAGCACTACACAAGGCACCCTGGCGCTGGTGATCCCTGCCCTTCACCCGCCAGGCCTCCCCACTGCATCTGCCTCCACCCCACCCAGGGCCAGTCAAGCACCTCCCCGAGCTGCCTGGAGATGCCAGGAGCGGGGCCACGTAGCCAGGAAAGAAGGTGCAGGGCGGCCTTCGACCCCCCGCAGCCACCATTTCCCCCCGGCGGCGATGGCGGGCGCGGGGTGATGACGTCACCGGGGCCGCTCGCCTCCCCCAATGGCCGGACCCGGTGCTCCCGCGCCTCTGAGGCTGCTGCAAGATGGCCGCTGCCTCGGGCGGCCCCAGGCCAAGGCCGCGGGCTCCAGAGGTGCTGCCGGGTCTGGGCGGGCTCCACGGGGTCCTCGCACGTTGCACAGGGTTGCTCCGGGCCGTGAGGGCTCCTCCAGCCTGCCCTGGGGTTCCCTGCCTCACCACCCAGCCCTGTGGAGGCTGCCCAGCCGCCTGCCCAGCCCACAGCCTCTCTTGACAGGTGTCGGTCGCCTGGGGGCTGTGGCCTGTGCTGGCTTTACCTGCCTTCCCCAGGCGTGTTACGGACCCTCCGGGCCCCGGGGCAGCAGTCCTTGCCTGCGGGGTGTGCCCAGGGCGAGGGACCTCCACTGCCACAGCACCAAGGGAAGCACCCTGAGGCAGCCCAGTAAAGGGCAAAGGGACTAAACCAAACCAAGGAGGGCTGCGCTGGGCTGTGGCGCTTGTTGGAGTTGTTTCACAGAGCTTGGGTTTCTCGTTAGCCAACAGGTGACACCCACACACACACACGGTCCGCGGAGGAGAGGGGCTGGCACCTAAAGGTTGGTACCTGAAGAGTGTGGGTTATCACAGCAGTTATCAAATGTACTGTGCAGGAAAGCTAAAGGGCGACCCAAGGCTGGGTGCAGAGTGGATTTGGAGCATGAGCCCTTTTTAAAATACGTATGTTGGAAAAAAAACATCATCAAAGCAGGAGATGGCAGTGATTTAATTTGGCACGGCTGCCAGTTTACCTTGGGCAGCAACCTAGGAAAATATGGCAGTAATAAAAGAACGGAAGGCAAATGGCCCTCTTGGTTTGTATTGTCCCTGAGCCTTGCTAATGGGGTAACGGCACTGAGCATCCTCCAGGGGAGAAACGAAAGACCATCCCATATGCCACCCCGGCCTGCCTTCGGCCCAGCCTCACCCTCGGCTGGCTGCAGAGTGTGTCCGCAGGCAGGTCGGGTTACCTCCCTGAATAGCCCTCGCCATGGCAGGAGGCAGGATTCTGACCAAACAACTGCTCTGCTATTAGCCTTATTCCCACCATCCCCTACGCTATTCAAAGACTGACCCTCAGCGAAGAGTTGGCTGTATTGATTTTTTTCTGGGGAAAACTTAAGCCTATCCACGAGTTTTAATTGCTGTGGAAATCCAATGTGATTTAGAGGTGACTATACGCAGACAATCTCCGTCTTTCACACACCTGCATATGGCTTTTGCAACATTACCCTGTATGATAGTAAATCTCATGCCACTGTCATAGCATTTATATCCTGAGATCTTCTGGAAGCCTGGTGCTTGACAGAAAACTAATTCCCAATATAGTGAGACATTTGCAGGAGCTTGTGATTGCAGACTGTATTGTTCTGAAATCTGCACTTTCTTCCTCAGAACTGTCCACAGAAGTGCCCTGAAGCATATTTGCTTCTACACACCGCCGGGAAGCTGTGGAAAACCCACTCCCTCAGCCAGGCATGTTGGACAAACTTGCTTCTTGCTGCTGGATTTTACAACTGCAAAGAAGGCTTGAAAACAAAACAAAACACTCACCAGCAACACCAGCAGCCCTGCTCTGAATGTGTGGGATGCTTCCCCGGATCCCTGCTCATTTCCTGAAGTGAAACTCGGACACACCAGTTCAGTGCTGTCCTGAAGTGTGTGGAGGCTTTTTTTCCCCTCTCTCTCCTTCTTTTATTTTCCCTCCTTCCTTGTGTTGATTTGTGGGGCCAGAATGACTTTGATTTCAGCAAGTTTGCTGTTTATTCACGTCACAAGTTTGACAGCTTTACACCAAATCAGATTGCTGGGTTTCAGGAGAGCTCTGAGGCGTCACTGGGAGCTCCTTTAGATTAAACTCGCCTCCCCGGTCTCCCCCCTCTCCCCCTCCTTCAGAGCCATTTAAACCTCGCTGGGGCTTTAACAGAAACGTGCTCCCAAGACCTGCGTTTCATTCTGCCACTAACATGGTAAGTGCTCTTTGCATTTCTCTCGACCTGGAGGCAGAAAAGGAGAAGCTGGTCTCTTTGCCTTGCGGGCTTGCAGCAGGTTTTGTGCCCTTTTTAAGATGGGGAAGGAAGAGGGCTCTCCTCTACCTGCAGGAGCAGTCTCTGCTGCTGCTGCGCCTTCCCATGGTCGAGCAGATTCCCTGCTTGAGGCTCCAAACTCTCCCGTTGCCTCGCAGAGGTTTAGAGCTGCTGCAGATTGGGCTTATTTGGAGGAGAGGAAAGGGGTGAATCCAGAGACAACCCCAGGCTTTGCTGCTGTGCGGTCTGGGACTCCTGCAGAACTGCAGGGGCAGAAGAGTGCGAGCAGTCTGGAGGTGACTCAGCTGGCTTTGTGCAGCTTTAGAGCTGAATCAAGCCCCCAAGGTGGGAGGAACGGACTGGCCAAGGACAGCCTGGGTCCTCCCCTCGCCTTAAACCCACTCAGGACCCCAGTATTTCCCAAGGGATTGCAGGAAACTCAGCCACCTTCCTGGCATACCTCTGCTCGGAGCCCCTCTGCTGCGGGGGGCTGCACTGCCCGGTGCCCGGCGGAGGTAGCAGGGCGGTGCGGGGCCACCGGGCGGGGGGAGGAGGGGACGACACCTCCCACGGGGGCAGGCGGCGTCTGGCAGGGGCGGCCGAGGCTGCGGGGCTCCCCTGCGACAGGTACCTGAGCAAACCCCGGCCGGGACGCGAGCGGAGCGCTCCCCCGCGGAGCAGGGACCCGCCCGCAGCGCTGGGATGCTTCTCGCCGGGATGCGGCGGGGCCGGAGCAGGGCTGACACCACGTCCCCTGGGGGCCCG
>VZSC01016186.1:57936-68578 GCA_013398225.1 Steatornis caripensis | reverse complement strand
CCTGGGGGCCCGCCGCAGCCCGGGGTCTGGGAGCGGGGGGAACCGTCCGCCGGGCACCCCACGGCCACGGCCCCTTCCCTCCGCAGAGCACCGGCCGGCCGTGCCCGGAGCCGGACTTCGCCGCGGGCCCGGGCTGCGCCTGCCACTGGTCCGCCCCCGCCGGGGTTTCCAAGGAGACTTGGGCTGCCGTCTGCGCCGCGGAGCCGCCGCCGCAGCACGGCCAGGGCCGGCAGGAGGCTCGGCCACCGGGTAAGTGCGCTCTCACCGCCGTCGGGGGCGGGGGTAGGGGGGTGGCCCGGCCGCGGTCCCGCAGCCGGGCTGGGCGAGGAAGTGGGAGCGGGCTAACCGCTCGGGTCTGCTCCCCACCAGGCCAGCTCTGCGCCCCGCAGCTTGGTGCCCAGGATGCGGCGTGGCAGGGAGACCAGCTGTCCTCCCAGCTCTACAGAAACAAGCAGGTAAAGGCTCCGCACCCCCCCGCAACCTTGGTTTCTACCCCCGAGGTTCCTGAACTTTGTGTCATGCATCGCACCTTCTGATTTCGTTTATGGCAGGTCTCCCTCTCACTGACTCAGATGCGGGAAACAGGTGGCAAACCACTTTGGGTGGTTTTTGTTCCTTGCTTGAAGTATTAGTCTCCTCCATGTTGTCCCGTGAAGCTGGAACAACTGTTGTGGGGCTCCCTATTAATTTCTCCCCTCTTACAGTGTATTGCACCAGCTACCTGGGCACTAGAGAAGACCAGGGGTGTGACCAAGGAGTCCCTCAGGCTCTGAGGATGCACAGACTGTTGACTAAAAATACATAGTGGGTGTCCTCCTGAGTCCGCCAGGATTACCTTCATGAGAAATGATTCCACCAGAATTATCTACTTATATGGAGGATCAACCAATTTTGACCAACAAGCATTTCCTTGTTACTTTATTTTCTCTCTTCTTTCCTTCTTTGCAAATCTCATCGAGGGGCAGGAGAAACTCTGAACAGTCCTAGATGAAGGAACCCCAGACAGATCATTCTGATCAAATACTTGGAATGATATTTTAACACAGTGAAATCGATGGAAATTCATTTACTAACTTCAAGGTCCCTGGAATCAAACCCTAGTTCCAGCCATCAGTGTACTTCTTTCTTTAGCTCTACCTCAGCGGTTTAAATCTGTGCTTTTCAGCCTGTGGTGAGCAGATTGCTGGGGTCCTTGGCAGAAAATCCTTGTCCTCCCCTAAAGCAGTCTCCAGAGCTATGGTCAGGAGGCAAAAATCTCTGCAAATACCTAAGATTTCCCATGAAAAAGTGTTAGGTGTCTGCAAATCAAAACATACCTGTTCAGCTCTTGGGACCAGGGATTATTCTCAGCTCTGTATATGTACTGGGACAGCCACAGTAGGGTCCAGGATTGAAAGGATCCCTGAGCACCACTGTATCGTCAAGACTGCAGTTGCATCTTCCTTCTGCAGTCTGTTAGTCTGCAGCTCCTCCTTCTCCTTCCCCTCCCCGCTCCCAGCAAACTATAAATGAGAATGAGAGGGGTGCAAAGGGATGCTTACTGCTGCTCAGGAGGAGACCTGGCAGCTGCTGTTGTGCCCATGACTGGTTTTGGCTGTTCACAGGGCTACCTGTAATTATTTTCTGTTATTATTTCGTGGTTACAGTTTTTTTCAGAGTAATCTTCTCAAACACTTACTAAAGAATAAAGGAAGTCAAAAGTGAAAACTGAACAGTCATGCCACTTAGATTTACTGAGACAAGAGGCTGGAGAGGGTGGGTTGAGTTCACAAAGCAAACACCCAAATCACCAAATCCAAGCAGCCTGTACCATAGGGCAGTCGCTATTAAGTTACTGAGTCAACATCTATTCATCAATATCTCTATTCCACAGCTTCAAGATACTTTGCTTCAGAAGGAAGAGGAACTTGCTAGGTTACATGAAGAAAATAATAACCTCCGACAATACCTGAATTCTGCCCTGATTAAGTGTTTAGAAGAAAAAGCCAAGGTATTGTGTTCAAACCTGTTGTATAGATGTGTGCAGAAGAAAGGGTTGAATAGGTGCTGCCACTAAAATATATGGAAAGTCTAAGAGCAGAGACAACCTGTGGTATGAGGTCTGTTTAACATCATAGAGCTGCCAATTTGCAGGTCATGGATCTAAGGTGACGGTTTCCCAGAGGAATGACATCCTATCAGGTTCTGACTGTGGAGACAGTATAGCCCATGGCATAATTCAGTTTAGTCTATAAGTTATCTATAAGTTTATAAGCAAGGTAAAGTTATTCCATCTAATGCTTTTTTCAGTCAAATGTTCAAATTTGAACATACATTTCTTGAATGTATCTGTTTTGTCAGTTACCCCTTTTGATAAGGATTATTTCTTCCTTTTTTTATTCTGGATGTTTTCTGTTTGATGTTTTGTTTTGTCATCTTCCAATGTTCCAATCTTCATTTACATTAGAATACTGATCTATTTTTTTTCAAATTAATTAAAAAGTTGTGTGGTTTTTTTAAAGGCGAAATACAAAATTTAAGCACTTCAGGTTGGATTAAACATTCTGTTAAACTAAGTGCGAAGGGTTTTTTTTAATTAAATATTTTTATTCTCTGTCTCTCATATAAAAGAAAGTAAAGATAACTGTTTCTTGTCGGCTTAAAGACATTTTTCACTATTCCAGCCCTGCCCATGAAAGTGAATTATTGATTATTTGCTCAGCTCTGTG
This sequence comes from Steatornis caripensis, assembly GCA_013398225.1. Lineage (NCBI taxonomy): Eukaryota > Metazoa > Chordata > Aves > Caprimulgiformes > Steatornithidae > Steatornis > Steatornis caripensis. Next base: position 65,870 of record VZSC01016186.1, on the reverse strand, counting down.
GCTTGGGCAAAAAAAACTGTAAAAAATAGCAGACTTTCCTTTTACATCCTATTCTGAGTTGACAGTGTGGCATGTCCCCCCTCCCATGCCAGTCCTGTCTCCTGGTGGTAGAAAAGGTCTCCTTCATTTAGCATGGCCACCCCTCTGTGTCACATGGAGGAGAGTCCAGTGTGAAACCATCATAAGAGGTGGCTGAGCAGTGAACTAATGACATGGTGGGCAGCTTATTATTCCTGCCTGCCTCTGACTATCCCTGGATGCCTGAAGGGCCCTGGTACTGGGGTAATGGCAGCTGAGGTGGATTAATGAGCTCAAAACCACTCAGTCTGCTGCTCCGAGTACGCCCTGGCCAGGATCACACCTGCCCCAGTATGACTTACCTTCTTACATCCTCCCTCTTTGTCAGGCTGCCACATTCCCCCCTCATATCCCACTCACCTGCCAAATACTGCTGCCAGCAACAGCGCAGAGGAGTGCTGTACAGCCAGACGAGAGCTCTCATTTCACGCCGTACTGAGTGAGAATGCGATCAAAGCAGAGGCCTTACTGACATTGTCAAATTCTTCTCTTTCAGGGACAGGGTTGTTGCAGAGACTGTAAAGACACAAAATAGTTAGTCACATCCATATGCTTAAGCACAGGGTGGAAGAAAAAGTATCTTTTATATGGACAGTACTAACAATCTTGCCCATCTAAAATCAGATCAGAAACAGGCTGCTTCCAGGTAACTAGAAATTCAGATTTTAATCTTCTCTCTCCACCTCATGGTTTTGGTTTTTTGTTATAGAAACTGCTATCCTGCCATGGCCAAAAAACCTGTGCTGCTCTCAAAAGCACCAAGAGGAAATTAAAAGAGGACAACTGCTTTGTTCCTCAAGAAACTCCTCATGTTTCCAAAGCTAGAAGGAACCTCTTTAATGAATTCACTGCCTGTGAGGAGCAAGCCAGCCCTGCTGTGGACAGCTGGGTCTTGCAGACTTTAGGATTAAAAGATGTCAACACCATTGACGAAACTTCAGCTAACTACAGTGCCCTGTCCTCAGACCTTGGAAAAGACACATACTGCCTGAGCCCTCGTGAAGCAATAGACTATGACCACAGTGAAGGAGCAACAGCAGCGTATAGCTGCAGCCACATGCCTCCAGCTAACGACAGTACCCATGCATGCAGTGAGGACTCTCCCTTCCTTCCGCAGTTCTCTTCAGCACCATGTGTCTCCTCATCAGTGCCCAGCATTTCCTCCCTCTCAGCCTATGGGTTGCCTTATTTGACTGGCAATTTTTCACCCAACAAAACAGAAGTGGCCTTCACAACATCTCTAAGTCCTCACCGCAACGTGAGAACACACACCTTCCACCAAGGACAAGCGTTTGTGCGCAGGGATGAAGACGGAGGATGGAGATTCACCTGGGTGCCAAAGCAGGCTGAATAAGGCACCCGCATCAAGGGTCAGCTGCTGGGGATGTAGGAGACAGACACTTCATCTTGTGCTTCAGATGGGTTCAGGCATCAAAAATGAGCCCTTCTGGGCTCTGTTCAATGCTACTCTGTCACCTACCCACTCCTTCTTCCCTCCCAGGTTTTCACAGGTGTTGCTCCAGATTGCACTTGGACAATTATCTGCCCCAGGCCAGATGTACAAATTGGATTCACTTCTCTTGCACCTGTGTTGAGACACCTGCTTTTACTTACTTCATTGTTTTTCTGTCTTCAGCTGTTCCTTGTTAACTGGTAGTTTCCAGGCTGGAGTGCCTTCAGCTTTGATGATCACTCCCACATCCACCAAACTGGAATGCATTTTGGGAATACAGTTTGGAAATAGCACCTCTCTCTCAGATAACCACAGATGGCAAAGGAGGCATAGGTTGGAGGTGGAGGATCAGCAGTTTCTAAGTGATTTGTGTTTCTCTAGGCTACACAGATTGCCTTGGATTAAGGCAACCGTGGATATTTGTTAATGTGCCACACTAAGCTGACCTACCTGCAGTTACACGGTGCTGTCGTATTCTTTGATGATGCCTCAAAATAAACAGGATTTGCTTCTGTTGCCTGGAGGCTACTTAATTACAAGTGATTTAGCAATTTTGGGTGATTTTAAGAGACTGATGTGTTTGCTACACTATGTTTTAATGGTATTTTATCTGTCAGATAAAATGACTTTTAAAAGTTTGAGCCCAGGAACAGGAACTAGAATTGGAGATGCTGTAACGGCACTGCCATAACCAGCCAAGGCCCTGGCCCAGTACATCAGTGGCAGAAATTTTGTCAGCCATTGGTAATGTACACATTACCATGTCACTGCAAAGGATGCCTTCCCCTTGCCTGCAGCATCCCACTAGTCTTTTGATGGGTTTTCTTCCATGTTTACCTGCCTGATGTTGGAAACCCTTGTAAAAGGGAGCCACTCCTGGCTTCATAAGCAATTCCCATGGCTTCAGTAGGGCTTTTTTGCAACATCAAGAGCTGCCCTTGTGAAACTGGAGATTTTCTTTCTAGGAAACAACTTGTTGACCTCTTTGTCCTGATCTGTGAGAGCACACAGATTATTTGCAATCAACATCAGCCCAGACTCATAGAATCATAGAATGGTAGGGGTTGGAAGGGACCTCTAGAGATCATCTAGTCCAACCCCCCTGCTAAAGCAGGTTAGCCTAGAGCAGGTTGCACAGGAATGCATCCAGGCGGGTTTTGAATCTCTCCAGAGAAGGAGACTCCACAACCTCTCTGGGCAGCCTGTGCCAGTGCTCTGCCACCCTCACAGTAAAGAAGTTCTTCCTCATGTTCAGGTGGAACTGCCTGTGTTCCAGTTTGTGCCCATTGCCCCTTGTCCAGTGACTGGGCACCACTGAGAAGAGTCTGAGCTCAGAGCTGCTTCCTCCTGCTCTTCCCCTAATACCCCATGCTTGCTATGGAAAATGTTTCTCCTGGTTTGGGGAGGCAGTTACTCACTCTTGGTTAGAGTGAGTCTTTGGGAACCACAACCTTCAACACCAGCTCTTGCCTCTCCGTGTCTCTGTCAGGTAGTGATGGGCTGAAGCTATGATCATCATTACCTTAACAATGCTTTAAAAAAATCTCTGTAGAGAAGGTGCTTTAGCACTGCACAGGACTTTTAGTAACACTACTAACGATATGAAGTCAACTGACATGAAGTAAGCTCACCAGCAATTTTTTGTCACCTTTGTTGTGTGCTTTAGAGTAGTTTGATGCCTAAGTATTGGAAATAGAGTGACTTGGTTATTCTTGCTTTCAGAATGGTCCCAGTGACTTTAAGGAAGTGCTTACGTAAGTAAAAATAATCGTATGTGAGGATTTCTGTCTAGTGGCTTATTTTCCTGTATAAAATTGGATATTCTTTTATATTTAGAGGATAAAAATAGCTCCTAAATCACCTTTTGTGCCTTAGAATTGCAGTATTTGGGATTCTCCATCAGGATCAGTAGTGATTTCCCAGAAGACTTTTAAATAAACAAACTCTGTGTTTCTGTATAGTTACTTTAAAGACATAGGGCAAACTTCCAGAATAGGCAATTTGAAAGCATTTGTTGTAGGTATTATTGCACTGGGTTTAACAAAACACCAACAAACCAACCAAAACAACAACAAAAAAAACCCCAAACCAAATAATGCATATGGAATAAACAGAAATATTTGTTTGGAGGTTTTGTTGTAGTTGGTAAAATGTGGCCAGCTGATGAAGACTAGTCAGCCAAAACCACTGTTTCTATAGCACTTTTCTGCTTTTCAGTGAAAGCAGAAGAAAAATCCTGTCCTAAAACCAACTCATTTCTTTCTCAAGTAATTTCTTTTCTAGTAATCTCCTCTCACCCTACTATATAAGGCAGCATTAAATAAAATACTCCTATCACTGGAGTTTTTATTGGTGCATGTGGTAGTGTAGAAAGTGCTTGACCTTAATACAAATATGTGGGAGACCCTGGTATGTGTGGTGTTGTGGATAAGCAACACAGAGGGAATAGACAGTGTGGCCAGAGGATTGCACCCAAAGCAGCTGTAAGACACAAGTAGAGAAAAATCTGTCTGTTTTCTAACACTGTTGAATGCTATTACATTTTTACATAATTTTACATATTTTTACATAATACATGAAATTACATATTTCAACGTTAGGGAGTCAGCAGCAGTAATAAGTGCGTTTGTCCTATTATTTTTTTTTTCTAAGGAGAGAGAGAGAAAAAGCTTTCCACCTGTTTGACATTTCCACATTTTAAATCACTGCACACGAGAACTCCTGCAGACAGCCAGAACAGAAGCGTCAGATCTTTGGTACAATCTCAAAGTAAGGTTTCAGTAGGAGCAAACTGATGCTTGAACCTTTGCCAGCCTTTTGTAAAGGGGTGACTAGCCCCTTGTCTCATAGCAAATTAATTATAGATGTAACTGAATAGCTCAGTGAATAATTTACCTGAATGAATCCTCTTCTCCTGTGGGTTCCTGAATTTTACTCAGCATGAAGATGTTGAGTCATGTGGCAGGGATTTCTATCTGAGCCTGGCTTAGTGGAGCTCATTTGGGCAGATGGCCTCATGGTGCTGCTTCTGTCAGCTGATGGATATTCCTAACTTGCACATGCAAACTTAAACTTCTTGTTTAGACAACTGCCTGAGCAAAAGTCTCTGTGTTAATAATGGTGCTGATCACTGTAGTAGAGGGAGCACACTGGAAAGTAAACAGAAAAATCTCCAAAGCATTTTAGCAAATAACTAAGGGTGATTTGTTTTTCCCCCGAGAGCATCATTTGAACTAGTATTTCCTGAGTTATCACAAAGAACAATAGAAACAAGTTACTCCGTGTCTAAAACCAACCTGCAGCAAGCAAGTCAGCTCCAAGGTGATGAATTAGACTCTTTTGCTTTTTTTGTTTCTCTATAATACTCCCACTGAGTGCAGGGGTGCAATTTTAATTGAAGACAAGTCCCAGGGACCAAACTGCTCCTTTAGATAAATGTTGATTCTATTGCCAAAAGAAAGCCTTTATGCAGCACACCTCACTATAACTGNCCAAGGTGATGAATTAGACTCTTTTGCTTTTTTTGTTTCTCTATAATACTCCCACTGAGTGCAGGGGTGCAATTTTAATTGAAGACAAGTCCCAGGGACCAAACTGCTCCTTTAGATAAATGTTGATTCTATTGCCAAAAGAAAGCCTTTATGCAGCATACCTCACTATAACTGCCCCCTTCCTCTGAAAATCCTGCATTCCTGCAGCTATAATAGATATGGAAAATGAGTAAGGGATTGATGACATTTTATGGCAGATTACTGTCAAATGGTGGGCTATGGAGAACAGTTACTGACTGGGCTGGTGATGGCTGGATTGACCTGGTACATGTTGATTTGATCTGCTGCATCCCCGTGACTTCCTTGGGCCCGAAAGCAGTAAAGCTGCATTAATGTGGTGCTGCTTCCAGCTTATTTGCTTTTACCTCTTGGAAGGGCTCATGACCTTAGATGCAGGCTGGGACTGCTACTAATTTGATACTAGTAAGTCTGAATCCAGCTCCTCAGCATGTAGGCATACGGTATGGATCCACCCTGGATTGAACTTGTAAAAATCAGCCATAGAAATGGAGCCTAAAACATCATCTTCTTTGTGAGATAGAATTCTGGAAATGCTTATTTGCTTTTAATTCTTGTCCTGTTTGCATCACAGTTCTTTGGCCTGCAAAGACATAGGAAAGAAGGTCTCGCCTGTACAAAATCTAGACTGGGCTTTGAGATGGAGTTTCGGTCCTGGTTTGTGCCTGATCCTGCCCATTAGTCCTTTTGTGTCCTTTCCCAGTGGATGAAAGGGAGCCAAAGTCACTCTTCTACTCATAGAAAGTGAGAGTTCAAAAACAAATCAGGCAGCTGGAATAGAAGAGCAGGAGGCAGAAGTTCTGGATATTGCCTCTGATACTACACTTTGTTTCTGTGCTTTTGTTTCTATGGAATCCACCACTGGACCTGTTCATAGCAGTGTAACACGAAAATACAATTCTTGCTGCTGCAAACTGTGAGAAGTTCCCTCTTGCCAACAGTCAGTACCAGGCACATACACCTCTGGGATGGGGAAGCATGACTTGAATGGCCCAGGGAGGTTCTTTGGGCAGTGGTAAAAGTCATTGTCTGTAAATATCCATTTTGTATTAACATATTCATTTTATTTTTTTATTTGAAGTTTGTTTGCTGAATTATGTGAATGTAACATGTGCAGCTGCACACTTTAAAATAATCCTTATTTTTAGGAAGGTATGCTAATAGAAGTGGAAGTTAATTTAACACTTTATAGTGATGTTCATGATTTTTGTGATTGAAAAAGGCCATGATTATATGTAAATATTAATGTCACCAGTGTCATTAAGTTATATCTAATAAAACTTAACATCTAATTGATGCAATTCTTTCTGCCCACCTCAGCTGTTGCTCACACTGCACAGCACCACACCTGGCACCTACACACCTCTCCAGAGAGCTGAAACGGATCTTTATTTCCTGCAAGCACAAGTGTCCACACAAGGAGGTGCAATTTTTTATCATAATATAACATAACAGAGGTAAAGATGTAACAGCCACAGGTATGCTCATTTCAGTCCAGGCTTGCACAGCATATTGCAGTGATCCATTATTGTTTTGGCTCAAATAGATTTCATTTACAAAGTGACTAGGACAGAGGGAAGTAGTGTGTTTTTCATCTGTTATTTTCACAGCATAGGGCTCTATCACTTAGACTTACACCTTCTTTCTTAGGCAGCTGAGCATCCTGATCCAGGGCAACAACCTGATTCATTGTAGTACTCCCAGTACTCCTGATTTTGACTCTGAAGTGGTGAATTGTAAAATGGCACTGAGGTATCGTGAAGAAACTGAAGATGAGAGAGAAAAGTATGAGTAAAGCATGGAAACCTCTATTTAGTCAGCTATACTTGACACCAAAAGTAAATCTGTGTCACTATATTAGCTTTCCTTACTGATCATGGGCAGGTTTATCAGTAACCATGCACCTGCTGGGACCAGAGAGATCTATTTTTCATTGGAATGTGAGTTTGCTTATTGCTTATGAAAACATAAAGTGAGCTTTCCTTAATCTCTTTTACTCTCCTCTAGAAGCCACAATAAGTCTATGAGATGACTCAAACACTCTGGCTTGTTGCCAGGTAGCTAACATCCCATCACAAACAGAGAGCAGTCTACAAATAATTTGTGGAATGAGTCTGTGATTCACCTAAAATGTCATCTCTTCAGTTATTTCTCTGCTTCATTGGTCATGCATCATTGAATTATTTCAAGGCTAAATATTTACACACAGTGCAGCCCAAGGAAGTCAGTGTAATAATGGTGCACAAGCAGCAGATTATAAAAATCAGTGGGGGCATGAAGATCTGGGAGGTCCAAGGTCCCTATTTTTCCTGATTTATTCAAAAATCCCACTCAAGCTGTAACTGTAATACTGGTATGGTTAGCTGAAACTTGCAACAACTGCCTCAGAAGCTGTTGTTAGTCAAAGAACACTAAATATTCATTTATTTGCATGTATAGCATCTTCCACCACCACATTATTCCCTTTTAGCAATCACAGAACACAGGGCCAGGAACTGGGAGTTACACAACACTTTCAGGGCACAAAATGTGTCACTAGATGAGCCGGAATGCAGGCCAGGAATCCCAGTCTCCAGCTGTGCAGACTGAAGGTCTAGCAGCACATTTGACTGCTCATGTGGGCTTTCCATGTCCCAGATGTGCCACACAGCCCCAGCTGTGCAGATAACAGCAGCCAGGCAGCTGAGGCCCCAGCGGTGCCATCGCACACCCAGATATGCAGCTGAGGGGCTGTTGATTCCCGCTTGTGTGCGGCTGAGGCCCTGGGCTTTCACAGTTGCAGCCTTTTCACTCCACAGCTGTTCAGCTTAGGCGCCAACCCAGCACCTGACAGA